>CATIWC010001835.1:0-64744 GCA_948472305.1 Vicia faba | reverse complement strand
ATAACTATGATTCTAAAAAGAATACCAAAACTAAAGACACGTCCAATTAAAGAAAAAACATTCATTGTTATGAGTGTGAAGGTTTTAGTCATTTTAGGCCAGCATGTCCCAACATTCTCAAGAAGTAGAAAAGGGATTTACTGTATCTTGGTCTGAGGATGATGAGTCAGAAGATGAATCTAGCACCGAAACTACCAAACTTGTGATGGCTCTTTCTAGCAGACGGGCAGATGAAGTAGAAGCTTGTGATAAGAATGACTTTTATGAATATCTGGATATATCCTACAAGGATAATTGTGATAGATATGAAGAAAGTCTTAAGACAAAGGAAAATCAAATAAAGGTCATAGGTTAATTAGAGAATGAAAAGAAGAAGCTTCTATGTTTTGTTTCTCATCCTTAAAAAAGTGAGGTAACTCTCTTAAATTCCAGGCTTAATTACATGACAGACTCTTTGAAAAGAATGAAGAGTGAAGCTAATATGATGAAAGAAGCTGAAGATACATAGATTAATCATTCATTTGATAATCAACAAGAGAAAAGATCTGTAGAAAAGTTCCCTCCTTATGGAAAGAAAATATGATCAACATGTCCAACCACATGTTACAACATCCTGGGAGACATGATAAAACTTCAAATCAACCCCAATCAACTTGGAGATGTCATTACTATGGTTAGTATGGTCATATAAAGCCTTTTTGTTACAAATTGTATAGAGTTTAAAAATATTCAGATTATTCCAAGGCTAATCATATGAGCAAAAAGAGAAGTATTAATGATATGGATGTCAACTATTGCTCATACTTGCTTAAGAGATTCAACAAGTCAAGACTGATACTTTGACAGTGGGTGCTCTAGACATATGACAGGGGTTCAGGAGTTGTTGGTAGACGTAAAATATCATCCCACAGGTTCTGTCCAATTTAATGATGGGTTTAAAGGTGAAAGTAAATGAGTTGGAAAGTTGATGTGTGTTGGTTCTCCTAGTTTAGAAAATGTTCTTTTTGTGAAAGAATTAACTACTAACCTCATTAGAATTAGTCAATTGTATGACCAATGTCTGTTAGTCTACTTCTCAAAGTCAGAATGTCTAGTCAAAATTATGGCACCAAAATCTTTGACACCTTAATCTAAAAGGAATGAATGAGATCTTATCTGAAGGAACTATTAAGAAAATCTTAAAGTTAAGGAAAAGAAAATCTGTGATGAGTGTGAAATTGGAAAGCAAACCAGAATGTAAATATACATTTTCTGATATATTATGTTTATATATAATAATACATCTTTCCAAAAATGAGTAGTCTCTTATATGATTTAAATCTTACTTCTTCTGTCTCAAATCAAATCTTAGATTTCTAAATAATTAATTAAAGTGATTTGAAAAGTAAAATTAATTTTTGTTATTAGATGAATGTTTTAATTAATTGTATTAAAAAAATGTTTCATCATAAGCTTAGTTGCACATTGTTTTATCCTGAAAATGTTAAACGGAATGAAATACTTGACATTGACTCCTTAAGAGAATATAACATATGTTTTATTTTTATTGGTTAATGAGTGACAAACATGAAATAAAGGATAATAGTTGTGCCTATAATTTTTGTTAGTTTGTATCATTTGAAAATTTGTTAATAATAATTTTGTTTATCCTATGAATTTATAAATTATATTTGGAATTCGAAATTCCTATACCGTCAAATTAAAAACAAAATTAGTGTTTTGTATATACTAGATAAAACTTTGTGTTTTCTATGATTAGAAGTTAGTTCATAGTTAGTTTCTTATAAACCAGCTAAGTAAAACATCTCCTTTACATAGAAGTTTGAATGTGTATTGCTTACTCTTTATTGTTATTTAAACCCAAAACCAGAATTGAAATTTTCACAAACACAAACACAACTCCCTTGAATCATCATGTCTAAAATGTTCCACTCCTGGTTGATTTTATCATTATTCAATGTGTCTTGCCATGCTTATGCATTTGACTCCTACAAACTCTCCATGCAGTTGCCACCAACTTTTTTGCATGTTTCTTTCCATAAAAACATGCATCCCTACTTCATTTCACGATACGACTTTCCATATTCATGGGCCGTGACCTTCAAACCTTAGTGCAGGAAAACCGAGATATTGCACCTGCTCCTAGCAGAAATAGACCAGCGCCTATGGTAGCAAAGGTGAGAAAATTAATTTCCCTAATTATTATTATTATTTTTTTTATTACTATATATTAGCACTAGAACATAAATCTTTCTAGGGTGGTATTCCCGGAAATCTCAAGGTTGATCTAGATTTGTATTGGCCAAACTTATATGTAAATGAAGATAACTATAAATTTTGGACAGATGAATGGAAACTTTATGGGACATGCTCATGGCACATGCCAATCACACAATAAAATGAAAGAGTTTATTTATTATTAATATATTTTGGTATACATTTATGAATGCATGTATTATTACACATCACACAATGACAATCATTTAAAAGAAAAACATCACTTTGGCAATTTAAATTTAGTGTCCCAGTTGTTCGTAGTAAGAACCATGGTAATTAAAAATTGGACTGGATGGGACCGGCCGGTTCAATGGGTTGGATCAGGAATTAGAATTTTAATCGGTTAGTTTGGACTTGAAAACCAATATGTAGAAGAACCGAATTTAAATTGAGAAACTGATCAAAAATCTGTTAAAAACCACCAAACTGGGGGTTTAAGGCGATTTTTAAGGTCATACCGGATTTTACTTTTGATTTATAAAAATATGATAAAAATTTTCATTTTGAATCAAAATAACACATGATTTAATTTACTTTTTTCTTCTCCAAACACTCTAGTACACATTATCATAGAAAAATCAAAATAAAAACTATTTTAAATTCTTTTATTATTTTCTATTCATTTGATGAATGAAAGTCAATTTTATATAACAATATATAATAGATAAATATGATAAAATACAATTTAACGCATAGAAAATAATCATAAAATATTATAAATAAACAATTGATAAAATTCTTAAATTATTAATAATAATAATTATTATTATTAAAATGAAAATTTTGAACTTATCTATTTAACCTATTAAGAATATAAAAGATTATAAAAATATTAAAAAGACTAATAAGTATTAATTATTAAAAAAATATCAATATAGTATTTTATTATTTAAAAAAATATAATTATTTTTCTGCATTCTTATTATTATATATAACAAAAAAATATGTATTTATATATAACTGGTTTAACCCGAGTTCAATCCCAATCAAACCTTAAAACCCTAAATTTATAGGTACACTTATTTAATGTCCAGTATGATTTTAATTACTATCACAACACAGTTTATCAAAGTTAGTTTTTGTACATTGTTAGAAAAACACAATCTTATTTCTAATAGATATAACTCTTTAGTTTTTTCGTGTCGTTTACAATATAGATTAGGAATTGCTTTAAGATGACTATCATATATTGCACTGTTGATAAGAGCTCCTCGATAAGTGATTGCATTATCTGAGATGATTTTGGCGACTCTAAGAATAGGATTTAGAATTGTCATCTTCCTACAATTATTAACACGGTTGATATAAGCTATATAATCAGTTTCATTATGCGAGCATGTGCCATGAAGTTTCCATTCATTTGTCCAAAATTTATAACTATCTTCTTTTAAATATAAGTTCAGCTAATACAAATCTAAATCAACCATGAGATTTCAGGAATACCATCCTGAAAAGATTTATGTTCTAGTCTTAACTAATAGGATATTTATGCGTTCGCACGAGTATTAGTATGATACGCGCATTGATTCTTAAAATATAATAAAAATAAAATAATTTTTTTAAAAGATAATAAATCAGTGTCTATAATTCTTTCAATATATAAAAATATTTGATATTTCATGTTTTCGTTAATATTCAATATTTTAATCAGTAACTTCATGTTTCTGTTAATATTCAATATTTTGATCAACAACTTCATGTTTTCGTTAATATTTAATATTTTGATCAGCAGCTTCATGTTCCATTCATATTCAATATTTTTATAAGTAACTTCATGTTCCCGTTAATATTCAATATTTTGATCACTAACTTCATGTTTCCATTAATATTCAATATTTTGGTCAATAACTTCAGGTTTCCGTTAATATTCAATATTTTTATCAGTAACTTCATGTTCTCGTTAATATTGAATATTTCGATCAATAACTTCATGTTTCTGTTAATATTTAATATTTTGACATGTGTGTTCGCATGAAATTTGATATTGTTATGCGTGCGTACGCGCATTTGTTTCCAAAATATAATTAAATCAAAATCAAAATAATTAAATTGTTCAACTAACAGAATATAAATTTTAAACATAACACATTTATTTAAATATAATTTTTTTCATATACATAAATATTTTTAAAAATATTTTAAGAATAATATTTTGATCAACAATACTTTTGCTAAGAATAATATTTGAATGATAAGTATAATTATTTTTGTATAAAAAATATTTTGATCAACCATAGATTTTTTTCCTATATATAAATATTATTTTTGTTTTGGCATTATTTATAAAAGTTATATACGGCTAATGTCTATATGGGTACTACCGTGCCCGTTTGTCCATTTTTTAATGCAATAACGCGTGTATATTTTTTGTGAGTTTTTGTATACGTCACATAAAAATAATATTATTTAGATACAAATATTTATATGTCTTTAATTTTTTCCCACATATTTTTCTTTAAAAAGAATATTAGTTGGACATAACTATTAGAAATAGAAGTAAGATGATAATTATTCACTTTAAATATGTTTTGGTAAAGTGGTAGGTCAAGTATCAAATATTAATTAATGACTACTGATACAAAACATACATTTCTAATCGTAACAAAATACATTTATTGGAAAACAAAAATCAAATATATATTTACAAATATAAGTTATCAATGCAGATTAATATATTTTCTAAAAGACACCTTTCTTGAAAGGACCAGAATAAAGAGTTTCATAACCATCTTCACCTGCAGATTAGCATGGAATATAATAATAATACCATAGAACAAAATCCTTTATCATAAAAAACATGCAAACATATTTTATTGAAGACCAAAATGCACTTTTGTGATTACTTCAAATATTAAAAGGATTTATATTTTAAATCCAAAAAATAATTACATTTTGCCTTTGACTCTATTTAAGGTTCTACATTTTAGGTGAAGATAAAATTAGCACTTAAAAATAAAACTCTTGATCAGATGACAAATTAAACCTTTAACACAAACAAAACATCCCATCCTAGCACTCACACACAACACTTCCAAACTTGACTTTAACGATTAAGGAGTAATTGCACTTGAAAAAAGGTTGCGGGGGTGTTTATCACTTCGCCACTTTCTTTTCAAAAATTTTGAATTTCCTCCCATCCGTTGAGAAATGGAAAACCTTTCGATTTAAAAAAGACAGCGTTGCAGGGTGAATATCACCTTGCAAGTGCGTTATTGGCATAATCACCTGGCTAATTTGATGTTTTCTTGTAGTGAAATCATTTATGATGACTTATAAGGAGCACATTTTGTTTTTACCAGTTGAGACAGTGGTTTCAAATATGTAGTTTATGGATAAACAATATTCCTCATTTGCTCTTTGCTGTAAAGTTTCATGTTGTCACCGCAAAAATTCCTTTTGTATCACTTTCCATCCGGTCAATATTGAGATATTTGATTTAGTGTCCTTTGTCGCACAATCATCATCAAACCTGAGTTTTTTTACAGTGAGTGTAAACCTCAGCCATTCGTATTGGGCTATCAAGTTTCACCTTAATATAACATTGAAATAATATAATATTTTAACTTTTAACAAATTTGTTGTTATATGGTTCAAAGCCATAATTCTATGTTGTTGTCTCCTTTCATAGATAATGGTTCATATCCATTTCAATATATATATATATATATATATATATATATATATATATATATATATATATATATATATATATATATATATATATATATATATATATATATATTCCAAAATCAATTTAATTTTAATTATGATAAAGTAATTTGGAAAATAGTAAATGTCAAACATATTGTTATTTAATTAGATTAAGGGAAACTTGTTTAAGGTTTTGAATGATTATTTAAATTGAAAAATTAAAATCAAACATCTATGTTAACAAGTACATAAAATAATTAAAGAGAATCTTTGAAAGCCAAGATATATTAACAAGTACCTAAAATAAATAAGAGAAATTGTAAAAATCAAACTTTTTAAAAGAGAATAGAGCAATGGAAGTTATAATTAAGTAAGTTCACATAATATTTATAGTGGATAATTAAGAATTTAAGAAAGATATGGGTGAATTTTATTGCAAACATCGAATGGACAAAATAAAATGAATGGTTTATTTATTATTAATATATTTTGGTATACATTTATGAATGCATGCATTATTACACATCACACAATGACAATCATTTAAAAGAAAAACATCACTTTGGAAATTTAAATTCAGTGACACAGTTGTTCGTAGTAGGATCTATGTAATTAAAATCGGACCAGATCGGATCGGTCGGTTCAATTGGTTGGATCAGGAACTAGAATCTTAACCCGTTAGTTTGGACTTAAAATTTTTTATGTAGCAGAACCGAAATTTAAATTGAGAAATCGATCCAAAACCGGTTAAATTTAAGGTCAGGCCGCGTCTTATATTTCTTTGACTTTCATTATCTTATACTTTGTTATAATTTTACATTGAGAATGCGACAGTTCAATTTGGTTGTAATATATACTTGGACATTACTATTCTGATAAGACTCATCCCCATTTGTAAATATTTGTACCCCCATCCCCGGATACTTATTTGTAATAACTTAGACTTTAAATTCCCGCAATTTATCACTTTCAATATACTGTATAATAATTAGGGTTTGTATGCGAAGATTCAAAATCAATCGCTAGATGACCTAATACAAGATAAATGCATGAAAATCAATACACAATTCACACTTGCACCTCTAGGGTAACTTCACTTGTTGCCTCGGAAAATGCAATCATGTCCCTCGAGTATGAGACACTCTAGAAAATGTCCCTTCAATAAACAAAGATCGTAGTCCCTCGATGACCCTCGATGTTGCCTTCGATAAAATGATCTCGTCCTTTACAAAATTTCTAGAGCGTCTCACAAGTTGCTTTCAATGATTGTATACGATGACTCGCGCCTGTCCCGTTTAACATCCTAACACAAGGTTATTCATCAAATACAATGGTGAAATAACAATGTCAAAAGGGTTAAAAACATAAGAAAGATCTTTGAGTAAAATGGGGTAGATAACTCTTAGTTACTTGATCAAAAGCTTGCAAAAAACATCCTTGCTATTTTCAAACACACCTCACAAACACAATTTCAAAACATTTCTCAAAACAAACTTTCAAAAATTGAAATATCTTTTCAAAGACAATACACCTTTGTATACATTCAAACAAGAATCATTACAAAGGTTTCCACGATGATGGCCTCTTTTCAAAAGCACTTTCAAAAACCACACACAAAGCACCATTTCAAACAATTGAAAAGCAAAGCAAGTGATCTAAACAAGTAACTAAGAGCCCATGGATAACCATGGATAGAAAGGGTGCTAATACCTTCCCTTTCTATAATCTACTCCCCGAACCTAAGAAAACATCTCAAAGGTCTTTCCTGTGCTTTTTGACCTTTCCTTAGGATAAAATAAAAAGTCGGTGGCGACTCTTGCTAAACCGAAACATTTGCGAACACAAACGCAAAACCCTAAGTCAGTTCTCTCACCGTATCATAGAACTGGCGACTCTGCTGGGGAGTCTTTCTAAAAGTGGGGTTACCTTAGGGTTTTAGACCACCTTTACATGCTTACTTTGATTGCTTTGATTGCTTTACTTTTTGGGTTCCTTGTTTGGGTTTGTTTTAAAATCCTACACCCGGATTTGGAGACACCTTTTAGGTAAGTAGCAATAAACTGTGAGGGAACTGTGCGGGGTATACCGACATGGTTGAAGCAGTAGCTACGTTAGTGTGACATATTTGTGGGTACCGGTAGCCTTTGAGTTAATCAAAGAGAATACGGGGCCACCGAGTGATGTCGTGAAGCACTAATGAACTCTTAGAACCTTACTTGACCATCTTGGCCTTATTAGGGGTAGTAAGATGACCGACTTTGGTGCAGTCCGGAGTTGGTAGATACTCGATACTACACTCATTGAGGATCATTTTCTTGGAATATTTTGCTCTCCAGTTAAGTGGCTAAACCAAAACAATGAACACAGAAAATAATCCAGTGATATTGAGCTCCTTAGAACCCGATTTCTATTTTAGGACAGGTTGAGCCAACTAACTTCAAGAGGGTACTTACCTACAAACCCCATGCAAGCCTAAACCTAAGGACTTGTTTGCTTTGTGTGAATACGGTTGCCTGTATATACACTTACTTACTTTTGCATACCTGTACATAACATCATAACATCATACCATAGCATTTTCAATAACCATTTCAAGGATCTCGAGGGTCTTCTGATGCAGGGTCACGTTGAACCAAACATCTACCAAAAGGCAAGAGGGTTTTCCTCTAAACAAACACCGTCAAAGATCAAGTGCAACAACTTGAATCAGGGACTATGACCCACTCGACATGGTGAGCTTGATTCTCGTGGAAAGACATCCACCGATACAAAGTTCTCCAATCAAAGATGTTGATCAAAGTTCAACCTCTAACATTTTCTTGTGTTTACCCCGAGAGATTCTTGAAAAACATGCATCCACATATCATGCATTATATCATGACAGGTTTTCCTTTTTAGGTTTCCTTATTCTCCTACTGTTTATTTTAGTAGAGATGGCTCTAGAAAGGACTGTCGAAGATATCCAGGCTCAAAACACTCAACTTCAGGATTTGTTCTTGAACTTGTCCCAGGGAAAAGAAGAAGTGAAAGCTCTCCTCACAAGAGGCATGGTCCTAGGAAATCTAGGCGGCGTCAGGAATGATCAGTTGGAAGAACTACAGATTGAGCTGACAACAATGAAGATCCAGATGATGGGACAACTGGTGGGCCAGATGGCTCTCATTCAAGACTTGGCTCAAAGACAAGAAGAGCTCAGGGTTCTCGTCAACAAACTACTTCGAGATAACCAGGTGGGGCAAATAACTAGGGTTGAAGATCAAGTCATCATTCAACCTCCTTTGAGACAAGAAGACAAGGGAAAGGCTCCCTAACTTGCTTCAGGGTCACAAGCCCAGCAACAACCTCGCCAGCGTCAACGGGGTAATCGGCGTAAGAAAAATACATCTGGAAGACATTTCTCTGAGACTGACATACCATCATCTCTAATACTGAAACGCTTGTTGGAGGTAAATCTACTTGCTTTAAAGGATCCTATTCGGAAGCCCAATACCTCTGTTCCTGGCTATCACCCCGACGCATTTTGTGTATACCACTCCTATAGTCCTGGACATGACACCGACGACTGCTGGGCTTTGAAAAACAAGATCCAAGACATGATTGACGGAGGAGTGCTGGAATTCATGCCGGAAGGCGAGATGAAAATCTTCCGCTAAGGGTTCTCCACTTGAAATGACAAGTTCGAACTAAGAGACTTTTGTTTCATTTGAATTTTCAAGTTGTAATTTCTTTTGTTATTCAAAAAATTATCTGTTTATGTCAAACTTTATTTCATTAATGCATTGCATAAGTTTTTCTTGAATTCATCCATTCGTTTTCACTATTATGCTTCCTACTTTCTCTATGATATTTAACTCTTGATAAAAGATATAAGCCTTTAGAAGGAGGATGACGAAGCAATACCATAATATCATACAATATGCTTTTGGACAGACCTTGCTAACGATATACAGGCGTTTCTTTCAAACCCAAAACACTGGAGTTATAAGGAAGATAATCCCTAGTCAACCCCCTTCGAGCCAAAGAAGTAGAAGTTTTTTGTTTTAAACACAAATTGAAACCTTTGATTAAACCTGGGGCAGGGTAGTCTCTCAGTTAATTCAAAAAGATGCGCATTGAAGTTGCAAACTCTCAGTTCGTAATACAACGAATGACATTAAAAACATTCCTTTGGAACAAAAAGACAGTGATGGTTCCTTATCTCATAGGCAGTCATTATCTCTCAAAAGAGAAAAGCCCACTGAACCAAAACCTACAAAGGAGGCTTAAGAAAGCTGGGGCATCCCGCTGACTGTAATCTCGAAAACAGGAACAGTCAGGCAAAAGTTAGGGATAATAAACCGAAAGAAAGAGGTCACTACAAATCCTCAACAAACATGAATAATGTTGCAAAAAAATGAAATGATGACTGCCTTGCAATAAAATTCAGCTTGTGTGAACCATCACCAAAACGTCGTTCCAAACTCGAAAAAAGTTCGACGCACAATTAACTGAGATTAGGATCGAAGAACATCATGAAGAGCGGGTGGGTACAAATATACTTTGAGCCTTTATCCTTTGCTTCTTAAATCGTGAACCAAGCCACATTACAACCCTTTAAAAGTCCTAATTGAAGCATGGGCTAGTTCGAAAGCATACTGTTACAAAAGGTATCCTGACTCCTGTAAGGCTTTGCTCTAAATCTTGTGTTGAACTTGTCTTATAAAAAGTTTTCTGCTAAAACATGCATTTTTCAAAACTTCGAGACAAGCATAAACTTTGCATTATTTGAATATCGTTGTTTGCACATGTTTAGTTGTTTGACAGCGAAGAAATTCACAACAGTGAATGTTCAGAGGAACGAAAGCTCTCTCAGTGAATAATATCACTTCAAGTGGGATGATACTCACGTTGCAAAAATCTCCTATCAACAAAAAGGGGATTTGGTTTGGTATGGTCCAGCAAATCTGGGGCAATCTAGTCAAGATTTCAACATATCTTTCAAAGTCCACTAAATCTGGGGCAGTCCAGTCAAGATTTCAAGAAATCTCTCAATTACAGATTAACCTGGGGAAAGTCTCCCTCACCATCACTTGGGGCATTTAAACGTCAATCTCATCAAAGGGTTACGTACAATCCAAGTTTCCTGGCAGTGCCACAAGCACTTGATACTAGGGGCAGTGACGAATCTCTACAAAGTCCTTCTGAAAAGAAGTTCAAGCGTCCTCGAGAAGTTTATCACCTCTCTAAGCAGACCAGCAGTCATGGGTTTATTTCCCCAACATTTGTCAAGGATTTATTCTCCAAAACAAATTACATTTCATATTGACGATCGTTCAAAGTTTCCTTCATCACCTGCTGGAAGTTACGGTCGTCATCAAAAAATTCCTTCATCACCTGTTGGAATTCACGGTCGTTAAAAATTTCCTTCATCACCTGTTGGAAGTTTCAGCCACCAACAGAATAACCGACAACTGAAGCTCCTAAAAATCTGTTTCTCTCAAGAATGAAGATTCTCATCCTTGAAACCTCAAGAGATTGGTATACTCCCAAGCTCCTGATACCCACCAACAGAATAACGGACAACTGAAGCTCCTAAAAATCTGTTTCTCTCAAGAATGAAGATTCTCATCCTTGAAACCTCAGAAGATTGGTATACTCCCAAGCTCCTGATACCGTTAACAGAATGAAGATTCTCATCCTTGAAACCTCAAGAGATTGGTATACTCCCAAGCTCCTGACACCCACCAACAGAATAACGGACAACTGAAGCTCCTAAAAATCTGTTTCTCTCAAGAATGAAGATTCTCATCCTTGAAACCTCAGAAGATTGGTATACTCCCAAGCTCCTGACCCTTAACAGAATGAAGATTCTCATCCTTGAAACCTCAAGAGATTGGTATACTCCCAAGCTCCTGATACCCACCAACAGAATAACGGACAACTGAATCTCCTAAAAATCTGTTTCTCTCAAGAATGAAGATTCTCATCCTTGAAACCTCAGAAGATTGGTATACTCCCAAGCTCATGACCCTTAACAGAATGAAGATTCTCATCCTTGAAACCTTGAGAGATTGGTATACTCCCAAGCTCCTGATACCGTTAACAGAATGAAGATTCTCATCCTTGAAACCTCAAGAGATTGGTATACTCCCAAGCTCCTGATACCCACCAACAGAATAACGGACAACTAAAGCTCCTAAAAATCTGTTTCTCTCAAGAATGAAGATTCTCACCCTTGAAACCTCAGAAGATTGGTATACTCCCAAGCTCCTGACCCTTAACAGAATGAAGATTCTCATCCTTAAAACCTCAAGAGATTGGTATACTCCCAACCTTCTGACCCAAGACCTGAATGAAGATTCTCATTTTGGCTTCCCTAGTAGATTGGCATACACCCAACCTCCTGATTTTCCCCGACGGGATGAAGATTCTCATTCTCAAAGTGGTATACAATTCAGCTTCCTGATATTCCCGACAGAATGAAGATTCTCATTCTCAAAGTGGCATACGACTTGACTTATGAACTTCCTCCAAACAGGAATAAACCCCTCCAACAGGATAGCTACTTTTCAACAGTATGGCTATTCCCCACAGAGTTTCTTATTCCCCAACAAAATCAAGATTCTCATCCTTGATTCTCCAAAGTTTTTCTTTACTCTCAGTTTGAATTTGTCAGAATTTCAAATCCCCTGCAGATTGAAGATTCTCGTTCTTGGCTCCTCAACACTAATTCCCCAAGCAGAATGAAGACTCTCATTCTCAATTCCTCATAGTTTTTCAGATATTCCCCGGCGAAGATCTCCTCAAAACAGGAATCCCCAGTATATTTGGCATACAACCCAAACTTCTGATTTCCCCAACAGTGGTCCCATGACTTCTCATTTTCAACGATCAAAGGATTTTCAATCCCCAACAGCAGTCAGAGATTTATTTTCCCCGACAGCGGTCAAAGATTTTATTATCTCCAGCTATCCAGGGTTTATCTTCCTCATCAAGACAGCTACTCAGCTTACATGCACATCCATTAAATTCATATATCATAAACATTGATGAAACACAATTCATTACAGCATACATATCATGCAACATAACTTTGTGTTTTAGCTAACATTTTACCCTTTTCAGGATAAGATTAAAAGGCTATTGTTAACAATTATTCAGATACAATATGGATACACCCCAGACACGGCGGTCATTCTATTACTCATTCAGAATTTGAAGTCAAATACAGTACAGATACACCCCAGACATG
Organism: Vicia faba; assembly: GCA_948472305.1. Lineage (NCBI taxonomy): Eukaryota > Viridiplantae > Streptophyta > Magnoliopsida > Fabales > Fabaceae > Vicia > Vicia faba. Next base: position 51,585 of record CATIWC010001835.1, on the reverse strand, counting down.
ATGGTCATTCTACTACTCATTCAGACTTCAGCAATCCGATACAGACTAGATACGCTCCAGACACGGCAGCCATTCTACCTCTCACTCAGATTCAACAATCAACTTCAAGTTCAGATATGCTCCAAACACGGATGCCATTCTGAATTTTACACCAGCAGTTTGATTATCCCCAGTGCAGTCACCATGGAAGTCATCCTGTCACTTATTCAGATCCCAGTTACAGCTCGGATACGTCCCAGACACGGACGCCATTCCTTTGCTCATACAGACTCAGTCTCCAGATAAAATTCAAATGCATTCCAGACTCGGATACCATCTTGATACTCATCCACTCACCTGCAACATACAATTCAACAAACATTCTTGGATGGAATCTTTAAGCCCTTCTCTGACAAGATTCTGTCACGTTTCCAAATGGCATCTTTAAGCCCATTCCCTCAACTATGCTTTGACGAGTGCAAATTTTTGGGCACTCTAGTGTCCAATCATCTTTTACCTTCAAGTCGCGAACGACAAAATTGCCAATCTAACTCTTCAGGTTCAAGAAGAATGAGCAGGGGCAACTGTTGTACCCCAAAATTTGCCCTCCCTTTTTCACAAGAAATCACAACTTCAGGGTTTTCCCTGATTTTTCAGATTAGCTCAAGAATCGGTCAAACAGACTCTTCTTTATCAGTTGATCCAAAATTAGGGTTTCCACTGATTTTATTGAGATTGACTCAAGAATTGATCAGACAAATCTTTCTTTGGCAGTAATCCAGAATTAAGGTTTTCTCTGATTTGTTAAAGTTGACTCAAGAATCAATCAGACAGATCTTCCTTTGACAGTAACCCAGGATTAGGGTTTGCGCTCGCATTTCTCAGAAGAAACTGAATCCTCAGAAATTCAGTTGACTGTTACGTCATTTTTACGCTTGTTCAAGATTGCTGGTTATTTCTCAAAACCTAAATATCTGGGATATGAGCTGAGGCTTTGTTTGAAACTTTGAGGCATTGGTTTGATCAGCAGAGTGAAAAGTTCATGGAATGTTTGTTTGTACAAAGCATATGTTGATTGGAATACCAGGCGTATCATGATTAATGCATGGTTGCGAGACGGAAAAGTTTGTTGATTATTTATTTCATCCGGATTAAAGTTATTGGGATACATTTCCAGTTATTTTAATTTAAGAGACTTAAATAATTAAATAGACAAAACAAGGGAAAGAATGGAATATTTGACAATAGGAAATTCTTATTTGACAAAGACCTTTTTATTTTATTTATCTCAAATGTTGTTACAAATTTTATTCGAATATTGTAAATTTACAATTTACAGTGTGTACAATAATATTCATTACAATAAATGAAAAGAAAATAAATCTAAAGCCTAAGTCTCTTGAAATCTTTTACCTTTACTGCGTCCTCCATTATTCAACTGATACTTACCTGCAAAGGACAGAAGAAAAAGGAAATCGGTGCAATTAACTGAAAAGCATTTTTAAGCAGATAAATAAAAGAATCATCATTAAAGCTTGTTGGTCGGAATCAGAATGCTACTGGATTCATCATGTTTTTACTTGGTCTCTTTGCAAATCACAAGAAGATTTCTCTTCTTGGTTCACAAAGAGAAAAGTTAAAAATAATTTGCAAAGCATACAATTAATTCAAAATGCAAAGATATAAGGCAGCAAGGCAAAGCAAACTGAATTCCAAACTGCATTAGTCAACTAAAGGCACAAGGCTGCACACAAAAGCAAACTAAGTTGCAAAACTGTCACAGCAAGCTGTCCAAGAAAGTACACAAAGTTGTCCAAGAAGGTATAATACATGAAATATGGAAACAAGTACAACAAATGCAGGAGATGAACCAAGTTACAAGCAAGAAGGCTTGTCAATTTTTCATCATCATTTTCTGGCCCAACAAGCTTTTCAGATTAAAATATATTAAGCAAGAAAGTGCCTTTTATGGAGGGAGAAAGAGAGTGAAGTGGGGTTTTGCAGTTTTGGCAGGCTGTAAAAGGCAGTGAGAAAACAAATAAATAGAACAAGTCTAACAGTTCAGAAGAGGAGGAGCTATAGAGCAAAAACTGTAAGCTTAAGAAACATACATCCAACTTCCAACTAAACCTGCATTACATGTTTACAAAATTGAAAGCTTAAGAAACACACAACCTGCCTTACCAAACACAAAAAAACCCTGTTAAACTGCATAGCCTGCCTTCAACAAGCAAACCTGTAGCCTGCATAACTACAACTCCAACCTGCTTAATCTGCACAAAACTGCTAAACCAGTTTAAAACAACAAACTGCTTGTAAACACAAACAAGCACAACAAGCCTTCAAGCCTGCCTTCAACAAGCAAACCTGTAGCCTGCATAACAAGCAAACCTCCAACTTGCTTAAACTGCACAAAACTGCTAAACTAGTTTAAACAAAAAACTGCTTGTAAACACAAACAAACAACAAATCACACAAGCATGCCTTCCCAAAACCTGCTAAGACTGCAACTCAGTTACAGACCTGCCTGCATAACCTGTAAAACTGCTTCTCAAGCAAACCAAACAAACCTGTTTACCATACTCAAGCAATCTACAAGCTAACATCAATCATCAAATATCCAACACCCAAAGAAAAAGAAGAGGTCCAGAAGTGAAAAAAGGAGCAATCGTTTTCAGTTTCACCATCATCAAACATCAATGAAAAATCAAAACAACAATAAGTCTCAGAACATACATTCATCATCAACAATCAGTAGCCAACAAAGGCAAACAAATATTCAGAAACAAGTTCGTCATCATTAAGCATCAACAACCAAAGGAGAAAAGAGAGATTCAGAAGTGATGGACAATTCAGAAGCATAGCTTTCAGAACAACGTCATCATTAAACATTCAAAAAAGAGTCAAGCATAGAAATACCGGAAAAGCCAACGCAATCGTCACACTCCTCCTCCACCTAGCCTCCTGGAAGCGCCGCTGGCCAGCTCACCCTCCTTCTCCTTCAGTTTACAGAAGCAAAACATTCAAGGTATGTCTCTAAAACCCTCAAGCTTTTACTACATGGAAACATCAAAGGCCAAAGGTTAAACATGCATGTAACAATCAAAGCGAAAACATGACTGTAATCATGAAACCCTAAAACAAAGGTTAATAAATTGTACTGTTACGAGCGAGAATCCTAGTCTGCCGTGAAGAGAGCTGGAGGTGAGATAGAGTGATGCTCCGGTGGCTAAGGCGAGAGGGGAGGAATCTGAAGCTTATTTGGTTTGAGAACGACAAAGAGAACGAGGAAGATGAGAGGAGCGCCGCTGAGGCCAAGCCTGCAAAAACCTTAATTTGAATTAACCCCAGAATATTGTTACAATATCCCCAATGGGCCTTCGCCCCAACAAACACTTGAGCCCAACGTTTCTGAGCATGCCACACCTCCCTTCCTTCTTCATAATTTTCTTGTTCTTTATCTTTTTTTTTTCATTTTTTGGGCCATCCAAAAGATATTCCTTAAGCCCATTTATCTTTTTTTCCTTTTAATGTTTTAAAACTAATACCTTTTTTTATCACTTTATTTTCATTTTTATAATCTAATTCTTTTTACTCTTTTGTTAAATAAAAAGAATATATTAAATTTTTGTATAAAATTTTCTTAATAGTTTTTTTCTTCTTTATATTTATTACATTTAATAACACAAAAGTATGTAAATAATAGAATTTTAACTTAAATAGTTTTTTTCTTTTCTTTAAAATTCTTTGTTTATATAATTAACAAAAACACAATAAATACTTAATCTTTCTCAGGTTAAAATTCTTATTTGATCATTTGTAAATAAATACACGCATCTCATATTTCTTTGACTTTCATTATCTTATACTTTGTTATAATTTTACATTGAGAATGCGACAGTTCAATTTGGTTGTAATATATACTTGGACATTACTATTCTGATAAGACTCATCCCCATTTGCAAACATTTGTACCCCCATCCCCGGATACTTATTTGTAATAACTTAGACTTTAAATTCCCGCAATTTATCGCTTTCAATATACTGTATAGTAATTAGGGTTTGTATGCGAAGATTCAAAATCAATTGCTAGATGACCTAATACAAGATAAATGCATGAAAATAAATACACAATTCACACTTGCACCTCTAGGGTAACCTCGCTTGTTGCCTCGAAAAATGCAATCATGTCCCTCGAGTATGAGACACTCTAGAAAATGTCCCTTCAATAAACAAAGATCGTAGTCCCTCGATGACCCTCGATGTTGCCTTCGATAAAATGATCTCGTCCCTTACAAAATTTCTAGAGCGTCTCATAAGATGCTTTCAATGATTGTATACGATGACTCGCGCCTGTCCCGTTTAACATCCTAACACAAGGTTATTCATCAAATACAATGGTGAAATAACACTGTCAAAAGGGTTAAAAACATAAGAAAGATCTTTGAGTAAAATGGGGTAGATAACTCTTAGTTACTTGATCAAAAGCTTGCAAAAACATCCTTGCTATTTTCAAACACACCTCACAAACACAATTTCAAAACATTTCTCAAAACAAACTTTCAAAAATTGAAATATCTTTTCAAAGACAATACACCTTTGTATACATTCAAACAAGAATCATTACAAAGGTTGCCACGACGATGGCCTCTTTTCAAAAGCACTTTCAAAAACCACACACAAAGAACCATTTCAAACAATTGAAAAGCAAAGCAAGTGATCTAAACAAGTAACTAAGAGCCCATGGATAACCATGGATAGAAAGGGTGCTAATACCTTCCCTTTCTATAATCTACTCCCCGAACCCAAGAAAACATCTCAAAGGTCTTTCCTGTGCTTTTTGACCTTTCCTTAGGATAAAATAAAAAGTCGGTGGCGACTCTTTCTAAACCGAAACATTTGCAAACACAAACGCAAAACCCCAAGTCAGTTCTCTCACCGTATCACAGTCGCATAAAAATAATATTATTTAGATACAAATATTTATATGTCTTTAATTTCCCCCCACATATTTTTCTTTAAAAAGAATATTAGTTGGACATAACTATTAGAAATAGAAGTAAGATGATAATTATTCACTTTAAATATGTTTTGGTAAAGTAGTAGGTCAAGTATAAAATATTAATTAATGGCTATTGATACAAAACGTACGTTTCTAATCCTAACAAAATACATTTATTGGAAAACAAAAATCAAATATATATTTACAAATATAAGTTATCAATGCAGATTAATATATTTTCTAAAAGACACCTTTCTTGAAAGGACCAGAATAAAGAGTTTCATAACCATCTTCATCTGCAGATTAAGTACTTTAGAATCACATTAGCATGGAATATAATAATAATACCATAGAACAAAATCCCTTATCATAAAAAACATGCAAACATATTTTATTGAAGACCAAAATGGACTTTTGTGATTACTTCAAATATTAAAAGGATTTATATTCTGAAGCCAAAAAATAGTTACGTTTTGCCTTTGACTCTATTTAAGGTTCTACATTTTAGGTGAAGATAAAAATTAGCACTTAAAAATAGAACTCTTAATCAGATGACAAATTAAACTTTAACACAAACAAAATATCCCATCCTAGCACTCACACACAACACTTCCCAACTTGACTTTAACGATTAAGGAGTAATTGCACTTGAAAAAAGGTTACGGGGGTGTTTATCACTTCGCAACTTTATTTTCAAAAATTTTGAATTTCCTCCCATCTGTTGAGAAATGGAAAACCATTCGATTTAAAAAAAACAGCGTTGCAGGGTGAATATCACCTTGCAAGTGCGTTATTTAGCGAGGTGAATAACACCTGGCATAATAACCTGGCTAATTTTATGTTTTCTTGTAGTGAAATCATTTATGGGGACTTATAAGGAGCACATTTTGTTTTTACCAGTTGAGACCGTGGTTTCAAATATGTAGTTTATGGATAAACAATCTTCCTCATTTGCTCATTGCTGTAAAGTTTCATGTTGTCACCGCAAAAATTCCTCTTGTATCACTTTCCATCCGGTCAATATTGAGATATTTGATTTACTGTCCTTTGTCGCACCATCATCATCAAACCTGAGTTTGTTACAGTGTAAACTTCACCCATTCGTATTGGGCTATCAAGTTTCACCTTAATATAACATTGAAATAATATAATATTTTAACTTTTAACAAATTTGTTGTTATATGGTTCAAAGCCATAATTACATGTTGTTGTCTCCTTTCACAGATAATTGTTCGTATCCATTTCAAAATTTAAATTGAAAAACCGATCCAAAACCGGTTAAAAACCAAAAAATTGGGGTTTTAGGTGATTTTTAAGATCGGACCAGATTTTACTTTTGATTTATAAAAATATGATAAAAATTTTCGTTTTGAATCAAAATAATATATGATTTAATTTACTTTTTTCTTCTCGAAACCCTCTAGTACATATTATCGTAGAAAAATCAAAATAAAAACTATTTTAAATTCATTTATTATTCTCTATTCATTTGATGAAAGAAAGTGATTTTTATATAATAATATATAATAGATAAATACGATAAAATATAGTTCAACGCATGTAAAATAATCAGAAAATATTATAAACAAACAATTGATAAAATTATTAATATTTAATAATAATAATAATTATTATTATTAAAATGAAAGTTTTAAACTTATCTTTTTAACCTATTAAAAATATAAAAGATTATAAAAATATCAAAAAGACTATTAAGTATTAATTATTAAAAAATTATCAATATATTATTTTATTATTTAAAAAATATAATTATTTTTCTACATTCTTATTCTTATATATAACAAAAAAAAAAAATGTATTTATATACAACCGGTTTAACCCGAGTTCAATCCTAGTCAAACCTTAAAACTCTAAATTTATAGGTATACTTATTTGATGTCCAGTCTGATTTTAATTACTTTGATAGGAACATAGTTCATCAAAGTTAGGTTTTGTACCTTGTTAGAGAAACACAATTTTATTTCTGATAGATATAACTGTTTAGTTTTTTCTTGTCGTTTACAATATAGGTCAGGAATTTCTTTAAGATGACTATCATATATTGTACTGTTGATGAGAGCTACTCCATAAATGACTGTGTTATCCAAGATAATTTTGGCGACTATAAGAATTGGATTTAGAATTGTCATCTTCCTACAATTATTAACACGCTTGAGATAAGCTATATAATCGGTTTCATTATGTGAGCATGTTCCATGAAGTTTCCATTCATGTGTCCAAAATTTATAATTATCTTCTTTTATATATAAGTTCGGCTAATACAAATCTAATGAGATATTCATGCGTTCGCACGAGTATCAATATGATACACGGATTTATTCTTAAAATATAATAAAAATAAAATATTTTTTTTAAAACAGATAATAAATCGCTGTCTATAATTCTTCCAATATATAAAAATATTTGATATTTCATGTTCTCGTTAATATTCAATATTTTTATCAGTAACTTCATGTTTCTGTTGATATTCAATATTTTGATCAGTAACTTCATGTTCTCGTTAATAATCAATATTTTGATCAGCAACTTCATGTTCCATTAATATTCAATATTTTTATAAGTAACTTCATGTTCCCGTTAACATTCAATATTTTGACCACTAACTTCATGTTTCTGTTAATATTCAATATTTTGATCAGTTACTTCAGGTTTCCGTTAATATTCAATATTTTTATGAGTAACTTCATGTTCTCGTTAATATTCAATATTTTGATCAATAATTTCATGTTTATGTTAATATTTAATATTTTGACATGTGCGTTCGCATGAATTTTGATATTGTTATGCATTCGTACGCGCATATGTTTCCAAAATATAATTAAATCAAAATAAAACTAATTAAATTATTCAACTAACAGAATATAAATTTTAAACATAACACATTTATTTAAATAGAATTTTTTTCATATACATAAATATTTTTAAAAATATTTTAAGAATAATATTTTGATCAACAATACTTTTGCTAAGAATAATATTTGAATGATATAAATTTTTTTGTATAAAAAAATATTTTGATCAATCATAGATTATTTTTCTTATATATAAATATTATTTTTATTTTGGCATTATTTATAAAAGTTATATATGACTAACGTCCATATGGGTACTCCCGTGCCCGTTTGTCCATTTTTTTACTGCAATAATGCGTGTATATTTTTTATGAGTTTTTGTATACATCGCATAAAAAATAATATTATTTAGACACAAATATTTATATGTCTTTTATTTTTTTCCCGCATATTTCTCTTTAAAAAGGATATTAGTTGGACATAACTATTAGAAATCACTACTACGGAAAAGGGCTTTTAAAGCGCTTATTTTGGCCTTTAAAAGCGCTTAAAAGCGCTTTAATAGCTGGCGCTGGCGTAGGTAACAAAAGCGCTTCTAAAAGCGCTCTGGTAGACCCCCCCCTTTAAGAGCGCTTTCCTGGAAAAAGCGCTCTGGTAGACCCCCCTTTAAGAGCGCTTTTCCCAGAAAGCGCTGCCAAAGACCAGTAAAAAAGCATAAAAAATTAAAAAAAAACGCAGCATACAAAAGCGCTTTTGGAAAAGCGCTCTGGTAGGCCCCCCTATGAGAGCGCTTTTTCTGGAAAAAGCGCTCTGATAGGCCCCCCTATAAGAGCGCTTTTCCAAAAGCGCTTTTGTATGCTGCGTTTTTTTTTAATTTTTTATGCTTTTTTACTGGTCTTTGGCAGCGCTTTTACTAAGAAGCGCTTTAGTAGGTGGACCTTTAAGAGTGCTTTTTAAAAGCGCTGTCGTTTCTAAATGAGGTATTTTTATGTGCAGCCTATAATTTAATCCTCCCAGTCGACCTGTAATGTTTTCGACCTGTAATATTTTCGACCTGTAATATATTTTTGACCTGTAATATATTTTCGACGCTATTATTTCAGCCATCAGTAAGACAATATATATACTAATATAATACCATTATAATATCCAAAATTATATATATACATGATTACATCAATAATATTATAGTTCAAATCGACACAAATCCTACATGAAAAATTGCTTAATATAATATTGACACAAATCTTCTTTAATTTCTTCCAACTTAAGCTTCGGGTACCCAGCAGCACGAAATTCGTCAAGGTACTACAAAACAAAAACATAATATAAATGATATATTTAGTTAAATGTAATAAATTATATGAAATTATCTTAAGTTATAAATTCATACCGTGAGCGGAATCTCTAATTGATTCGCCTGAAGGATTTCTTTCATGAACCTCAAAACAAAGTATCCGCAATCATGACTGTTTCGCTGTTGCGGACACTACATAATAAAACAAATAAGATTCTATAGTTGTCTTGTTTTACCAAGTAGCATAAATATTATAAGCAAAATTGTGAAAAGTAATGTACCTGCACTTGGATCCAAGTGATGTTGTTTGATTTAGTCCGGGATACCTGTGCGTCCCGTTGACTACGGAACACTTGTATTGATCTAATTATTAAATATATAAAAGCATATGTTTAGATCAATCCCACAAATAAGAAAATATATAAATATACACGAATATATATTTAGAACGATCCCACTTACAAATCAACGATTTCCTTCATAGCCGGATAATTGGTCCATTCACCATTTACCGAATTCAGATAATACACGACTTCTCTTATCGGGTTGATAGCAAGCAGCAACCAGTGTGCTCTATAAATTAAAACAATAGGTTATATGAAAATTTTGCTATACACAAAAGAAACAGAGATTAGATGAACCAAGAATGAGAAACTAACCCTACTGGTCGGGTATTATACGCCCAAAGATGCAGACTTTCTGTATTGCCGGTGGACATGAATCTATCTACTAAGCGCTGTCTAACTGATTCCGGTTCCGAAGCAATTGTCATTCCGCTGCAATGGGCGGAAGACACGAAACGGAATCTGTTAGACAATGCAGTCCCGCGCAACACTCTGTCATACAACAACCTTAAATAAAAACATAATAAACATTAGATTATTTTCATTGAAATGTGTAAATAAATTATATTGTGGGACTAATTAAATAATATATCGGATGAGTGAATATTACCGGATGTATGAGTGCATATTACTGACGCCTAGTTGATCATGCCTAAAAATCTCTTCCAAGTCATCAATTGTAATATGTGACGGGAATTCAATACCGAAGACACTTTCATCCATGTTGATTTCACGTAAACCACCATCCTTCAAAACGGACATATCAACCATTGTTGCGAGTGTCGAACGGTATCGAGGCACAAAAGCACCGCCTTTTTTTGCCGCTTGCTTCGGAGGACCAGTGGGTGGTACGCTACGAACCTGCTGCGTCACTTGTTGTGACTCCCGAGCGGATGCCTAAAAATCATATAAGTTAGGTAAAATATAAAATCATGCAGATTTAGATTCAGACTATATATTAACACTTTAAATGTACCTCTTTTAGTGATGCAACAAACTCCTCCTCCTGTAAAATCCCTTTACCCTTAATTGCGGGTTTTATAGGAGCAGTCTAAAATTAAAATGTAAAAAATAATTAATAAACGGTTTAGAATTGACATTCGAAAACTAAATGATTCATAATCGTTTTCAGTATACCTCATCACTAATGGTAATGAGCTCCGAGGGCCATGCAACAAATGATCCTATTGCATCTCGCAGCAATGTCGTCTCTGAGACCATGTCAGGTACCGGTAGAATCGCATCACGATCTAATACAACATCCACCGATACTTTCAGGTGTCCATCCGGGAGCGGTCTGTGGTGAAGTAAATCTCCCGAAGTGTTGTGCACTTTTCCCTTGCCAACTAGTCGATAATTCGGTGACGATAAGTATAGTTGGCAAGATGAAATGCCCTAAACAAATAGAAAATATAAAGTCATTATCATTAATAAAATAGAACAGTTTGTAAGGAAAAAAACTTATAATTACCTCGGGAAATTTCTTTTGATAGTTGATACTAGCCTTATCACTAGTTTCTCTCACCGATGAAGTGTTGCAATTTTCTCTCATATACATATCTTTATCTCTTTGCAATTCAGAGACCTGTGCTTGCAATTCCTGCAACTTTTGCAACACTTCTTCATTGGTAAGATTTGATCTTCTCCTAGAACTCTTATAAAAAGAGGTTGGAGTCACACCATGACCCTTACCCCTCACCCGACCGGGATACTCGGGAGCATCTAGTACTCTACTAAGTACGCTCTCCTCACCGGTGGATGCCGATTGCGACAAGGTCTCCTGTAATTCATTTACATTTAAATAATTATTAGTGGAGATAAAAAATCATTTATATATTAAAAAACATTTGATTTAATTAAAGACACAGTATTATACTTACACATTCAGTATAAACTCTCTGAACATCGGGATCGACAGCTTGATTCTTGCCCACACGAGCTTCCTTCCACAACACATGTACAGGAAGTGAAGCTTCCTCACTTTTAGTCTCCTCTAACTATGCATTGACACAAACGATAAAATCGTCAATTAAAACATGCACATGTAGACAATTAATTAAAACGCATTTCTATTTACTTACAATTTTATCCTCTAAGCGTGCATATCCCAAACGCCCTTTTTTGTATGGATACGCGGGTTTGGATGCTCTCTCACTATTCGTGGCACTCTTTTTCTGAAAAGCTTCATCTCTTTGCTTTACAAACTCAGCCCAATCTGCTTCATCAATGAAGGTCGCATACTTTGTTGGCCGTCCCGGTGCCTCTTCAAGAAATTTTCCATCTTTATCCTTAAGATAGGTGTTTGTCAAAAAACTTTTCCACCCTCTATATCTTTTGCCGGCCAAACTAAGTATGTAGCTTTTACGTTCATCTGGTATCTCAAAAGTCCTCTGCAAAAAAACGTACGCATAGTGTGTTAGTATAAGTAATTTAAACAATTTATCGTCAAGATAATAACAACAATTAACCATATATGATATATACCTGAAGCTCTTCCCAAATCGCTTGTTTTTTCTCCTCCAATTCTAAATTTTTCGTTTTCGATTTCCAGGTAGCTACGGAGACCGGAATATGCATACGGACAAGTGTACCAATATAACTTGTCAACTTTGCAGAATTAGGACCAATTGGTTGTTTATCAGAATTCCATTCCAATCGGTATACTAATCCTTGGTCTCTATGTCGAATGATTCCCTTCATAATAGTGATGCCTCGTGCAACCTCTTTTGCTTCAGTATCAGGTGGAGCATTTGTATCCGAAGCAACTCTTTCTTGTGAGTTTTCTTGTGAGTTTTCAGGTGGGTTTTCAGGTGGAGCATCTCTATCTGGAGCCATTGAACCTGTATCAAACAAACTAAAGCACATTAGTACACTATTAACACTAACTTTATATGAGAAACATTTCAAAAAATTACAACATAAAAGTTATTATAAGAAGAAAAAAAATCAATCCATTATTAATTGTTCAACGTGAAGATATTCATCCCTGCATCATCTGCCAAACATACCCAATGTATGCTTTCCTTCTTAAAAAAGAATTTAAGTTAAGTAGAAAAAATTTACTTTTTTATTATTAATAAAATAAAAGCATGTGATACAATCAATATTACTTTTTCATGATATTTCTTTTAGGCAAAGATGAGGGGATGCATACTCTATCAATATTAAAAGCATGTTCATTTAATAAATCTTAATTTTTAGTCAAATTGTTTTAAAGTACAAATTGTAAGATTTTCACATATTCGATGCCAGATTACTAAATATAATAATTAAAAAATATAAAAATGAGACCATTACTAAACATAAGCGAGTGAAGGTTATCGAGACCATTACTTTATCACTAACGTCTCTTTCTTTTCTTGGTAGGATTGTGTACTACGCGTCTCTTAACAATGCGGACGGTTGGATTGATCCAAATACCCTCATTATGATCATTTCTAATACAAGATTCATTCTCATTTTGATCGTTTCTTGTACAAGATTCAATGCCAACACCAATATCACCTTGATCTTCAATTTTTTCATCAACTATTTTGTTAGATAAAAGCACTATAGACCATTTCGTACTTGTCGGATCATTGACATAGAACACTTGTTTAGCTTGAGAGGCTAGAATGAAAGGCTCATCTTTGTACCCTACCCTATTGAGATCCACTTGCAAAAATCCTGACTTATCCATTCGTACGCCACTATTATTTTCAACCCACTTGCAACCAAATACAGGAATCTGAAACTTCGCGTAATCAAACACCAAAATGCGCTCGATAACCCCAAAATATGACAAATTTGCAAATTTCGGATTTAAGTCATTCGCACTTGATATGTGCATAGCTTCAGCTACCAAGGTAACACCACTATTTTGCATAGTACTTTTATCATCCTGTTCTTTGGTATAAAATGTGTATCCATTAATTGCGAATGCGCTATAAGAAAGCACAATTACAGATGGACCATAGGCTAAACATCTCAACCTTTCTGTTACTGAAGCAGGATCTGAACGATACTTTGAATAAATATGATCTCTAAACCACGGTATGAAACTTCGATTGTGCTCTCGTACTATCCAGTTCTCATTTCTATTTGGATTTAAATCTCGGAGAACAACTTTGTGCATTTCAACAAACGGCTCAACCTCAATCTCATTGTGCAGAACATACAAGTGCACTTGATCCCGTTCGACCATTGATACTGTCACAACTTTATTTCCAATTAGCCTTTTTCCTTCTTTTTTTTCGACAATATGAGATTTGGGGAGTCCAATTGATTGAACGTTTGACAGATATTCAGTACAAAACTCAACCGCTTCTTCAGCAACGTATCGCTCGGCAATACAACCCTCTGGTCGACTTCTGTTTTTCACGTACCCTTTTAATATTTTCATATAACGTTCAGCAGGGTACATCCATCTCATATAAGCTGGTCCGCACAATTGTGTCTCTTTCACAAGATGAACGACTAGATGAACCATTATGTCAAAAAACGAGGGAGGAAAATACATTTCAAGATCACATAAAGTAACAACTATCTCATTTTGCAATGTTGGTAAGATCGCGGGATCGACCACCTTACTGCAAATAGACCTGAAGAAGAAACACAGCTTAGTTATTGCGCTTCTTACTTTTTCTGGCAGAATAGAACGTATACCTATTGGTAAAAAATGTTCCATTATAACATGGCAATCATGCGTCTTCAAACTCTTTAACTTGAGGTCTTTCATGGACACAAGTCTTCTAATATCTGAAGAGTAGCCTTCTGGAACTTTTACTTCACTGAGGAACTTACACAATGTTTTCTTCTCCTTTCTAGATAGAGTGTAAACAGCAGGTGGCAGATATGTTCGTCTTCCTTTCGTCACGGGCCCCAATTCAGTTCTCATCCCCATGTTTACCATGTCATTCCTTATGTTAACGCCATCCTTAGACTTTCCTTGTATATTGAGTAGCGTACCTATAACGCTGTCAAATACATTTTTTTCAATATGCATAACATCCAGGAAATGTCTTACGTACAACGACTTCCAATATGGAAGTTCAAAGAAAATTGACTTCTTCTTCCACCCACCCTTGACAATTGAATGTGCAAAAGGCTTGCCAAACTGAGTGCTCACATCTTTCACCTTTTCAAAAATTTGATCACCTGACAAAAAAGGCGGGGCTGTACGATGTTCGGCCTCTCCATTGAATGCTTTTCTCCACCCACGGTAGTGATGATTAGAATTTAAGAATCTACGATGGCCGAGAAAGACATTCTTCTGACAAAGCGCCAATCGTGTCGTATCGGTTTCATCTTCACAAACAGGACACGCCTTTTGACCCTTGTTGCTGTACCCGGATAGATTTCCGTATGCTGGAAAATCATTAATTGTTCCAAACAACATCGCCCTCAAGTTGAAACTTTCTTTCCTATACCCATCGTAAACCTCCACACCTCTCTCCCACAAAAACTTTAAATCTTCGATTAAGGGTGCCAAGTATACGTCTATGTCATTCCCTGGTTGTTTAGGCCCAGAAATTAGCATAGATAACATCATGTACTTACGCTTCATACATAGCCACGGAGGTAAGTTATAAATCATAAGAATCACAGGCCATGTGCTATGCGAGATACTTTGAATACCATGCGGGTTCATTCCATCAGTAGACAATGACAACCGAAGGTTTCTTGCTTCTTTTCCAAATTCAGGATATTCAGTATCAACTTTACTCCATTGTGGTGAGTCTGCCGGATGTCGCAACTTTCCATCAATAATTCTTTCATCTGCATGCCAAGTCAAGTGTCTTGAATCGGTCTCACTACGATACATGCGTCTAAATCTCGGAATTATAGGAAAATACCATAAGACTTTAGCAGGAGACAACTTTTTCTTATATCGAGGGGCACCACATTTAGGACACTCATTCAACACTGCATACTCGTTTCGAAACAAAACGCAATCGTTTGGACATGCATGTATCTTATCATAGCTCATTCCAATAGAAGACAACATCTTTTTGGCTTCATACGTTCGATTGGGAAGAACATTATCCTCTGGTAGCATATCTTTCATTAGGGCTAATAACTCTGTGAAACTTTTATCCGACCATCCATTGTCCGCCTTTAAGTTGTACAACTTTAACACCGCAGACAATCTTGTGAATTTTGAACAACCAACATACAACGTTTTCTCTGCATCGCTTACCAACCTCTCAAACATTTTGGGACAATCCGCAAGATCTTCTTCAAGCGCTTCTGCAATCTCTTCGACTCGATCACAATCGTATGTGTCTGTGCAATCGTCGTTTGAAGCATACTTCCTATTACAACTCGACTCAGCATTCCCGGTACTTTTCTCACCATGCATTGTCCAACATGTATAACTTCTATCAATTCCAAACCGTAGTAAATGAGATCCCAACTGATTCCCGTCAACCTTACCCCCGGCATAACAGCAACCCAAGCAAGGACACGGCATTCGAAGCGGGTCTTTGGAGTGCGCAACCGCAAACTCAACAAATTCCCATACCCCTTTCTCGTACTCTTTCGACAATCGGTTTGAATTCATCCATGTCTTATCCATGTCTTAATTAAGCTAAACAAAAACGGTCAAACTTTCACTCTTCACAAGTAACCCCTATGGCGAATTCAATTCACAAAGTTAGTAAGTACCTCACTTAACGATAAACTAAATTGACATCATGAATATTAATTTTTTAAATAAAAAGATGTTTTAAGTTTGAACTTAATTTTTGATAGTCTTGTTTAAAATTTTTATTGTATGTGTAGTAGATGTGTCAACAAATATCAAAATACAATGACTAAAATTATGAGTCCACGAGGAAAGATGATAATACAATTTATATGTAATAATTACTATTCTAAGCAAACAAGAGCTTTGTTTGAAAAATGTTTTGAACATAAAAAAATATAAAGTAAAAATAACAATGATAGAAAGTTTTTGGGGGGTTAGGATGTAATTAGTGATTACTATGATTACAGTTATATCAATATCAATTATACACATTTTATCCCTTAATCCATATTTTCACTTCACTATACAAACTCAGCATTTAATTTCAGCAGATTCACACTCTTAACTATACAAACTCAGCATCTAAGCTTACTACTACTAAGCCATATGCTGGATGTTAAACAATATCTAAAGAGCAATATTAGAGACATTGATTGATCTATCTATTTCAAGCATATTGAAAAGAAATTCAAAAAAAGATATATAATATAATGATATTCACCAAAAAAGATATATAATATAATGATAGGCCAGTGGAATTGCAGATAAGGGTAGGATCAATACTGAAGAAGGTTCATATTTTGAAGGCAGGGTGTTCGAAGAGAGTGAAAAGTAAAGGGATATATAAGGCTTATATGCCTGGGAGAAGTGGAAGCAATGATGTGGGATTGAAGAGTTTGTTGTATTACTATGATGAGACTTGTCAACCTTATATATGGATTCATGATGTAGGGGGTGGTTCTTTGAGGATGGTGAAACAACAGTATGTGAGTCTTGAGGATTTGAGGGAGTGTTGTGAGATTAGGATCTTGAGGGATCAACATAAGGGTTGCATTTCGGTTTGTAAGAGAACTAGACCTGATTTATGCTGAATTTGAATGTCACACTATCTAGTCTACATTGTTTGTTATGGGTGGGAAATAACAGTTTCATTTCTTGATTTTCTGTTTTCTTTTATTGTGTGTTATGAATTGCAGAATATACATATCCATTGTCATGTTTGATTGTTTTATTATATGAATTTTCTTGGAGATATAATATAGGCCACATAGGTTATAATATTACCCATTATAAAAACAATGAAATAACAAGATGTATGTGATTACTGATCTAGGATTCTAGTTGATACTACTTTTCATTGTTCATGTATTGTTTAACAAAAATACAATGGCACCTGCTGGTTACTACAGCAAATACATTCCCTCCCCATTCTTGATGTTGTTTTGGAAGGCATGTCCATGACTTTCATTACTGGAATTCCTAAATTGCACAGATTCAAGGCCATCCTATTACTTCCACTACTAATAGGGGACTCATTTAAAATTAGAACAAAGTTCTATATAGACCGTCCCTAACACATAAATTATTAGCACATAACATAATTTGATCCTAAAAGCTAGAGAGAAATACACTCTCATGT
This sequence comes from Vicia faba, assembly GCA_948472305.1. NCBI lineage: Eukaryota > Viridiplantae > Streptophyta > Magnoliopsida > Fabales > Fabaceae > Vicia > Vicia faba. Next base: position 34,003 of record CATIWC010001835.1, on the reverse strand, counting down.
CTCAAGCCTTTCCCAAGAGATCAACTTTGCCTCCCAATCTTACGACTGCTTGTAACCCATTATTATTAGTCAAGCTGTCATTGGGTGCGTGTGTTCCTGCCAGTTTTCTTTAATTCTTGGATTATCAAGAACTCTCCTTGAGATTCTAACATAGGAGTTAAGTTCTCTTCATCTATTTCTTTCCTATTGAAAAAAGAATCATTTTTTCTACTCTTCATTATCACTTTTGTGATGCATAATCAATTAAATAAATTAACACAACACAACAAAATCTCAAAATTATCTAAGTTCCAATCTTACACATATTAGTAAGTACCAATTCTCTAAATTCCAATTCCACTACATTATAGCGCATTAAAAATATAACCACCTCTAATATAAACAAATTCCTTCTACTCCTAACAAATTAAAAAATAAACACTACCATTTTTCTATTAATGTCTTATGTAACTAATAATTAAAGTTTACAAAATTTCAACTTCTAAGACACCAAACTAAAAAAAATTATCACATTATCACAATACAAACACAATACTTCAAACCAGAACATCAACTTAATAAAACAAACCAAAAACACATTATCACATTATCACAATATTATACTTCAAACTAAAACACCAACCTACAACAACACAAGATTACTTCAAGATTAATTTTTAAAAACAATGTTAAATCTTACTTAAGATTTAAGAGGAAGGAAGCAAGTTAGATGAAGAAGATGGACTTCTAAAAACCAGTTCGTGAAGGCCTCTGGAGGATTGAGATTACTTGAATGAGAGAGATTACTTAAGCAATTGAACGAGAGAAAGAAATTGTTCTCCTGGAATGCGAAAATATCAATTGGTTAGGGTAAACAAGAACAATGACATTAGTTTCTTTGACATTAGTTTGAAGAAACTGTTGAATGAAGAGTATAAAAATACACAAGTTTCCTTGACATCCATCACAAATGACTTACTTAGTGAAGCATCAAAAGATAGTGATACCTTAAATCTTGAGAGCTTTAGTTTGTTTGTTGTTGAAAACAATTGAAATGGATAGTGAAGAACACTGTAAAGATCATTTTCATTAAAGAAACATTTGCACAGAATAAACATGTCATGATTAGGAATATTTAGCATTCAACAAGTAAAGAGGAATTAGCATCTGGGTAGTGAAGAATTGATGATACCTGATGATGATAACTGAGATTGACGCAAAGCTTTTCACTTCTAAGATACCGGAAATGGTGGCATAGCTAGAGGAAGACAGGGGAAGCTCGTTGTAGGTGTACTGGAAGGAGTTGATGGAGCGGAATTGTGGTTGGAAAGGGTGTAGACGGTGGGGGTGACCAACGGAGGCTGAAAAGCTTAAGACGAACGGCGGCGACGGCAATGAGGAAGCTCTGAACGAAAGAAATGAGGAAGACTAAAGAACAGATTTAGGGATTTTTAATTTTAATATAAAAACAACCTACGAAAGCGCTTTTAAAAAGCGCTGGCATAGGGTACCCTATAAGAGCGCTTCTGAGGTAAAAAGCGCTTTCGTAGGTCCCCCTATCAAAGCGCTTTTCAAAAGCGCTGGTATAGGGTTCCCTATAAGAGCGCTTTTCAAAAGCGCTTTCGTAGGTTAGATATTTCAAATACCTATGAAAGCGCTTTCTGAAAAGCGCTTTCGTAGGTAACCCTATGCCAGCGCTTTTAAAAAAGCGCCTTCGTAGGTTTCCCTTTTTTTTAATTTTGTTTTTTGTGAAGGCTATGGCAGCGCTTTTTCAATAAGCGCTTTAGTAGAGGCGCTGCTAAAACTTATTTTTGGCGTAGTGAATAGAAGTAAGATGATATTTATTCACTTTAAATATGTTTTGGTAAAGTAGTATTAAGACATAGATAGGCCAAGTATCAAATATTAATTAATGGCTACTGATACTAAACATACATTTCTAATCCTAACAAAATACAGTTATTGCAAAACTAAAATCAAATGTATATTTACAAATATAAGTTATCAATGTGGATTAGTATATTTTCTAAAAAACACCTTCCTTGAAAGGACCAGAATCATGCAATAGTTTCATAACCATCTTCACCTGCAGATTAACTACTTTAGAATTACATTAGCATAGAATATAATAATAACTACATAGAACAAAATTCCTTATCATAAAAAACATGCAAACATATTTTATTGAAGACCAAAATACACTTTTGTGATTACTTCAAATATTAAAAGGATTTATATTCGGAAGTCAAAAAATAGTTACATTTTGCCTTTGACTATATTTAAGGTTCTACATTTTAGATGAAGATAAAAATTAGCACTTAAAAATAGAACTCTTGATCAGATGACAAATTAAACCTTTACCACAAATAAAATATCCCATCCTAGCACTCACACACAACACTTCCCAACTTGGCTTTAACGATTAAGGAGTAATTGCACTTGAAAAAAAAGTTGCGGGGTGTTTAACACTTCGCAACTTTCTTTTCAAAAATTTTAAATTTCCCACATCTATTGCGAGATGGAATACCTTACAATTTAAAAAAAACAGTATTGCAGGGTGAATATAACCTTGCAAGTGAGTTATTTTGCGAGAGAGGTGAATAACATCTGGCATAATCACCTGACTAATTTGATGTTTTCTTGTAGTGAAATCATTTATGGGGCATTATAAGGAGAACATTTTTTTTTACCAGTTGAGACAGTGGTTTCAAATATGTAGTTTATGGATAAACAATCTTCCTCATTTTCTCTTTGGTGTAAAGTTTCATGTTGTCACCGCAAAAATTCCTCTTGTATCACTTCCCATTCGGTCAATATTGAGATATTTGATTTACTGTCCTTCATCGCACCATCATCATCAAACAAGAGTTTTTACAGTGAATGTAAACTTCACCCATTCGTATTGGGCTATTAAGTTTTACCATAATATAACATTGAAATAATATAATACTTTAACTATTAGCCAATTTGTTGTTATATGGTTCAAAACCATAATTCCATATTATCGTCTCTTTTCACAGATAATTGTTCATATCCATTTCAATATATATATATATATATATATATATATATATATATATATATATATATATATATATATATATATATATATATATATATATATATATATATATATCAATTTAATTTTAATTATTATAAAGTAATTTGGAAAACAGTAAATATGTCGAACATATTGTTATTTAATTAGATTAAGGGAAACTTGTTAAAGGTTTTGAATGATTATTTAAATTGAAAAATTAAAAGTAAACATCTATGTTAACAAGTACATAAAATAATTAAAGAGAAACTTTGAAAGCCAAGATATATTAACAAGTACCTAAAATATATAAGAAATTGTAAAAATCAATCTTTTTTAAAGAGAATAGAGCATTGAAAGTACCTATCATATATTGTACTGTTTATAAGAGCTACTTCATAAGTTATTGCATTATCCGAGATAATTTTGGCGACTCTAAGAATAGGATTTAGAATTGTCATCTTCCTACAATTATTAACACGATTGAGATAAGCTATATAATCAGCATTTCTAGAAGAAGTTCTGTTCTACGATGTTTTAGATCTCATTGAGATCTATAACTCTTGTGTTAGAAGTTCTTCCAGAATCAACTTGCATCATGGTAAAAAGCTGGCCAGAAGTTCTGAATATATCATATTTCTTAAACACTTAGAGAAATTTCAAAGTATTTAGAATTTTGACTTTTTCAACATAATCTTGACTTTTTCAACATAATCTAACGTGAAGATGTCAAGACTTTAGCTTCTCACTTCTAAATTTGAGAATCTAAATATGAATGGTGAGATATCCAGGAATATCATATGAAGGTTCTTGAAATAGCTAATGCATCTAATGACTTGGGAGAAAATATGTTAAAAGAAAAGCTTGTTAGAAAGATTCTCAGGACTCTACCTAGGAAATTTGACATGAAGGTAACAACCATTGAAGAAGCTCATGACATCACCAAAATGAGGGTTGATGAACCTGTTGGCTCACTTCAAACTTTTGAATTGGCTATTAGTGACAAGTATGAGCAAAAGAACAAGAGCATAACTTTTATATCCAATGCTGAAGACGAAGAATGCCAAACTGATCTAGACACTGATGAAGGACCATCCAATACTATTGTGTTACTTGGAAAACAATTCAATAGAATTCTAAAGAGAATAGATAGAAGAGGAAGACCAAATGTTTATAATATCTCATCTAACATCAGTAATAACTATGATTCTCAAAAGAATACCAAAACTAAAGACAAGTCCAATTAAAGAAAAAAAATTCATTGTTATGAGTGTGAAGGTTTTAGTCATTTTAGGCCAGCATGTCCCAACATTCTCAAGAAGTAGAAAAGGAATTTACTGTATCTTGGTCTGAGGATGATGAGTCAGAAGATGAATCTAGCACCGAAACTGCCAAACTTGTGATGGCTCTTTCTAGCAGACGGGCAGATGAAGTAGAAGCTTGTGATAAGAATTAACTTCTATGAAGATATGGATATATCCAACAAGAATACTTGTGATAGGTATGAAGAAAGTCTTAAGACAGAGGAAAATCAAAGAAAGGTCATAGGTTAATTAGAGAATGAAAAGAAGAAGCTTCTATGTTTTGTTTCTCATCTTCAAAAAAGTGAGGTAACTCTCTTAAATTCCAAGCTTAATTACATGAAAGACTCTTTGAAAAGAATGAAGAGTGAACCTAATATAATGAAAGAAGCTGAAGATACATAGATTAATCATTCATTTGATAATCAACAAGAGAAAAGATCTGTAGAAAAGTTCCCTCCTTATGGAAAGAAAATATGATCAACATGTCCAACCACATGTTACAACATCCCGGGAGACATGATAAAACTTCAAATAAACCCCAATCAACTTGGAGATGTCATTACTATGGTGAGTATAGTCATATAAAGCCTTTTTGTTACAAATTGTATAGAGTTTAAAAATCTTCAGATTATTCCAAGGCTAATCATATGAGCAAAAAGAGAAGTATTAATGATATGGATGTCAACTATTGCTCATACTTGCTTAAGAGATTCAACAAGTCAAGACTAATACTTTGACAGTGGGTGCTCTAGACATATGACAGGGGTTCAGGAGTTGTTGTTAGACGTAAAATATCATCCCACAGGTTCTGTCAAATTTAATGATGGGTTTAAAGGTGAAAGTAAATGAGTTGGAAAGTTGATGTGTGTTGGTTCTCCTAGTTTAGAAGATGTTCTTTTTGTGAAAGAATTAACTACTAACCTCATTAGCATTAGTCAATTGTATGACCAATGTCTGTTAGTCTACTTCTCAAATTCAGAATGTCTAGTCAAAATTATGGCACCAAAAGCTTTGACACCTTAATCTAAAAGGAATGAATGAGATCTTATCTGAAGGAACTATTAAGAGAATCTTAAAGTTAAGGAAAAGAAAATCTGTGATGAATGTGAAATTGGAAAGCAAACCAGAATGTAAATATACATTTTCTGATATATTATGTTTATATATAATAATACATCTTTCCAAAAATGAGTAGTCTCGTATATGATTTAAATCTTACTTCTTCTGTCTCAAATCGAATCTTAGATTTCTAAATAATTAATTAAAGTGATTTGAAAAGTAAAATTAATTTTTGTTTAAATGTTTTTATTAGATGAATGTTTTAATTAATTGTATTAAAAAAATGTTTCATCATAAGCTTAGTTGCACATTGTTTTATCCTGAAAATGTTAAACGGAATGAAATACGTGACATTGACTCCTTAAGAGAATATAACTTATGTTTTATTTTTATTGGTTAATGAGTGACAAACATGAAATAAAGGATAATAGTTGTGCTTATAATTTTTGTTAGTTTGTATCATTTGAAAATTTGTTAATAATAAGTTTGTTTATCCTATGAATTTATAAATTATATTTGGAATTCGAAATTCCTATACCGTCAAATTAAAAAAAAAATTAGTGTTTTGTATATACTAGATAAAACTTTGTGTTTTCTATGATTAGAAGTTAGTTCATAGTTAGTTTCTTATAAACCAGCTAAGTAAAACATCTCCTTTACATAGAAGTTTGAATGTGTATTGCTTACTCTTTATTGTTATTTAAACCCAAAACCAGAATTGAAATTTTCACAAACACAAACACAACTCCCTTGAATCATCATGTCTAAAATGTTCCACTCCTGGTTGATTTTATGATTATTCAATGTGTCTTGCCATGCTTATGCATTTGACTCCTACAAACTCTCCATGCAGTTGCCACCAACTTTTTTGCATGTTTCTTTCCATAAAAACATGCATCCCTACTTCATTTCACGATACGACTTTCCATATTCATGGGCCGTGACCTTCAAACCTTAGTGCAGGACAACCGAGATATTGCACCTGCTCCTAGTAGAAATAGACCAGCGCCTATGGTAGCAAAGGTGAGAAAATTAATTTCCCTAATTATTATTATTATTATTTTAATTACTACATATTAACACTAGAACATAAACCTTTCTAGGGTGGTATTTCCGGAAATCTCAAGGTTGATCTAGATTTGTATTGGCCGAACTTATATGTAAATGAAGATAACTATAAATTTTGGACAGATGAATGGAAACTTTATGGCACATGCTGATGGCACATGCCAATCACACAATAAAATGAAAGACTTTATTTATTATTAATATATTTTGGTATACATTTATGAATGCATGTATTATTACACATCACACAATGACAATCATTTAAAAGAAAAACATTACTTTGGCAATTTAAATTTAGTGTCCCAGTTGTTCGTAGTAAGAACCATGGTTATTAAAAATTGGACTGGATGGGACCGGACGTTTCAATGGGTTGGATCAGGAATTAGAATTTTAATCGGTTAGTTTAGACTTGAAAACCAATATGTAGAAGAACCGAAATTTAAATTGAGAAACTGATCAAAAATCTGTTAAAAACCACCAAACTGGGGGTTTAAGGCGATTTTTAAGGTCAGACCGGATTTTACTTTTGATTTATAAAAATATGATAAAATTTTTCATTTTGAATCAAAATAATACATGATTTAATTTACTTTTTTCTTCTCCAAACACTCTAGTACACATTATCATAGAAAAATCAAAATAAAACTATTTTAAATTCTTTTATTATTTTCTATTCATTTGATGAATGAAAGTCAATTTTATATAACAATATAAAATAGATAAATACGATAAAATATAGTTTAACGCATAGAAAATAATCATAAAATATTATAAATAAACAATTGATAAAATCATTAAATTATTAATTATTATTATTATTATTATTATTATTATTATTATTATTATTATTATTATTATTATTATTAAAATGAAAATTTTGAACTTATCTATTTAACCTATTAAGAATATAAAAGATTATAAAAATATTAAAAAGACTATTAAGTATTAATTATTAAAAAAATATCAATATAGTATTTTATTATTTAAAAAAATATAATTATTTTTCTGCATTCTTATTCTTATATATAACAAAAAAATATGTATTTATATATAACCGGTTTAACCCGAGTTCAATCCCAATCAAACCTTAAAACCCTAAATTTATAGGTACACTAATTTAATGTCCAATCTGATTTTAATTACTATCACAACACAGTTTGTCAAAGTTAGTTTTTGTACATTGTTAGAAAAACACAATCTTATTTCTAATAGATATAACTCTTTAGTTTTTTCGTGTCGTTTTCAATATAGATTAGGAATTGCTTTAAGATGACTATCATATATTGCACTGTTGATAAGAGCTCCTCCATAAGTGATTGCATTATCTGAGATAATTTTGGCGACTCTAAGAATAGGATTTAGAATTGTCATCTTCCTACAATTATTAACACGGTTGATATAAGCTATATAATCAGTTTCATTATGCGAGCATGTGCCATGAAGTTTCCATTCATTTGTCCAAAATTTATAACTATCTTCTTTTAAATATAAGTTCGGCTAATACAAATCTAAATCAACCATGAGATTTCAGGAATACCATCCTGAAAAGATTTTTGTTCTAGTCTTAACTAATGGGATATTTATGCGTTCGCACGAGTATCAGTATGATACGCGCATTGATTCTTAAAATATAATAAAAATAAAATAATTTTTTTTTAAAAAAAGATGATAAATCGGTGTCTATAATTCTTCCAATATATAAAAATATTTGATATTTCATGTTTTCGTTAATATTCAATATTTTAATCAGTAACTTCATGTTTCTGTTAATATTCAATATTTTGATCAACAACTTCATGTTTTCGTTAATATTCAATATTTTGATCAGCAGCTTCATGTTCCATTAATATTCAATATTTTTATAAGTAACTTCATGTTCCCGTTAATATTCAATATTTTGATCACTAACTTCATGTTTCCATTAATATTCAATATTTTGATCAATAACTTCAGGTTTCCGTTAATATTCAATATTTTTATCAGTAACTTCATGTTCTCGTTAATATTGAATATTTCGATCAATAACTTCATGTTTCTGTTAATATTTAATATTTTGACATGTGCGTTCGCATGAAATTTGATATGGTTATGCGTGCGTACGCGCATTTGTTTCCAAAATATAATTAAATCAAAATCAAAATAATTAAATTGTTCAACTAACAGAATATAAATTTTCAACATAACACATTTATTAAAATAGAACTTTTTTCATATACATAAATATTTTTAAAAATATTTTAAGAATAATATTTTGATCAACAATACTTTTGCTAAGAATAATATTTGAATGATAAATATAATTATTTTTGTATAAAAAAATATTTTGATCAACCATAGATTTTTTTCCTATATATAAATATTATTTTTGTTTTGGCATTATTTATAAAAGTTATATACGGCTAATGTCTATATGGGTACTCCCGTGCCCGTTTGTCCATCTTTTAATGCAATAACACGTGTATATTTTTTTGTGAGTTTTTGTATTTGTCGCATAAAAATATTATTATTTAGATACAAATATTTATATGTCTTTAATTTTTTTCCACATATTTTTCTTTAAAAAGAATATTAGTTGGACATAACTATTAGAAATAGAAGTAAGATGATAATTATTCACTTTAAATATGTTTTGGTAAAGTAGTAGGTCAAGTATCAAATATTAATTAATGGCTACTGATACAAAACATACATTTCTAATCCTAACAAAATACATTTATTGGAAAACATAAATCAAATATATATTTACAAATATAAGTTATCAATGCGGATTAATATATTTTCTAAAAGACACCTTTCTTGAAAGGACCAGAATAAAGAGTTTCATAACCATCTTCACCTGCAGATTAGCATGGAATATAATATTAATACCATAGAACAAAATCCCTTATCATAAAAAACATGCAAACATATTTTATTGAAGACCAAAATGCACTTTTGTAATTACTTCAATTATTAAAAGAATTTATATTTTGAAGCCAAAAAATAGTTACATTTTGCCTTTGACTCTATTTAAGGTTCTACATTTTAGGTGAAGATAAAAATTAGCACTTAAAAATAAAACTCTTGATCAGATGACAAATTAAACCTTTAACACAAACAAAACATCCCATCCTAGCACTCACACACAACACTTCCAAACTTGACTTTAACGATTAATGAGTAATTGCACTTGAAAAAAGGTTGCGGGGGTGTTTATCACTTCGCAACTTTCTTTTCAAAAATTTTGAATTTCCTCCCATCTGTTAAATAATGGAAAACCTTTCGATTTAAAAAAGACAGCGTTGCAGGGTGAATATCACCTTGCAAGTGCATTATTTAGCGAGGTGAATAACACCTGGCATAATCACCTGGGTAATTTGATGTTTTCTTGTAGTGAAATCATTTATGAGGACTTATAAGGAGCACATTTTGTTTTTACCAGTTGAGACAGTGGTTTCAAATATGTAGTTTATGGATAAACAATATTCCTCATTTGTTCTTTGCTGTAAAGTTTCATGTTGTCACCGCAAAAATTCCTCTTGTATCACTTTCCATCCGGTCAATATTGAGATATTTGATTTACTTTCCTTTGTCGCACCATCATCATCAAACCTGAGTTTTTTTACAGTGAGTGTAAACCTTGGGCTATCAAGTTTCACCTTAATATAACATTGAAATATTATAATATTTTAACTTTTAACAAATTTGTTGTTATATGGTTCAAAGCCATAATTCTATGTTGTTGTCTCCTTTCACAGATAATTGTTCAAATCCATTTCAATATATATATATATATATATATATATATATATATATATATATATATATATATATATATATATATATCCAAAATCAATTTAATTTTAATTATTATAAAGTAATTTGGAAAATAGTAAATGTCAAACATATTGTTATTTAATTAGATTAAGGGAAACTTGTTTAAGGTTTTGAATGATTATTTAAATTAAAAAATTAAAATCAAACATCTATGTTAACAAGTACATAAAATAATTAAAGAGAATCTTTGAAAGCCAAGATATATTAACAAGTACCTAAAATAAATAAGAGAAATTGTAAAAATCAAACTTTTTAAAAGAGAATAGAGCAATGGAAGTTATAATTAAGTAAGTTCACATAATATTTATAGTGTTTATAGTGGATAATAAAGAATTTAAGAAAGATATGGGTGAATTTTATTGCAAACATCGAAAGGACAAAATAAAATGAAGGGTTTATTTATTATTAATATATTTTGGTATACATTTATGAATGCATGCATTATTACACATCACACAATGACAATCATTTAAAAGAAAAACATCACTTTGGCAATTTAAATTCAGTGACACAGTTGTTTGTAGTAGGATCTATGTAATTAAAATCGGACCAGATCGGATCGGTCGGTTCAATTGGTTGGATCAGGAACCAGAATCTTAACCCGTTAGTTTGGAATTAAAAATTTTTATGTAGCAGAACCAAAATTTAAATTGAAAAACCGATCCAAAACGGGTTAAAAACCAAAAAATTGGGGTTTTAGGTGATTTTTAAGATCGGACCAGATTTTACTTTTGATTTATAAAAATATGATAAAAATTTTCGTTTTGAATCAAAATAATATATGATTTAATTTACTTTTTTCTTCTCGAAACCCTCTAGTACATATTATCGTAGAAAAATCAAAATAAAAACTATTTTAAATTCATTTATTATTCTCTATTCATTTGATGAAAGAAAGTGATTTTTATATAATAATATATAATAGATAAATACGATAAAATACAGTTCAACGCATGTAAAATAATCAGAAAATATTATAAACAAACAATTGATAAAATTATTAATATTTAATAATAATAATAATTATTATTATTAAAATGAAAGTTTTAAACTTATCTATTTAACCTATTAAAAATATAAAAGATTATAAAAATATCAAAAAGACTATTAAGTATTAATTATTAAAAAATTATCAATATATTATTTTATTATTTAAAAAATATAATTATTTTTCTACATTCTTATTCTTATATATAACAAAAAAAAAAATGTATTTATATACAACTGGTTTAACCCGAGTTCAATCCTAGTCAAACCTTAAAACTCTAAATTTATAGTTATACTTATTTGATGTCCAGTCTGATTTTAATTACTTTGATAGGAACACAGTTTATCAAAGTTAGTTTTTGTACCTTGTTATAGAAACTCAATTTTATTTCTTATAGATATAACTGTTTAGTTTTTTCTTGTCGTTTACAATATAGCTCAGGAATTGCTTTAAGATGACTATCATATATTATACTGTTGATGAGAGCTACTCCATAAATGACTGTGTTATCCAAGATAATTTTGGCGACTATAAGAATTGGATTTAGAATTGTCATCTTCCTACCATTATTAACACGCTTGAGATAAGCTATATAATCAGTTTCATTATGTGAGCATGTGCCATGAAGTTTCCATCCATGTGTCCAAAATTTATAATTATCTTCTTTTATATATAAGTTCGGCTAATACAAATCTAATGAGATATTCATGCGTTCGCACGAGTATCAATATGATACACGGATTTATTCTTAAAATATAATAAAAATAAAATATATTTTTTAAAACAGATAATAAATCGCTGTCTATAATTCTTCCAATATATAAAAATATTTGATATTTCATGTTCTCGTTAATATTTAATATTTTTATCAGTAACTTCATGTTTCTGTTAATATTCAATATTTTGATCAGCAACTTCATGTTCTCGTTAATAATTAATATTTGGATCAACAACTTCATGTTCCATTAATATTCACTATTTTTATAAGTAACTTCATGTTCCCGTTAACATTCAATATTTTGATCACTAACTTCATGTTTCCATTAATATTCAATATTTTGACCAGTAACTTCAGGTTTCCGTTAATATTCAATATTTTTATGAGTAACTTCATGTTCTCGTTAATATTCAATATTTTGATCAATAATTTCATGTTTCGGTTAATATTTAATATTTTGACATGTGCGTTCGCATGAATTTTGATATTGTTATGCATTCGTACGCGCATTTGTTTCCAAAATATAATAAAATCAAAATAAAACTAATTAAATTGTTCAACTAACAGAATATAAATTTTAAACATAACACATTTATTTAAATAGAATTTTTTTCATATACATAAATATTTTTAAAAATATTTTAAGAATAATATTTTGATCAACAATACTTTTGCTAAGAATAATATTTGAATGATATAAATTTTTTTGTATAAAAAAATATTTTGATCAATCATAGATTATTTTTCTTATATATAAATATTATTTTTATTTTGGCATTATTTATAAAAGTTATATATGACTAATGTCCATATGGGTACTCCCGTGCCCGTTTGTCCATTTTTTTACTGCAATAATGCGTGTATATTTTTTATGAGTTTTTGTATACATCGCATAAAAAATAATATTATTTAGACACAAATATTTATATCTCTTTTATTTTTTTCCCGCATATTTCTCTTTAAAAAGGATATTAGTTGGACATAACTATTATAAATAGAAGTAAGATGATATTTATTCACTTTAAATATGTTTTGGTAAAGTAGTATTAAGACATAGATAGGCCAAGTATCAAATATTAATTAATGGCTACTGATACTAAACATACATTTTTAATCCTAACAAAATATAGTTATTGCAAAACTAAAATCAAATGTATATTTACAAATATAAGTTATCAATGTGGATTAGTATATTTTCTAAAAAACACCTTCCTTGAAAGGACCAGAATCATGCAATAGTTTCATAACCATCTTCACCTGCAGATTAACTACTTTAGAATCACATTAGCATAGAATATAATAATAACTACATAGAACAAAATTCCTTATCATAAAAAACATGCAAACATATTTTATTGAAGACCAAAATACACTTTTGTGATTACTTCAAATATTAAAAGGATTTATATTCTGAAGTCAAAAAATAGTTACATTTTGCCTTTGACTATATTTAAGGTTCTACATTTTAGATGAAGATAAAAATTAACACTTAAAATTAGAACTCTTGATCAGATGACAAATTAAACCTTTACCACAAATAAAATATCTCATCCTAGCACTCACACACAACACTTCCCAACTTGGCTTTAACGATTAAGGAGTAATTGCACTTGAAAAAAAAGTTGCGGGGTGTTTATCACTTCACAACTTTCTTTTCAAAAATTTTAAATTTCCCACATCTATTGCGAGATGGAATACCTTACAATTTAAAAAAAACAGTATTGCAGGGTGAATATAACCTTGCAAGTGCGTTATTTTGCGAGAGAGGTGAATAACATCTGGCATAATCACCTGACTAATTTGATGTTTTCTTGTAGTGAAATCATTTATGGGGCATTATAAGGAGAACCTTTTTTTTTACCAGTTGAGACAGTGGTTTCAAATATGTAGTTTATGGATAAACAATCTTCCTCATTTTCTCTTTGGTGTAAAGTTTCATGTTGTCACCGCAAAAATTCCTCTTGTATCACTTCCCATTCGGTCAATATTGAGATATTTGATTTACTGTCCTTCATCGCACCATCATCATCAAACAAGAGTTTTTACAGTGAATGTAAACTTCACCCATTCGTATTGGGCTATTAAGTTTTACCATAATATAACATTGAAATAATATAATACTTTAACTATTAGCCAATTTGTTGTTATATGGTTCAAAACCATAATTCCATATTATCGTCTCTTTTCACAGATAATTGTTCATATCCATTTCAATATATATATATATATATATATATATATATATATATATATATATATATATATATATATATATATATATATATATATATATAAATCAATTTAATTTTAATTATTATAAAGTAATTTGGAAAACAGTAAATATGTCGAACATATTGTTATTTAATTAGATTAAGGGAAACTTGTTAAAGGTTTTGAATGATTATTTAAATTGAAAAATTAAAAGTAAACATCTATGTTAACAAGTACATAAAATAATTAAAGAGAAACTTTGAAAGCCAAGATATATTAACAAGTACCTAAAATATATAAGAAATTGTAAAAATCAATCTTTTTTAAAGAGAATAGAGCATTGAAAGTACCTATCATATATTGTACTGTTTATAAGAGCTACTTCATAAGTTATTTCATTATCCGAGATAATTTTGGCGACTCTAAGAATATGATTTAGAATTGTCATCTTCCTACAATTATTAACACGATTGAGATAAGCTATATAATCAGCATTTCTATAAGAAGTTCTGTTCTACGATGTTTTAGATCTCATTGAGATCTATAACTCTTGTGTTAGAAGTTCTTCCAGAATCAACTTGCATCATGGTAAAAAGCTGGCCAGAAGTTCTGAATATATCATATTTCTTAAACACTTAGAGAAATTTCAAAGTATTTAGAATTTTGACTTTTTCAACATAATCTTGACTTTTGATTTTCTTGATGAAACAAACTTCATACTCTAACATGCCTTGATGAAATATGATTCTTGAAACTTGATTTTGATCCAAAAGTCAAAGTTTGACTTTTCAGTGTGCAATTGACCATTTTGCCCTTGTGAATGACTTTCTTGGAAAATTGTAATCCAAGACTTGAAACTTGATAGAAGCAAACCTGAGGGTCCAGGATGATCCTTTGAGAAATGAGAGGGAAAATTTTGGGGTTTGAAAATATCCCAAATAAAGACTCAACTAAGTCTATATTTGACGCTCTCAGAATGACTCATGAAGGAAATGATCAAGTCAAGGAGACCAAGGCTCTAGTCTTGATTCATAAGTATGAAGGCTTCAAGATGAAGGATGATGAAACACTTGAGACTATGCTCTCAAGGTTTCAAACCTTGGTTGTGGGAATGAGAGTTATGAGCAAATGATACTCTACATCAAATCACGTGAAGAAGATTATCATAAGCTTTCCATCCAAATGGAGGCCTAAGGTAACTGCATTCAAGCTTGCAACGAATCTCAATAATATTTCTCTATAATAACTGGTGAGTTCTTTGAGAATTCACGGGATTTAACTAGAACATGATTAATCTTAAAAGAGAAGTAAATCTATTGCGCTTAAGTTTGTTAGAAGACCTGAGAAGTTCAAAGCTTTTCAAGCTGAAGAGGTTGAGGATTTAAGAGAAGATTCAGATGAAGTTGAAGATGAGTTGTCTCTGCTATCCAGAAGGATTATCCGTCTCTGGAAGAGAAATCAAGGCAACAGGTTCAGAAGTACTAGAAGGAATAATGGTCACTTCGAGTCTACTTCTAGTCAAAGGATGTCTAATGGAAAATAAGTCACTTGTTTGAGTGCAATGAGCCTTGACACTACAAGTATGATTGTCCTGAACTTCAGAAGGACAAACCCGAGAAGAAATCTCTCAAGAGCAAGAAGAAATGGTTGATGGCAACCTAGGACGAGTTTGATTCTTCAGAAGACAACTCAAAAGAAGAACAAGCTAATGTGGTGCTGATGGCTCATGCTAGAACTATGGAAGTGAGATTGAAATAGTAATGGCTTATAGTCGAAAACTATTTCTATAAAAGAAATATGATTTACATATTTTATTAATATGTCATTCATGTATCTTTTGATACATTGAGGTAGACTGATAATTCTCACTCATGATATTTTAAGCAAAGAGTTGAGTATTGTTCTTAGTTAAGCTTTTAAGAAAAACTAAGCATTGTTTATTTGAAGTGTAATCTTCTATTTAGTTGTTTTGATTCTATTCATGGGTTTGTGACTGTAGATATCACTGAGGTCATTGAAAGTGAGAGGGGGATCTCTTATCTAGAAGGTTTCTAGGTAGAAGCTGCACAAGGTAATGATTAGATAAGAAGATGTAAATTGGGATTATTTAGGCATTGAACTAATACTGTCATAGTGAATTTCCTTCTTGGCTTACTAGCCACCAGAGTAGGTGACGTTGTACCGAATTGGGTTAACAATTGATCGTGTTGTTTAATTTTCTGCATAATCTCCAATTTTAGCAAGTGTTTCATTTCAGCAGATGATATCATAACATTTATCTTGACATTGTGTTGCTGTTAGGACATGGACAATAAATCTTAGAAGGCTTTGTTGAAAGGATGAGATCATTCTGTTAATAAGGACAAATATGGGAATATGTCTTTGAAGCCATATGGAGATTGATCTAATGAGGATGATAAATTAGCTATTAGAAATTCCAAAGTTTTGAATGCTCTATTCAATGGAGTGGACAAGAATGATTTTAGGTTGATTAATACATGTACTGTAGCCAAGGATGCTTGGGAAATTCTCAGGACAACTCATAAAGGTACATCTAACGTGAAGATGTCAAGACTTTAGCTTCTCACTTCTAAATTTGAGAATCTAAATATGAATGATGAGATATCCAGGAATATCATATGAAGGTTCTTGAAATAGCTAATGCATCTAATGACTTGGGAGAAAATATGTTAGAAGAAAAGCTTGTTAGAAAGATTCTCAGGACTCTACCTAGAAAATTTGACATGAAGGTAACAACCATTGAAGAAGCTCATGACATCACCAAAATGAGGGTTGATGAACCTGTTGGCTCACTTCAAACTTTTGAATTGGCTATTAGTGACAAGTATGAGCAAAAGAACAAGAGCATAACTTTTATATCCAATGCTGAAGACGAAGAATGCCAAACTGATCTAGACACTGATGAATGACCATCCAATACTATTGTGTTACTTGGAAAACAATTCAATAGAATTCTAAAGAGAATAGATAGAAGAGGAAGACCAAATGTTTATAACATCTCATCTAACATCAGTAATAACTATGATTCTCAAAAGAATACCAAAACTAAAGACAAGTCCAATTAAAGAAAAAAAATTCATTGTTATGAGTGTGAAGGTTTTAGTCATTTTAGGCCAGCATGTCCCAACATTCTCAAGAAGTAGAAAAGGAATTTACTGTATCTTGGTCTGAGGATGATGAGTCAGAAGATGAATCTAGCACCGAAACTGCCAAACTTGTGATGGCTCTTTCTAGCAGACGGGCAGATGAAGTAGAAGCTTGTGATAAGAATTAACTTCTATGAAGATATGGATATATCCAACAAGAATACTTGTGATAGGTATGAAGAAAGTCTTAAGACAGAGGAAAATCAAAGAAAGGTCATAGGTTAATTAGAGAATGAAAAGAAGAAGCTTCTATGTTTTGTTTCTCATCTTCAAAAAAGTGAGGTAACTCTCTTAAATTCCAAGCTTAATTACATGACAGACTCTTTGAAAAGAATGAAGAGTGAACCTAATATAATGAAAGAAGCTGAAGATACATAGATTAATCATTCATTTGATAATCAACAAGAGAAAAGATCTGTAGAAAAGTTCCCTCCTTATGGAAAGAAAATATGATCAACATGTCCAACCACATGTTACAACATCCCGGGAGACATGATGAAACTTCAAATAAACCCCAATCAACTTGGAGATGTCATTACTATGGTGAGTATAGTCATATAAAGCCTTTTTGTTACAAATTGTATAGAGTTTAAAAATCTTCAGATTATTCCAAGGCTAATCATATGAGCAAAAAGAGAAGTATTAATGATATGGATGTCAACTATTGCTCATACTTGCTTAAGAGATTCAACAAGTCAAGACTAATACTTTGACAGTGGGTGCTCTAGACATATGACAGGGGTTCAGGAGTTGTTGTTAGACGTAAAATATCATCCCACAGGTTCTGTCAAATTTAATGATGGGTTTAAAGGTGAAAGTAAATGAGTTGGAAAGTTGATGTGTGTTGGTTCTCCTAGTTTAGAAGATGTTCTTTTTGTGAAAGAATTAACTACTAACCTCATTAGCATTAGTCAATTGTATGACCAATGTCTGTTAGTCTACTTCTCAAAGTCAGAATGTCTAGTCAAAATTATGGCACCAAAAGCTTTGACACCTTAATCTAAAAGGAATGAATGAGATCTTATCTGAAGGAACTATTAAGAGAATCTTAAAGTTAAGGAAAAGAAAATCTGTGATGAGTGTGAAATTGGAAAGCAAACCAGAATGTAAATATACATTTTCTGATATATTATGTTTATATATAATAATACATCTTTCCAAAAATGAGTAGTCTCATATATGATTTAAATCTTACTTCTTCTGTCTCAAATCGAATCTTAGATTTATAAATAATTAATTAAAGTGATTTGAAAAGTAAAATTAATTTTTGTTTAAATGTTTTTATTAGATGAATGTTTTAATTAATTGTATTAAAAAAATGTTTCATCATAAGCTTAGTTGCACATTGTTTTATCCTGAAAATGTTAAACGGAATGAAATACTTGACATTGACTCCTTAAGAGAATATAACTTATGTTTTATTTTTATTGGTTAATGAGTGACAAACATGAAATAAAGGATAATAGTTGTGCTTATAATTTTTGTTAGTTTGTATCATTTGAAAATTTGTTAATAATAAGTTTGTTTATCCTATGAATTTATAAATTATATTTGGAATTCGAAATTCCTATACCGTCAAATTAAAAACAAAATTAGTGTTTTGTATATACTAGATAAAACTTTGTGTTTTCTATGATTAGAAGTTAGTTCATAGTTAGTTTCTTATAAACCAGCTAAGTAAAACATCTCCTTTACATAGAAGTTTGAATGTGTATTGCTTACTCTTTATTGTTATTTAAACCCAAAACCAAAATTGAAATTTTCACAAACACAAACACAACTCCCATGAATCATCATGTCTAAAATGTTCCACTCCTGGTTGATTTTATCATTATTCAATGTGTCTTGCCATGCTTATGCATTTGACTCCTACAAACTCTCCATGCAGTTGCCACCAACTTTTTCATTGTTTCTTTCCATAAAAACATGCATCCCTACTTCATTTCACGATACGACTTTCCATATTCATGGGCCGTGACCTTCAAACCTTAGTGCAGGACAACCGAGATATTGCACCTGCTCCTAGTAGAAATAGACCAGCGCCTATGGTAGCAAAGGTGAGAAAATTAATTTCCCTAATTATTATTATTATTATTTTAATTACTACATATTAACACTAGAACATAAACCTTTCTAGGGTGGTATTTCCGGAAATCTCAAGGTTGATCTAGATTTGTATTGGCCGAACTTATATGTAAATGAAGATAACTATAAATTTTGGACAGATGAATGGAAACTTTATGGCACATGCTGATGGCAATCATTTATGAATGCATGTATTATTACACATCACACAATGGCAATCATTTAAAAGAAAAACATTACTTTGGAAATTTAAATTTAGTGTCCCAGTTGTTCGTAGTAAGAACCATGGTTATTAAAAATTGGACTGGATGGGACCGGCCGGTTCAATGGGTTGGATCAGGAATTAGAATTTTAATCGGTTAGTTTAGACTTGAAAACCAATATGTAGAAGAACCGAAATTTAAATTGAGAAACTGATCAAAAATCTGTTAAAAACCACCAAACTGGGGGTTCAAGGCGATTTTTAAGGTCAGACCGGATTTTACTTTTGATTTATAAAAATATGATAAAAATTTTCATTTTGAATCAAAATAATACATGATTTAATTTACTTTTTTCTTCTCCAAACACTCTAGTACACATTATCATAGAAAAATCAAAATAAAACTATTTTAAATTCTTTTATTATTTTCTATTCATTTGATGAATGAAAGTCAATTTTATATAACAATATATAATAGATAAATACGATAAAATATAGTTTAACGCATAGAAAATAATCATAAAATATTATAAATAAACAATTGATAAAATCATTAAATTATTAATTATTATTATTATTATTATTATTATTATTATTATTATTAAAATAAAAATTTTGAACTTATCTATTTAACCTATTAAGAATATAAAAGATTATAAAAATATTAAAAAGACTATTAAGTATTAATTATTAAAAAAATATCAATATAGTATTTTATTATTTAAAAAAATATAATTATTTTTCTGCATTCTTATTCTTATATATAACAAAAAAAATATGTATTTATATATAACCGGTTTAACCCGAGTTCAATCCCAATCAAACCTTAAAACCCTAAATTTATAGGTACACTTAGTTAATGTCCAGTATGATTTTAATTACTATCACAACACAGTTTATCAAAGTTAGTTTTTGTACATTGTTAGAAAAACACAATCTTATTTCTAATAGATATAACTCTTTAGTTTTTTCGTGTCGTTTACAATATAGATTAAGAATTGCTTTAAGATGACTATCATATATTGTACTGTTGATAAGAGCTCCTCCATAAGTGATTGCGTTATCTGAGATAATTTTGGCGACTCTAAGAATAGGATTTAGAATTGTCATCTTCCTACAATTATTAACACGGTTGATATAAGCTATATAATCAGTTTCATTATGCGAGCATGTGCCATGAAGTTTCCATTCATTTGTCCATAATTTATAACTATCTTCTTTTAAATATAAGTTCGGCTAATACAAATCTAAATCAACCATGAGATTTCAGGAATACCATCCTGAAAAGATTTATGTTCTAGTCTTAACTAATGGGATATTTATGCGTTCGCACGAGTATCAGTATGATACGCGTATTGATTCTTAAAATATAATAAAAATAAAATAATTTTTTTAAAAAGATAATAAATCGGTGTCT
Source organism: Vicia faba (assembly GCA_948472305.1). Taxonomy (NCBI): domain Eukaryota; kingdom Viridiplantae; phylum Streptophyta; class Magnoliopsida; order Fabales; family Fabaceae; genus Vicia; species Vicia faba. Next base: position 12,952 of record CATIWC010001835.1, on the reverse strand, counting down.
ATAATTCTTCCAATATATAAAAATATTTGATATTTCATGTTTTCGTTAATATTCAATATTTTAATCAGTAACTTCATGTTTCTGTTAATATTCAATATTTTGATCAACAACTTCATGTTTTCGTTAATATTCAATATTTTGATCCGCAGCTTCATGTTCCATTAATATTCAATATTTTTATACGTAACTTCATGTTCCCCTTAACATTCAATATTTTGATCACTAAATTCATGTTTCCCTTAGTATTCAATATTTTGATCAGTAACTTCAGGTTTCCGTTAATATTCAATATTTTTATCAGTAACTTCATGTTCTCGTTAATATTCAATATTCTGATCAATAATTTCATGTTTATGTTAATATTTAATATTTTTACATGTGCGTTCGCATGAATTTTGATATTGTTATGCATTCGTACGCGCATTTGTTTCCAAAATATAATTAAATCAAAATAAAACTAATTATATTGTTCAACTAACAGAATATAAATTTTAAACATAACACATTTATTTAAATAGAATTTTTTTTCATATACATAAATATTTTTAAAAATATTTTATGAATAATTTTTTGATCAACAATACTTTTGCTAAGAATAATATTTGAATGATAAATATAATTTTTTTAGTATAAAAAAATATTTTGATCAATCATAGATTATTTTTCTTATATATAAATATTATTTTCATTTTGGCATTATTTATAAAAGTTATATACGACTAACGTCCATAAGGGTACTCCCGTGCCCGTTTGTCCAATTTTTTACTGCAATAACGCATGTATATTTTTTATGAGTTTTTGTATACGTCGCATAAAAAATAATATTATTTAGACACAAATATTTATATGTCTTTTTTTTTCTCCCGCATATTCTCTTTAAAAAGGATATTAGTTGGACATAACTATTAGAAATAGAAGTAAGATGATATTTATTCACTTTAAATATATTTGGTAAAGTAGTAGGTCAAGTATCAAATATTAATTAATGGCTACTGATACTAAACATACATTTCTAATCCTAACAAAATACAGTTATTGTAAAACTAAAATCAAATGTATATTTACAAATATAAGTTATCAATGCGGATTAGTATATTTTCTAAAAAAAATCCTTCCTTGAAAGGACCAGAATCATGCAAGAGTTTCATAACCATCTTCACATGCAGATTAAGTACTTTAGAATCACATTAGCATAGAATATAATAATAACACCATAGAACAAAATTCCTTATCATAAAAAACATGCAAACATATTTTATTGAAGACCAAAATACACTTTTGTGATTACTTCAAATATTAAAAGGATTTATATTCTGAAGCCAATAAATAATTACATTTTGCCTTTGACTCTATTTAGGGTTCTACGTTTTATATGAAGATAAAAATTAGCACTTAAAAATAGAACTCTTGATCAGATGACAAATTAAACCTTTAACACAAATAAAATATCCCATCCTAGCACTCACACACAACACTTCCCAACTTGGCTTTAACGATTAAGGAGTAATTGCACTTGAAAAAAAGTTGCTGGCTGTTATCACTTCGCAACTTTCTTTTGAAAAATTTTAAATTTCCCACATCTATTGCGAGATGGAAAACCTTACAATTTAAAAAAAAAAACAGTGTTGCAGGGTGAATATCACCTCGCAAGTGCGTTATTTTGCGAGAGGTGAATAACACCTGGCATAATCACCTGACTAATTTGATGTTTTCTTGTAGTGAAATCATTTATGGGGCATTATTAGGAGAACATTTTGTTTTTACCAGTTGAGATAGTGTTTTCAAATATGTAGTTTATGGATAAACAATCTTCCTCATTTTCTATTTGGTGTAAAGTTTCATGTTGTCACCGCAAAAATTCCTCTTGTATCACTTCCCATCCGGTCAATATTGAGATATTTGATTTACTGTCTTTCATCGCACCATCATCATCAAACCTGAGTTTTTTACAGTGAGTGTAAACTTCACCGATTCGTATTGGGCTATTAAGTCTCACCATAATATAACATTGAAATAATATAATACTTTAACTTTTAGCAAATTTGTTGTTTTATGGTTCAAAACCGTAATTCCATATTATCGTCTCCTTTCACAGATAATTGTTCATATCCATTTAAATATATATATATATATATATATATATATATATATATATATATATATATATATATATATATATATATATATATATATATATATATATATATATTTCTGAAATCAATTTAATTTTAATTATTATAAAGTAATTTGGAAAACAGTAAATATGTCGAACATATTGTTATTTAATTATATTAAGGGAAACTTGTTAAAGGTTCTGAATGATTATTTAAATTGAAAAATTAAAAGTAAACATCTATGTTAACAAGTACATAAAATAATAAAGAGAAAATTTGAAAGCCAAGATATATTAACAAGTACCTAAAATAAATAAGAAATTGTAAAAATCAAACTTTTTTAAAGAGAATAGAGCAATGAAATTTATATTTTGATATACATTTACGAATGCATGCATTATTACACATCACACAATGACAATCATTTAAAAGAAAAACATCACTTTGGCAATTTAAATTCAGTGTCACAATTGTTCGTAGTAAGAACCATGCTAATTAAAATTTGATCGGAATTGACCGGTCGGTTCAATTGGTTGGATCAGGAATCAGAATCTTAATCAGTTAGTTTAGATTTGAAAACCGGTATGTAGAAGAATCGAAATTTAAATTTAAAAACCAATCAAAAATCGGTTAAAAACCAGAAAATTGAGGTTTTATGCGATTTTTATAGTTGGACTGGATTTTACTTTTGATTTATAAAAATATGATATAAATTTTCGTTTTGAATCATAATAATACATGATTTAATTTACTTTTTTCTTCTCCAAACACTCTAGTACACATTATCATAGAAAAATCAAAATAAAACTATTTTAAATTCTTTTTGTTATTGTATGTTCATTTGATAAATGAAAGAGAATTTTATATAATAATATATAATAGATAAATACGATAAAATACAGTTCAACGCATAGAAAATAATCAAAAAATAATATAAACAAACAATTGATAAATTTATTAGATTATTAATTATTATTATTATTATTATTATTATTATTATTATTATTATTAAAATAAAAGTTTTGAACTTATCTATTTAACCTATTAAAAATATAAAAGATTATAAAAATATTAAAAAGACTATTAAGTATTAATTATTAAAAAATTATCAATATATTATTTTATTATTTAAAAAATATAATAATTTTTCTATATTCTTATTCTTATATATAACAAAAGAAAATTTATTTATATAAAACTGGTTTAACCCGAGTTCAATCCCAATCAAATCTTGAAACCCTAAATTTATAGGTACACTTATTTGATGTCCAGCCGGATTTTAATTACTATCACAACACAGTTTATCAAAGTTAGTTTTTGTACATTGTTAGAAAAACACAATCTTATTTCTGATAGATATAACTCCTTAGTTTTTTCTTGTCGTTTACAATATAGTTTAGGAATTGCTTTAAGATGACTATCATATATTGTACTGTTGATGAGAGGTACTTCATAAGTTATTGCGTTATCCGAGATAATTTTGGCGACTCTAAGAATAGGATTTAGAATTGTCATCTTCCTACAAATATTAACACGGTTGAGATAAGCTATATAATTAGTTTCATTATGTGAGCATGTGCCATGAAGTTTCCATTCATCTGTCCATAATTTATAGTTATCTTCTTTTAATTATAAGTTCAGCTAATAGAAATCTAGCTTAATTCTACATTAACGCAACTTAGAAATCTAGCTTAATCTCAGAAATCCTACATTATGAGATTATGCATCATAGCTTAATTCTGGGTCAGAAGTTCAGCATTAATGTAACTCAAAACAAACATCTAACTTCTGATTTTTGAATCTCTTTGCTCCAGCATGTTCTGAGGGAGTTCTCAGACTTTCCAGAAAGCTTATTATACGCTTTGTAAACCCTCTTTTAATTACTCTTGCAAATTCTGACTGGATCTATATGCAAATTGGCCCAGAAGTTCTAACTAAATCCTGTTTTGGAAAGGTCCAGAACTTACTGAATGTTTAAGTTTCAGGGACGTGTCTTTGAAGATGTATAACTTGAAATCCCAGGATTTCTAGAAGAAGTAATGTTCTATGATGTTTTAGATCTCATTGAGATCTATAACTCTTGTGTTATAAGTTCTTCCAGAATCAACTTGCATCATGGTAAAAATCTGGCCAGAAGTTCTGAATTTATCATATTTCTTAAGCATTTAGAGAAATTTCTAAGTATTTAGAATTTTGACTTTTTCAACATAATCTTTACTTTTGATTTTCTTGATGAAACAAACTTCATACTCTAACATTCCTTGATGAAATATGATTCTTGAAACTTGATTTCTATAATATAAATTTTAAACATAACACATTTATTTAAATAGAATTTTTTTCATATACATAAATATTTTTAAAAATATTTTAAGAATAATATTTTGATCAACAATACTTATGCTAAGAATAATATTTGAATGATAAATATAATTATTTTTGTATAAAAAAATATTTTGATCAACCATAGATTTTTTTCTTATATATAAATATTATTTTTGTTTTGGCATTATTTATAAAAGTTATATACGGGCTAACGTCTATATGGGTACTCCCGTGCCCGTTTGTCCATTTTTTAATGCAATAACGCATGTATATTTTTTGTGAGTTTTTTTATACGTCGCATAAAAATAATATTAATTAGATATAAATATTTATATGTCTTTAATTTTTTCCCACATATTTCTCTTTAAAAAGGATATTAGTTGGACATAACTATTAGAAATAGAAGTAAGATGATAATTATTCACTTTAATTATGTTTTGGTAAAGTAGTAGGTCAAGTATCAAATATTAATTAATGGCTACTGATACAAACATACATTTCTAATCCTAACAAAATACATTTATTGCAAAATAAAAATCAAATATATATTTACAAATATAAGTTATCAATGCGGATTAATATATTTTCTAAAAGACACCTTTATTGAAAGGACCGGAATAAAGAGTTTCATAACCATCTTCACCTGCAGATTAAGTACTTTAGAATCACATTAGCATGGAATATAATAATAATACCATAGAACTAAATCCCTTATCATAAAAAACATGCAAAAATATTTTATTGAAGACCAAAATGCACTTTTGTGATTACTTCAAATATTAAAAGGATTTATATTCTGAAGCCAAAATATAGTTACATTTTGCCTTTGACTCTATTTAAGGTTCTACATTTTAGGTGAAGATAAAAATTAGCACTTAAAAATAGAACTCTTGATCAGATGAAAAATTAAACCTTTAACACAAACAAAACATCCCATCCTAGCACTCACACACAACACTTCCCAACATGGCTTTAACGATTAAGGAGTAATTGCACTTGAAAAAAAGTTGCAGGGGTGTTTATCACTTTGCAACTTTCTTTTCAAAAATTTTGAATTTCCTCCCATCTGTTGAGAAATGGAAAACCTTTTGATTTAAAAAAAATAGTGTTGCAGGGTGAATATCACCTTGCAAGTGCGTTATTTAGCGAGGTGAATAACACCTGGCATAATCACTTGGCTAATTTGATGTTTTCTTGTAGTGAAATCATTTATGGGGCATTATAAGGAGCACATTTTGTTTCTACCAGTTGAGACAGTGGTTTCAAATATATAGTTTATAGATAAACAATTATCCTCATTTACTTTTTGTTGTAAAATTTCATGTTGTCACCGCAAAAATTCCTCTTGTATCACTTTCCATCCGTTAAATATTGAGATATTTGATTTACTGTCCTTTGTCGCACCATTATCATCAAACCTAATTGTTTTACAATGAGTGTAAACTTCACACATTCGTATTGGGCTATCAAGTTTCACCTTAATATAACATTGAAATAATATAATATTTTAACTTTTAACAAATTTGTTGTTATATGGTTCAAAGCCATAATTCCATGTTGTTGTCTCCTTTCACAGATAATTATTCATATCCATTTCAATATATATATATATATATATTATATATATATATATATTATATATATTATATATATATATATATATATATATATATATATATATATATATATATATATATATATATATATATATATATATATATATATATATATATATATATATATATATATATATATATATATATATATATATATATACATTTTACCAAATATAGTACTTTACAATACAGTACTGTTGATGAGAGCTACTCCATAAATGACTGTGTTATCCAAGATAATTTTGGCGACTATAAGAATTGGATTTAGAATTGTCATTTTCCTACAATTATTAACACGGTTGAGATAAAGCTATATAATCAGTTTCATTATGTGAGCATGTGCCATGAAGTTTTCATTCATGTGTCCAAAATTTATAATTATCTTCTTTTAAATATAAGTTCGGCTAATACTAATCTAATGAGATATTCATGCGTTCGCACGAGTATCAATATGATACGCGCATTTATTCTTAAAATATAATAAAAATAATTATTTTAAAAAAAAAAGATAATAAATCGCTGTCTATAATTCTTCCAATATATAAAAATATTTGATATTTCATGTTCTCGTTAATATTCAATATTTTTATCAGTAACTACATGTTTCTGTTAATATTCAATATTTTGATCTACAACTTCATGTTTTCGTTAATATTCAATATTTTGATCAGCAACTTCATGTTCCATTAATATTCAATATTTTTATACGTAACTTCATGTTCCCCTTAACATTCAATATTTTGATCACTAACTTCATGTTTCCCTTAGTATTCAATATTTTGATCAGTAACTTCAGGTTTCCATTAATATTCAATATTTTTATCAGTAACTTCATGTTCTCGTTAATATTCAATATTCTGATCATAATTTCATGTTTATGTTAATATATAATATTTTTACATGTGCGTTCGCATGAATTTTGATATTGTTATGCATTCGTACGCGCATTTGTTTCCAAAATATAATTAAATCAAAATAAAACTAATTATATTGTTCAACTAACAGAATATAAATTTTAAACATAACACATTTATTTAAATAGAATTTTTTTCATATACATAAATATTTTTAAAAATATTTTATGAATAATTTTTTGATCAACAATACCTTTGCTAAGAAAAATATTTGAATGATAAATATAATTTTTTTAGTATAAAAAAATATTTTGATCAATCATAGATTATTTTTCTTATATATAAATATTATTTTTATTTTGGCATTATTTATAAAAGTTATATACGACTAACGTCCATAAGGGTACTCCCGTGCCCGTTTGTCCAATTTTTTACTGCAATAACGCATGTATATTTTTTATGAGTTTTTGTAAACGTCGCATAAAAAATAATATTATTTAGACACAAATATTTATATGTCTTTTTTTCCTCCTGCATATTCTCTTAAAAAGGATATTAGTTGGACATAACTATTAGAAATAGAAGTAAGATGATATTTATTCACTTTAAATATATTTGGTAAAGTAGTAGGTCAAGTATCAAATATTAATTAATGGCTACTGATACTAAACATACATTTCTAATCCTAACAAAATACAGTTATTGTAAAACTAAAATCAAATGTATATTTACAAATATAAGTTATCAATGCGGATTAGTATATTTTTTTTAAAAAAATCCTTCATTGAAAGGACCAGAATCATGCAAGAGTTTCATAACCATATTCACCTGCAGATTAAGTACTTTAGAATCACATTAGCATAGAATATAATAATAACACCATAGAACAAAATATCCTTATCATAAAAAACATGCAAACATATTTATTGAAGACCAAAATACACTTTTGTGATTACTTCAAATATTAAAAGGATTTATATTCTGAAGCAAAAAATAGTTACATTTTGCCTTTGACTCCATTTAAGGTTCTACATTTAGATGGAGATAAAAATTAGCACTTAAAAATAGAAATCTTGATCAGATGACAATTAAACCTTTAACACAAATAAAATATCCCATCCTACGACTCACACACAACACTTCCGAACATGGCTTTAACGATTAAGGAGTAATTGCACTTGAAAAAAAGGTGCGGGGTGTTTATCACTTCGCAACTTTCTTTTCAAAATTTTTAAATTTCCCACGTCAATTGCGAGATGGAAAACCTTACAATTAAAAAAAACAGTATTGCGGGGTGAATATCACCTGCAAGTGCGTTATTTTGTGAGAGGTGAATAACACCTTGGCATAATCACTTGACTAGTTTGATGTTTTCATGTAGTGAAATCATTATGGGGCATTATAAGGAGAACATTTTGTTTTTACCAGTTGAGACAGTGGTTTCAAATATGTAATTTATGGATAAACAATCTTCCTCATTTTCTATTTGGTGTAAAGTTTCATGTTGCCACCCAGCAAAAGTTCCTCTTGTATCACTTTCCATCCGGTCAATATTGAGATATTTGATTTACTGTGCTTCATCGCACCATCATCATCAAACCTGAGTTTTTTACAGTGAGTGTAAACATCACCCATTCGTATTGGGCTATCAAGTTTCACCATAATATAACATTGAAATAATATAATACTTTAACTTTAGCAAATTTGTTGTTATATGGTTCAAACCGTAATTCCATATTATCGTCTCCTTTCACAGATAATTGTCATATCCATTTCAATATATATATATATATATATATATATATATATATATATAAATATATATATATATATATATATATATATATATATATATATATATATATATATATATATATATATATATATATATATATTATATATATATATATATATATATATATATATATATATATATATATATATATATATATATATATATAAAAGTAATTTGGAAAATAGTAAATATGTCGAACATATTGTTATTTAATTAGATTAAGGTAAAATTGTTAAAGGTTTTGAATGATTATTTAAATTGAAAAATTAAAAGTAAACATCTATGTTAACAAGTACATAAAATAATTAAAGAGAAACTTTGAAAGCCAAGATATATTAACAAGTACCTAAATTAAATAAGAATTTGTAAAAATCAAACTTTTTTTAAAGAGAATAGAGCAATGAAAGTTATAAATAAGTAAGTTCACATAATATTTATAGTGGATAATTAAGAATTTAAGAAAGATATGGGTGAATTTTATTGCAACCATGAAAAGGACAAAATAAAAAGAAGGAGTTTATTTATTCTTAATATATTGTGATAAACATTTATGAATGCATGCATTATTACACATCACACAATGACAATCATTTAAAAGAAAAACATCACTTTGGCAATTTAAATTCAATGTCACAGTTGTTCGTAGTAAGAACCATGGTAATTAAAATTGGATTGGATTGGACCGGTCAGTTCAATTGGTTAGATCAGGAATCGGAATCTTAACCCGTTAGTTTGGACTTAAAAATTGTTATGTAGCAGAACCAAAATTTAAATTGAAAAACTGATCTAAAACCGCTTAAAAAACCAAAAAATTGGGGTTTTAGGCGATTTTTATTATCGGACCAGATTTTACTTTTGATTTATAAAAATATGATAAAAATTTTCGTTTTGAATCAAAATAATATATATTTAATTTACTTTTTTCTTCTCGAAACACTCTAGTACACATTATCGTAGAAAAATCAAAATAAAAACTATTTTAAATTCTTTTATTATTCTCTATTCATTTGATGAAAGAAAGTGAATTTTATATAATAATATATAATAGATAAATACGATAAAATACAGTTCAACGCATATTGGAAAATGTTTTGAAAGTGTTTTGTGAAAGTATTGGTGTTTGTTTTGAAAATAAGCAAGAGTGTTTGATTTGAAAGTGAGCAAGCAACTAGGAACAATCTACCTACTCAAAAGTCTTAGTTAATTTCTTCCTTTCCTTTGGTATTGCTATCTTACCATTGATTGGGTAAGAAGCCTTATCTTTTTATGTAAAGGGACGGGCGTGGGTCATCATATAACCATTGATAGCAATGTTGTTAGATATCTTAGCATTTTTTTCTTTGAGGGACTAAGATCATTTTTGAAAGGCAACATTGATAGCGTCATCGAGGGACTATGATCTTGTATTTTTGATTGCTTCTTGCTAAGATATCCCACATGCATAGCATGACCATTTTTGTAAGGCAACAAAGTGGAATTACCCTAAGGGTGCAAGTGCGCGAATGTGTTTAACTTACATGCTTGTTTATCTTGAATTAGGGTTTGCTAACTTGTTGATTTCATCTTTCCATACAAACCCTAATTTACTAGCATTTATATAAAGCAATAAATTGCGGAAAGTAAAAATACTAAGCTATTACATCATTAGGGGAGGGGGTATGTAAATTTACAAATGGGGATTGCAATAAAAGTAAACCTAATTGTATATTACAACCATATTGAAATAATGTATAAGAAACATAAAATGGACTTGTTTTGTTCAAGAAAAGAAATAAGTTTGCTTAAGAAAATATTTTTGATCTTTGAGTTTTAGAAAGATATAAAATAAAGTATGTGAATATAAAATATTTTTGGTGTTTTTGGTTATTAAAGCTAAAATAAGATAATAAGAGAAAAGGGAATCAGAATCAGCATGTCATTGAAATGAGAAGGAACAGAAGTTCTGACCCTGATACACTGCAAGAAATAAAATTTTAGTAGGAAAGTAGAAGGTCAAAAGTTATGGGTCTGGGCACACCAAGTTCTGCGGTTGCTGGGAATAAAGGAGAGCCTAGAAGTTCCGATTGTTGAGGGAGTCTAGGAACTCTGATACAACTAGGAATCTAGAAGTTATAACGTCACTGGAAAATCAGAAGTTCCGATTGTTTAAGAAAGTGAGGTGATAATGCTGTTGGGTGAAGATATCTAGAAATTCTGATCTAGGAATATTGTCTGACAGATAAATGGGTAAAAATGTCAACAAATGAACTTAAAAAAATGCTTCTGGGGCTAGAACCCATAACCCTTAGCACGAACGTCTTATGCACACGCTTTCTACCACTAGGGTGGCTGTACATCTGGTATTAGAAGCAAAAGCATAAACATATAACACAAAGTAAGTTCTGATAATGAGCTTCATCTCTTTATCCATGCTAATCAGAATAGCTGCAACTTAGCCATTTCACAACAAAACATAAAATATAAACAACAATTATGGCAGGTTTCCATCATGGTTTCAGAAACATAAAAATATCAAGACTGTAAATCAGAAACATACATGCATCTGCTAATTCTAATTTTCTTAAGAAGTTATGAACTGATATTCTCCCTACTTAGGCAGAAAGTATGTGAAACCTTAGAATATGTACATCATCAGAATCACGACATCTATATTGTATTTTGACCATGTATGTTTAACAATGTCTAGGTAATATGCTGAGAGTCAGCAGAAACTTATCTTGCAGCTGGAAAATGTTCTGACTGCTTGTAATGTTCTGATCAGCTTCCTCACGTGCTCAGTAGGTTGGAACAAACTTTAACTTGGGATATGAATGGCTGGAAAATTGTGGAACAACCAAGAAGCAACGTTTTGACTTTTTAAGGTGGAGACTGATGGGGAACGTGTTATAGTCTGAAAATAGAAGTTAAGATAATTTCTAAATGTATATCAAAAGTTGTATGGATGATTTGGTCAAGAAACACTTGAGGGAAATTGGAGTTTGAAAGCAAGAATAAAAAACTAGCAGGTTTTGTATTTGTGTTTGCAGTTTCAGATTCCTGGACTTTTTAGCAAGGTTTCAAAGCTTTTTTTTCTTTTCAATTTTTCGACCCCTTTACAGTTGCCAATGATGTTCAATTTATAGGCAAGGATTTTGTAGCTTGGAGAAGTCAAGAGTACAACCATCATGCTAGGGCGCTGACTTGTTCTTGAAGCAAGTTAAACAAGTATGATGGTTAAAAGCTTTTAGCTGTGCCTAAGCTGGATTTGTAAGCATGAATTAAGGAAAAGTACCCTTAGAAGCAAAAGCAAAGCATGGGCCCAACATACCCTTGTACAAAAGTTTAATTTTTCAAGGACAACAATGTACTTCTATGCCACACGTGGGGAAATCCTTTGGATAAAGACTCAAAAGTGGTTGTGAGCATTAAATGATTATGAGATTTATCAACCCAGAAATCCTACATTATGAGATTATGCATCATAGCTTAATTCTGGGTCAGAAGTTCAGCATTTACGCAACTTAGAACAAACATCTAACTTCTGATTTTTGAATATCTTTTCTCCAGCATGTTCTGAGGGAGTTCTCATACTTCCCAGAAAGCTTATAATACGTCTTGTAAACCCTTTGAATTACTCTTGCAAATTCTGACTGGATCTATATGCAAATTGGCCCAGAAGTTCTAACTAAATCCTGTTTTGGAAAGGTCCAGAACTTACTGAATGTTTAAGTTTCAGGGACGTGTCTTTGAAGATGTATAACTTGAAATCCCAACATTTCTATAAGAAGTTCTATTCTACGATGTTTTAGATCTCATTGAGATCTATAACTCTTGTGTTATAAGTTCTTCCAGAATCAACTTGCATCATGGTAAAAATATGGCCAGAAGTTTTGAATTTATCATATTTTTTAAACACTTAGAGAAATTTCTAAGTATTTAGAATTTTGACTTTTTCAACATAATCTTGACTTTTGATTTTCTTGATGAAACAAACTTCATACTCTAACATGCCTTGATGAAATATGATTTTTGAAACTTGATTTTGATCCAAAAGTCAAAGTTTGACTTTTCAGTGTGCAATTGACCATTTTCCCTTGTGAATGACTTTCTTGAAAAATTGTAATCCAAGACTTGAAACTTGATAGAAGCAAACCTGAGAGTCCAGGACGATCCTTTGAGAAAAGAGAGGGCAAATTTTGGGGTACAACAAATGCTATTTCTTATTATGAGTATGAAAAGATCACAAATAAAGACTCAGCTAAGTCTATA
>CATIWC010001834.1:0-67012 GCA_948472305.1 Vicia faba | reverse complement strand
ATATATATATATATAATATATATATATATATTATATATATAGTATATAATATATATATATATATATATATATATATATATATATATATATATATATATATATATATACATTAAATATATTAAGTGTGTAAGAAATTAAAATAAATTATTTACAAAAATGTATATATTTCAAGAAAATATTTTCAAACGTGTATAAAAATAAAAATGAAAATAAACATATTTTTTACATTATTTTTAGGTTTAAACAAAATAACATAAAGTATTTAAACTTTTTTATGGTGGGAATAAATAAAATAAATACCAAATAAATGCAAAAAATATAAAAATATTTTTGGATCATTTTTTATGTTTGAAAATAAAATATCAAAGTCAGAAAAGAAAATAAAAAATGCAAAAATATCAAAATAGAAGAAAATGGGCCAGGGGGTGTGAAACTGAAAGTGGAGGGTGCCAAAAGTAGGAAGTAGTCAGGCCCAGCCCAGCTACTTCATCTTCTTCCTCTGTCCAACAAAACTTGAAAAAAACGCGCGCTAGCTACCCCAACCTGTATCTCCTGATTCTTTGATCTTTTGACAAAACTCAAAACATGAAACTTGTAGAGCATCAAATAGCGAATCTAACCATATAAAAAACTTGGATTAACTCTCAAAGACCAGAGAGAATTTCTCTGGCCCTAATTTCTAACCTAGTTTTTTCAGAAAGTTCATGAGTGAAATTCTCTCAATACGATTAATGTAAATGAAAACTAAGCATATGTATGGCTTCAGGGCTATGAGTACAACATATTTCATTCACAAACCTAAGCCTAACCATTCCTAAATAGGGAGATAGAAGTCCATGAAATACCTGTTTCAGTTGACTTCGAGTTGGACAATGCAGCAACCTTCAATGGTGTTTGAGCTTCTCTTGAGCTTGCCTGAGGTCAAAGGAAGCTTCTCCAATGCTTGGCTTGCTTTGAAATAACTTAAATCATGCTGTAGAACTCAACTGCAGAGCTTTGAAATGAAAATGGAAAAGTGTGTTAGAGGTGTTACAGCTTGCAATGAGGGCCTGGGATAGTTCAGGTGAGTTGATTGGAAGGTGTTTGAACTATCTTTGGACAAAATGCACGATGGAATTTTGTTGTGGCTTGCAAAATGCAGAACCTGCCCTGTTTTTGCAGAAAAACAGTGATTCTGAGTATGAGGAGGTTTTAGTGGTGAAAGGGTCGTGCTTTAGGCTTGTTGGGAGGTATGGAACTTGTCTACAATAGTTGTCTAAGCTTGTGTTAACAGATATGGGAGATTGCTTATGTTTTGCAAGTTTTCTCTACTTGAAGTTTAAATGTGGAAGTGAAGTTACAAGATTGTATAGGTTGTCAAATATGCTTGCCTACATTGCTCTTGGCCCCTCTGATTTGTGGATTTGTTTTGCTGCAAGAGATCTTGGACCAATGCTCAAGGATTATTGGTTTGACATAAAGCATACTTAAGCAAAAATGGAAATTTGCCTTTTCTACTTAAGGCTTAATCTTGTGTATAATGTGCAAATGAACAAGACAAAGGCTTAGACTGATGTATTGGCATTAAATTAAGGAGTGCAAATTGGTTTTGAGGCCTGTAATGTCAAACCAAGCTAGCTAGATCAGAATTGCAAGTTGTTATGAACATGTATTGGCCATGGACAAAAGTGAGTTTTTGCCAACTTCAAGCATTCGATTCTCTCTAACCACAAGGGTGTTTGAGGAGTTCTTGGACAATTTGGAAAGCTTGGAATATGTACTATAATACATATTTGCAATGTAACTTGAAATTCCAAGTGGAACTATGTGAAAAATGGCCAAGAAGATGGGTCCAAATCCTGCCTAGATTAGGGCAAATTTTCTCTAAGTTAAAAGTTTTAGGTACCCTTGTTCCAAAAATCATAACTTGAGATACAAGCTTCTTTTGAGAAAAATTTGTGAATAAAAGTTGTATACTTTTTGATGGACTATAACTTTCATGTTGCAAGTTTTGTTTGAATTCATTTGCATCTTGGTGAAAAAGTGGGACAAAGTTAGGAAAAAATAAGAAAATTTCTAAGTTATGAAATTTTTCCATTTTAAAACCTAATTTGCATTTTTGGGTTTCTTGATGAACAAGTTTCATAATTTGACATGTCTTTATGAAAAATAACTCTTGGCACTTGATTTTGACCAAAAAGTCAAAGTTTGACTTTTCAGTATACAGTCAAATTTTGATCAGTTGACTGAAAAATTCATTTGTCAATCCTATGCACTTGAGATCTTTTGAACTTGTTGAATGGGTCAAGACAATTACATTGAGTCCTTGAGTCCATATGTGAGCTTGGTTTGCCATTGGTTAGATCAAACAGTCAAAAATTGCCTTTGTACAATCAAAACCTTAAAAATGACCATTTTGTCCTTTCGGTGATCTGATCAAATTTCTTGTGGAATTATGATCCAAACTTGATCAAATGGTTCATATGAGTTCATAATGTTGATATGGGTCAAATTCCATGAGGTTTGACTGTCAATTGGCCGTAGTTGACTTTTTCCCCAATACAGCTGATTTCTAGGTCAATTGTCCAATTGACTGGGCAAAAACTTGAATCAAGGCTTGAAACTTGATATGGGCAAACTTGTGAGTCCAACATGAAGTATGAAAGTCACTTTGGGTATTGTAGGTCAAAACATCCCTGTGCAAACTCAAACCCTAATTTAGGTCAACAGTGCAAGTAAGTGTCTTGAGTAGAGCAAGCCCTAGCTTGATCTTCAGTTCCAAGAGCCTTGTGATGAGAAAATGTTGATGAAATGAGAGGGAAAATTTTGCGGTACAACAGTTGCCCCTGTTCAATCTTCTTGAACCTGAAGAGTTAGATTGGCAAGTTTGCCTTTCGCGACTCGAAGGTAAAAGAGGATTGGACACTAGAGTGCCCGTAAATTTGCACTCGTCCAAATATGGCTGAGGAAATGGGATTAAAGATGCCATTTAGAGATGGTAGAATCTTGCTGGAGATGGGCTTAAAGATGACATCCAAGAATCTTTGTTAAATTGCAATGGTGTAGGTCAAAAGAATGAGTATCAAAATGGTATCCGTGTTTGGAATGCACTTGAACTGTATCTGGAGACTGAGTCTGTATGAGCAAAGGAATGGCGTCCGTGTTTGGAGCGTATCTGAGTTGTAACTATATTTGAACTTCGAATGAATATCAGAATGACTGCCGTGTCTGGAGTGTATCTGTATTGTATCTGAATTTGAGATCTGTATGAGTAGCAGAATGACTTCCTTGTCTGGAGTATATCTGAGACTGTAACTGGGATCTGAATAAGTGACAGAATGACCTCTGTGGCGATTGCAATGGGGAGAATCAAGCTGCTGGTGTGAGGGCCAGAATGGCATCCGTGTCTGGAGCCTATCTGAACTTGAAGTTGATAATTGAATCTGAATGAGAGATAGAATGGCCTCCGTGTCTGGAGCGTATCTAGTCTGTATCATATTGCTGAAGTCTGAATGAGTAGTAGAATGACCGCCGTGTCTGGGGTGTATATGTACTGTATTTGACTTGAAATTCTGAATGAGTAATAGAATGACCGCCGTGTCTGGGATGTATCCATACTATGTTTGAATAATTGTTAACGATAGCCTTTTAATCTTATCCTGAAAAGGGTAAAATGTTAGCTAAAACACAAAGTTATGTTGCATGATATGTATGATGAAATGAACTATATTTCATCAATGTTTATGATATATGAATGTAATGGTTATGCATGTAAGCTGAGTAGCCGTCTTGTTGAGGAAGATAAAATCCGGATAGCTGGAGATAATGAATTCTTTGACTGCTGTCGGGGAAAATAAATCCTTGACTGATGCTGAGGATTTAAAAATCTTTGATTGTTGAAGGTGAGAAACCCTTGCTGACTGCTTGGGGAATAAGGGAAACTCTGGAAATCTCTACTAGGGAATAACTCTGTGGGGAAATGTTCACTATTCTGGCTCCGCCGGGGATAAGATTCTCAGGGTTTTTGGGCTCCACCGGGGGTCTTGAAGCTTAACTCTGATGGGAATTTTGAAATTCAGCTCAGCTAGGGAATCAAGCTTTAGAAAGTATTGGCTCTGCCGAGGATCCTGAAGTTTAACTCCGTTGGGGAAATATACTCCAACTTTTAGCTTTGTTAAGGATCTGAATGACGTATCGTGGGGGATTTTTTTTTGAAATGGCACAAAGATATCTTCCTACACCTTCAACCCATCAGTAAATTATCCTTTTTCAATTTCGTTTTATTTGTAAACAGTGATTATATTCAAATGCATATGACTTTTTAACAAAACATTGGTCGTTTTCAAATAAAACATAAGTGTAAAAAGAAAAGAAAGGCAAGCAAATTTCTGCACTTTGAAGTATATTTGTATTAACTTTTGTAAGTATCTTTGTACAAAGGAGACAGACATCCTAGTAAGAGAATGTTGTTGTAAAAATTGGAAGATTTTATACAAAAGAAAGATGGTTATGTGTAACAATTCCATGGGATTCCCATTCTGCTATAGCCTTCACAACTCTGAATATCTTGTCCGTTTGCTGCTTCGTCCGCCGATGACTAGATTGATCAGAAGCTTGGAGCTTGTTGATGAAGAGATTGTTCTCTAAAGTGATCCGACGAGACATAGTCATACGCTTTAATTCCCTAACTTTTGCCTGGATCGCCCTTTCGGGTTTTCAATCCACCGGGAAACCCTTTTTTGCCCAAGTCGCCCTTTCGGGTTTTCAACTTGTCGGGTGTACAATTTTTTTTATGTTTTATCCCTAATTTTTGCTTGAACCTCCCTTTCGGGTTTTCGATTCACCGGGATGCCCATTTTTGCCCAAGTCGCCCTTTTGAATTTTCAACTTGCCGGGTCATTTTACGCGTAGTATCATTTGACTATGTCTGCGTTCGCAGGGTGTGGCAAATCATCACCGTCCATGGTGGTCAAAATCATTGCCCCACCAGAAAAGATTCTCTTGATCACAAATGGTCCTTCGTAAGTAGGAGTCCATTTGCCCCTGGGATCACTTTGCGGTAAGATGATCCGCTTGATTACGAGATCTCCGACTTGATATACCTAACGCCTGACTTTTTTGTTGAAAGCCTTGATCATCCGTTTTTGATACGTCTGACCATGACAAACAGCAGTAAGTCGCTTCTCATCGATCAAGTTAAGTTGATCAAGCCGGGTCTGAATCCAATCGTCTTTACTCAAACCAGCGTCTTTCATAATCCTTAAGGAAGGAATCTGAACTTCCATGGGTATGACAGCTTCCATGCCATACACCAAAGAAAATGGGGTTTCCCCTATTGAAGTACGTGCCGTAGTACGATATCCATGCAGAGCAAATGGTAACATCTTATGCCAGTCCTTGTAGGTAACTGTCATCTTTTGAATAATCTTCTTGATATTTTTGTTCGCGGCTTTAACAGCACCGTTCATCTTCGGCCGATAGGGAGATGAATTATGATGATAAATCTTGAACTGTTCGCATAGAGTGGTGATCATAGTGTTGTTCAAATTTGTACCGTTGTTCGTGATGATCCTGTCGGGGATACCATACTGGCATATGAGGTTCTGCTTGATGAAGCGGGCAACCACATTCTTTGTAACAGAGGCGTAGGAAGCTGCTTCGACCCACTTGGTAAAGTAGTCAATAGCCACCAGGATGAAGCGATGTCCATTGGATGTTGTAGGCTTGATCTCTCCAATCATGTCAATGCCCCACATTACAAAGGGCCAAGGAGTTGTCAGAACGTTGAGAGGAATAGGAGGAATATGTACCTTGTCAGTGTAGACTTGGCATTTATGGCAAGTACGAGAATGTTGGTGACAATCAGCTTCCATAATAGACCAGTAGTAGCCTGCCCTTATAATCTTCGTAGCCATCGTATGTCCGCTCAAATGGGTGCCAAATGTACCACTGTGTATTTCAGTCATGATCAAATCTGCTTCAGCTTTGTCCACACAACGAAGTAAAACATAATCCTGGCTGCGTTTATAAAGTATGCCATTGCTTAGGAAGAACTTGGCAGCAAATCTCCTTAAGAACTTTTTGTCATTGACGGAAGCTCCTTCGGGTTATTCTCTAGTCTGGAGATACCTTTTGATTTCATGAAACCAGGGTTGTTCCATTACTTCTTCGGTATTAATCTCATGACAGTGCGCAGGTTCATCCATTCGTTCGATGGTGATTTGGGGAGCCTCGTTATCCCAGTTGAGTTTAAACATGGAAGACATTGTAGCCAGAGCATCTACTAGCTGATTCTCTTCTCGCGGGAAATTCTGAAAAGTAATCTGCTCGAAATGAGGCAACAAAGTCAGGACATGTTCTTTATATGGGATAAGATTAGGATGTTTGGTATCCCACTCTCCTTTGACTTGACTGATAACCAAAGTCGAGTCCCCAAATACGACCAAAGATTTGATCCCCAAGTCTATAGCAGCCTTGAGACCGAAGATGCAAGCTTCATATTCGGCCATGTTGTTGGTACAGTTGAAACAAAGTCAGGCAGTGAAGGGTGTATGGCGACCTTCTGGAGAGATGAGTACCGCACCGATACCGTTACCAAGTGCATTTGAAGCACCATCAAAGTACAGGGTCCATCGGGATCCTTGTTCAGGTCCGTCATACGGTCTGTTACCTTTGATGTTGTCCAAAGTCATGATATCCTCGTTAGGGAAGTCGAATCTCATAGATTGATAATCTTCGACGGCTTGATGAGCTATATGGTCAGCTAGTACACTCCCTTTTATAGCTTTTTGGGTAGTATATTGGATATCATACTCAGTCAGGATCATCTGCCATCTAGCGATTCTTCCAGATAAAGCAGGCTTCTCGAAGATATACTTGATCAGATCCATTTTGGAAATCAACAAAGTGGTATGAGTCAACATATACTGCCTTAGCCGGCGAGCAACCCATACCAAAGCGCAACAAGTTTTCTCGAGCAGTGAGTAGCGAGTCTCACAGTCGGTAAACTTTTTGCTAAGGTAATAAATGGCATGCTCTTTTCGACCAGACTCGTCATGCTGGCCAGCACGCACCCCATTGAGTTATCCAAAACAGTCAGATACATGATTAATGGCCTTCCTTCGACGGGTGGCATCAAAATAGGAGGTTCTAGCAAATACTCTTTGATCTTATCAAAAGCAACTTGACAATCATTGTTCCATTCAACCACCTGATCTTTCTTCAATAGCTTGAAGATTGGCTCACAAGTAGATGTTAGGTGAGAGATGAACCTTGTGATATAGTTCAAGCGTCCCAAGAATCCTCTAACCTCCTTTTCAGTACAGGGAGCAGGCATTTCTTGTATAGCCTTTACTTTAGCTGGATCGACCTCAATGCCTTTGTTGCTGACAATAAACCCCAAAAGTTTACTAGACCTAACCCCAAAAGTGCACTTGCTTGGGTTCAACCTGAGCTTATACTTCTTCAACCTGGCAAACAGCTTTTGCAGATGATCAAGATGTTCTTCTTTTGTCTGTGATCGAGCTATCAAGTCGTCTACGTAAACTTCGATCTCATGATGTATCATATCATGAAACAAAGCTACCATGGTGCGTTGATAAGTTGCCCTTGCGTTCTTCAGTCCGAACGGTATCACCTAGTAGCAGAAGGTACCCCATTGCGTGAAAAAGGTAGTTTTCTCCATGTCCTCGGGGGCCATTTTGATCTGGTTGTATCCCAAGAACCCATCCATGAAGGAAAACACCTTGTGCTGAGTTGTGTTGTCAACCAAGATGTCGATATGTGGTAGCGGAAAATCATATTTAGGGCTAGCCCTGTTCAAATCCCGATAGTCCACACACATTCCGACTTTGCCGTCCTTTTTAGGTACGTGCACAATGTTAGCAACCCATTGTGGATAGGTTGTAACAGCCAGAAAACCAGCGTTGAATTGCTTCATTACTTCAGCCTTAATCTTCTCAGACATGTCAGACCTCATTCTGCGAACCTTTTGCTTGATCTGTGGACAATCTTCTCTTGTGGGGAGACGGTGGACCACGATATCAGTGTCTAATCCTGGCATGTCTTCATAAGACCAAGCGAAGATTTCAACGTATTCATTCAATAACTGCACTAAGCGTTCCTTGACACTTGGTTCCAGGTTGGCACCCACTTTTACTTCCTTCCTGTCTTCCTCCGTCCCTAAGTTGATGGTTTCTAGCAGCTCTTCATGAGGCAGAATGGCCCTCTCTTCTTGTTGTAGAAGTCTGGCTAACTCTCCCGACACTTCAGAATCTTCGTCAACTTCGTACTCAGCCTGATTGACCAAATCTTCAGAGTTATCGAAAGCTAAAGCAGAATAGTCACCCATGGAATCCGGAGTGGATGGGTACCTGCATTTGTGAGTGTGGGTGTGTGTAAGGGATATCCATCCTTAAACAAACAAAAATGCAAAAGGAAAGAAAATGAACACAGCAGTTTATAGATGAAAAACATCCAATGATTCATTAAAATATGGCATATGATTATGAAGAAAATCAAACCCTTACAGATGGACCTACATGCCTCGGGCAAGGCATGAGGTGAAAATAGTGCGCGAATTGTTTTAGTTATTACAGGCCATAAAAATGGGAAATTGTTCAAAGATAAAATTACTGGTTGATAAAGGTGATAGGAACAAAATCCTTTGCTTCCCAATTGCTTAAACCCCCTTCGACAGTCGGAAAAATCCAATCTTCAAAGTGGATCTCCTCATCTTCATCTTCTACAGCATTGATTCCATGGTGAGAAATCTTGACGGGTGGTCTTCCAATCTTAGAGCGACGCATAGCCTTTTGTCCTGCAGCAGTAAACCCTAAACCAAACTTGTCCGTCTTATGGGGAAAGTTAGGCAATTGTCCCCATACTGTGCTCTTCCCCTCCTTAATCACAGCCTCTGCGTCTTTGAGAGATGCCATCCTAGATGCATGCTTGGGAACGAAAGGTGCCTCAACCATTGTCTTCGTGGCCGTTACCTCGAGAGAAACTTCCTCAAAATGTTGGAAAGGCATTTTGATGAACTCGTCATCCAACTCACATATCGAAAGGATTTGAGATGACTGATCACGTACTCTTCTTCGCCGTGCACTGTTATAATTTTACCCTTAACAGGATATTTTAGCATTTGATGCAAAGAGGAGGTAACTGCCCCGGCATAATGGATCCACGATCTTCCTAGCAAACACGAGTATGACGGACGGATGTCTATTACGTAGAAGGTGGAGTTCAACACTTCGGTGCCTACCTTGATAGGAATATCAACCTCTCCATGAACCATTCTTTTGGAACCATCAAAAGCCCTAACGACGATGTTACTAGGTTTGAGGGTCAAACCTTCGCAATCCAAACGGTCTAAGGCCTTCTTTGGCAGCACATTTAGGGAAGAACCAGTATCAACCAAGACATGGGCGAGGGTAGTTCCCCTGCATTCAACTAATACGTGTAGCGCGTCGTTGTGCTTTCTTCCTTTGGGAGTTAAGTCAGCATCGGAAAAGCCCAGGCCATTATCAGCAGTAAGACTGGCCACACATTCCTGAAACTGGTCAGCCGAAGTCTCCTGTGGTACATGTGTCGTCTTCAAGAATTTAATTAGGGCCTTAGCATGGGCCTCTGAACAGAGCAGGAGGGCTAACATTGAAATTTTAGAAGGGGTCTGCCCCAACTGTTCTATAACGTCGTAGTCACTTTTTCTAATTATTTTCAGGATTTCATCCATTTTCTTCTGAGTGGTTTCGGGGATAACCACAGCACGGGCCTTCGTCCTGACAGGCACTTCCAGTATCCCCTTACCTTTGTTGGTATTATCAGCAGATGGTCTTACTTCAGGAGTAACCACTTCTTCAATCACCGGGCCTTGCACAGAGGGTCCAACAGGTGCAAAAGCTTTTAAGGGTTCGAAAACTGCTCGGGGGGGAGCAATCTCCGGAAAAAAGATCCGGCCACTGTGGGTTATATTGCTTGTACCTGCGATGTTTCCTATGTTAGGGTCTTCTTCAGAAATCTCTTGGACTGTTTCGATTTGTTTGATGTCGTGGTAGAAGATTTCTCCCCCATAGTTCCACGGTATCATTTTGCTTGATTGGTACGGGATAGGTCCCAGCATGGTGATCTTTAGAGGTACACATTCGGAGTTGGGTGTAATCCTGACAGGCCTTTTGCAATCCTTGGGAGGATTGTCGGAAATGGTTATGATAGCAATATCGTTGGTTGAAGTATCACATGTATCAGGAGTAATCGGATTGAAGTGTTAACAGGGGTTTTCTGGAAAAGTATCTCTTGAGTATCCATCAGGCGTTGGACACCCGACTTCAACATTGGACAATCACCTTGAATGTTCAAACAAAAATAACAGTCTTTACCACAACCAGGAAAGATCCCGGCCCTCAACAAATTTTCTTTAATCACAAGCAATGGAGTCAACAGATTAGCAACATCAGTAACACGGAGGTTTTCCAAAATGGCATGCACATTGTGGTCGTGCTTAGGCATCAGAGCAGATATAACATTGGGCTTCTCAGGAGCATCAAATTCAACTTCTTTGGCATCAATTAAGTCCTGAATTTTGTTCTTAAGTGCCCAGCAATTATTGGTATCATGCCCAGCATTGTGGTAATGGTAAGCACATTTGGCGTTGGAGTGATAGTATAGAGAGGAAGTGTTAGGGTGTTTTGGCGCCTCCTTCAAACTAGTCAGATTTAGCTTCAACAAATGGGGAAGAACCTGAGCGGGTGTCATGTTGATGCGGGTGAACTGCCATTGTGTCCGTTCTACCCGCTGTTGATTAGGTCTCGACTGATTGTTACGAGGTTGATCATTTGACGAATTTTGAATCATCATGGCCCCTACAGTCGGTCGGCGCTCAGTTCTTCCCAATCCCATCTGGGAATACACAGCAAATGCTTCTTTCTTGGCTGGGAAAGGTTTCTTAACAGCTATGGATGCAGAAGCATCCTTTTGAATCATTCCACTTTTAATACCGGCTTCCACCCTTTCACCGGTCAAAATCAATTCAGTAAATCCCGCAGAAGAGCTCCTGATTAGATGGTTGAAGAAAGGGCCAGACAGGGTCCCCCAAAACATGTCGACTAATTCCCTATCTGACAGTAGTGGTTGCACTCTTCCAGCCAAATCACGCCACTTCTGGGCGTACTCCTTAAACCCTTCATTCGAAGCCATCCCCATGCTTTGTAACTGGGTACGAGTGGGCGCCAAATCAGCATTGTATTAATACTGACGATAGAAAGCAGCTGCCAAGTCTTCCCAATTGTGAACCTCTGATCTCTCGAGCTGATAAAACCAATCTAACTGAGTGCCAGACAAGCTGTCTTGGAAAAAGTGTACCCAGAGGTCTTTATCGGACGAATGAGGTTGGATCTTTCTAACATACGACCTCAGGTGCATCTTAGGGCAAGACAGATCATCGTACTTGGCAAATATTGGCACTTTGAACTTGGGAGGGATAACAATCCCAGCTACCAACCCCAGTTCCTCAAAATCCAATCCGGGCACCCTCTGTAACTCCATAGATGCCAATCTGTCTTCAAGGTTCTTATATTTGTCGTCCGCTGGTGGATACTGTTGTTCGGAATAGTCTTCGTCTTCTTCCTCTTCCTCTTCTTCCACCTCAGACTCAGAAGGTACAGTAACTCCTTTCCCTTTGCCAGCCCCTTCGTCAGACGTCGAAGGGAACTCAAGAGTCCTTCTAGCATCGCCCTCAAACCTTCTTCCGAAAGTGGCTACCCCTGGTCTCTTTTTCTTTTTCTTCTCTTTATTCTTCTCTAGCAGAACTTTGAGATCCTCTTGACCCTTTGCCAAGGTCATGAGGAGTTTCTAAAATTGTGAATTTTGTGCCTGTAGATCTTTTATTGTTTGCTCCAAATCCATCTTGCTGAAATAAACAGCAGAAAGATAAGGAAACCTGGCTTGAAGACCTGTTTATGCATATGATGAATGGTATGTTATTCATGTAATGCATTCAAAGGTTCAAAAATTCAAATTTATTGTAAACAAAAAGAACGCACGCCATATTAAGAAGAAATTTGTTAGTACATAAATGCCCCATGGGCGAAATATTACAAAATTCTTAATGTAAATAGACATTGCGCATCCTCTTTGGTGCGATGTAGGTGTGTTGAGAGTTTCCTCCTCGTGAAGTCGGCGGGTGAGCTCTAAAACATTCTTCTCACTGGCATAGAAGTTGGCTTTAAAAGTATCTCGTTCTTCTTTGAGTTGGATCCAACTCTTTTGCATTTCCTCCCATGATATTGGCATGTCAGGATGTAGGATGGTGTATGGAACCTCTCCTTCCATAACAGTCTCTTTGATCAAGGGGAGAATGTGAGGATATGGCATCATAAGATTTTGGGAGCGGGTTTGTACCCACTTGAGGTAAGGCTCAAGGGGGATGGAATTCTTGTGCCCCAGTGTCTGACTATCCACCTTGTTATGCACCCTCCAAGCTCTGATGAACCTTTGTCGAAGTCCTTGCGCATCGTTGTCGAAGTCAAAAACTAGGTCAGGAATCAGCATGTCATGAGGGCCATCCCTCCGAGCATATCCAAACTATCTTAGAGTTAAACAGGGGTTGTAGGTGATAACTCCCCTAATGCCAAGTAGTGGGACATTAGGGAATTCCCCACAACGATCAATGATGATGACATTTTCTCTGGACCGAGAACACCAATGTACATTAGAATGTGTGAGGGTCATCAATCGTTGTGACCACCTGTGATCGGTGGATCTGGAACTGACTGTTTTTAGCTGGTTCGCGAAACATCGCGGAAGCAAGAGTCGCCACCGTCTTTTATTTTCTCCAACATGGAAAGGACAAAAGCACAGAAAAATTCCTTATGAGATTAGCTCTCGGTTCGGGAGGTAGATTTATAGAAAGGGAAGGTGTTAGCACCCTTTCTATCCATGGTTATCCATGGGCTCTTAGGTACTTGCTCATTTGTGTTTTCAAAATGGTTTGCTTTTCAATTGTGAGTGAGTTTGAAAAAGTTTCGTTTAAAAGTTTCAGATCGACACTTGTATCAATCCTCAAGAGTGTTTGAAAAATTGCTTTGAAAGCTTTTTAAAAGTGTCGGTGTGAAAAGAGTTTTGATTTGTTTTTGAATTAGAGCAAGTATCTACGAGTCATCTACCTACCCTAAGGAATTAGTCTGTGTAAATGTCCTTGAGGTAGTGCCATCCCACCATTGAGAGGTAGATAGCACCACCGTTGGAGGTGTTCGGGTCAATTCGTTTGTTAGGGACAGTGTGGTCACCAGAGCAACAGTAGGACACCTTAGAAGCTACCCCCATGCCATGTTCATGGACATGAGGACTTACTAAAACGTCCTATACTCGACGACCACTTTTCGAGGGGCAAGGCAACAGTGAGGCGTACCCTAAGAGTGGTGTGTGAATTGTGTGTCATTTTTCAGTTTAAAGTTATCTTGATCATACAATGGTGTTCTACGCTTTGATTTTATTTTTGGCCATTCATTCTTTCATGTGATTAGCAGTTAAAAGGTGCGGAAATTAAAATACGGAAAATAAAGGTCCTACGCTATTACAAGGCGCGGGTCCATACATCGCCAAATTAACAAAACTCGGTTTTGAATAAAAATGCGGAAAGTAAATGTCCTAATTATCTATTACAGATCTTCGGGGCAAATACATTATATTTACAAAAGAAATAAAAATAAATGCGCGAAAAGGAATTATAATCGAAGATGCGAGGGTGTTGGACCCTTTAAGGAAATTGAATTGAAATTATAAAAGTTAATTAAATAAAATAAAGAAAAGAACTTATTTTTTGATGTTTTTTTTGTATTTATGAGATTTAATGAGAAAATTAATTTTTAATGGAAACCCTAATTCTATACTATTTTTAATTTGTTAAAGAAAAAGAATTTAAGTCTAAACCTAATTTACTAATTGTTTAATTATAAGAGTATTTACAAAATTAATTAATTATTAATAATAAGAAGAAGATGAAATTATTTTATTGAGAAAAAGAATAAAAATCTAAAACCTAATTTCTACCTTTTTTAGTTATTTAGAAAATAAATTAAAATTAAACCTAAAATTAAACTAATTTGGTTATTAGAATTTATTTACAAAATTAATAGAAATTAATATTAATAAAACATATTTTTTATTTTATGATTTTCTGGTTTTATTATGAGAAGAAAATTACTTGAAATAAATTAAATAAAAAAAGTGATCAAAAGAATTAAAAAGTGGAAAAGAAAAGAAAAGAGATTAAAAGGTATACAAACATTGGGGGGTGTCTGCCCAATTTGGAGGCTTATTGAAGTAGTTTGGCCCAAGAAATCTGGCCCCTTTTGACTTTCCAATGCTTGTACGTGTGTGGTTGACTGAGGGTGTACCTTGGAATTCACATCATGGCCTTCAGATTGAGATTGTTGGACATGTGGCAGACTTAGATGTGAAGCTGCATGGTAGACCCTGGGGCGTGTACTGCATGGAAGTACGTTAAAACAAAATATATTGAATAAGTGGGGGACCTGGGAATCGAACCCAGGTCCCAATACCTGCATGCCAGCGTGCTAACCAAGTGAGCTAGTGTGTTTGTTTGTTAAGTTAATGGATGTTGATCAATATATGCAAAACGTGCAATTATTCTGGAACCAACGAAAAAACGCGCCAGTGATTTGAACGCACCAACCATGTTCCTCCACGCATCATCTTCTTCAATTGTTATTTGTTTTGCCTGCAAAAATAAGATTAGATAGCGGGGGTTTTAAACCCCCACTAAATGGTACCTACAAAAATAGCGAATAGAGCATAGTGAAAAAGAAAAAGGGTGCGAGGTATGAGAACGAATCGTCTGGGCATCCTGGTTTCAATGGTGTAGGTTTCATGGCCTAATTTTGCCTTACGCGTAAAACCCCAAATCTGGAGCTTTGAAACCCTAGGCATCGTTCATGGTAACTTTCCATACATGCAAGCATTCTTCAATTAAATTGTGCCATTTGCTTCAGAATCATCATATTAGTATAAATCAAATGCTAAAACATATGGAAAATGCATGTAAATTCAAATACGATTAAGGAAATTTTCATGAACAGGGCGATTGTGTTCTACCACTTCTTCGAGTATGGAGGCGTGGTTTCAATTGCAACAGCTTCCTGGTGATGTCAGGAGTCAAGTGGAATGGTTTTGCAGCCTTGAATTATGCTCTATGTGGGAAAACAGTTTCTAGTTTTTCTTGAAAAAATGCAAAGTTCTTGGTGAGGTTTCAGCGCAGCTTGCTTGTTCTGAGCATTAGGGTTGTGTTTGCATATGTATGAGGAATGATTTAGGTTAGAAAATAAAGCCCAAAATCCATTCAATCAATGTTTCAATATTTGATTTTTCAAGCATCTTTTTCAATCTTTTTTTCATCAAAACATTGCCAATCATGGGAGATTCTTTCCCTTTTGGATGTGCACGAAATCTTGAGTGAATAAAGAGGGCATATGCTGCATAAAAAGATTTGGCAAACATATTTTAGTATTTTTCTTATATTTAATTTTAATTAAATGAATTAATAGGATAATAAACTCAATTAATTAATTAAAAATAAGAAAATAACTCCCCTTTGGGTCAATGGGTCGTGCATAGCTTTTGGGTGATGATTCTCGGAAGAAATTGAGGCCCATTAGCAATTTTGAGGCATTTGAAGCAAAGTTGACTTTTCAAAATTCCCAAAAATTTCCCAACTTCCACAAGGCATATCTTGCTCAATTTTAAAGCTTTGATCATGTTCTGTGACATTTTGGAAAGGTCTTGAAGTCCTCTAACCAATGCCATTGGTCCCATGTCATTTTGATTTACCAATCTCAAGTTATGGTCTTTGACTTAAAGTCCCTTTTTGTTGACTTTTGAAAATGACCTATAATGTTGAAATTGATAACTTTTTATAAGAGCATTTCTTGGACTTGAAGTGTGAAGATGAGTTGTAGGAAATGTCATTCTCTTCAAAATGAGCTTTGGATGGAATTTTTCTGATAAACCATGTGGAAGTTATGCCTTGGTCAATTTGCAGTTGACTTTTTCAACTGTCCAAAAATAGAAACTTTTGCATCTTGAGACTTTTTGAGCCATGCTTTGAGAATCATGATCAAGAATTGATCAAATGATGTTTGTGGCTTCAAAATAAGATGTTGACCAAAAATTTGGATTTTTGACTGTCAAATGACCATTTTGCCCCTGCAGTTGACTGTGAAGCAATTAGGGTTTTTGACTGTGCAATTTTGTGCTGTGAGTCTTGAAACTTGGCATAAGGATGCTTGACAATGTTTATAGGCATGTGGGACTTGTTTTGACCCTTGGAAACTTCAACTTCTTTGTCAAAACCAAAACCCTAATCTTTGACTGTTAGGAGGCAATTGGACTGTGCAACCCTTGGGAGATTTTTGAAGCATGCTCTTAGCAAATCTTGAAGAATATGGGAGGGCAAATTTTGGGGTACAACAGTTGCCCCTGTTCAATCTTCTTAGACCTGAGGATGTAGATTGGCTGGCGTGCCTTTCGTAATCCGAGGGTGGAAGATGATTGAACACTAGAGTGCCCAGAAATTTGCGCTCACATAGTAGTGTGACGGTGGGAATGGGCTTATAGATGCCATTTGGAGATTGGTGGAGGATAGGTGGATGGGCTTATAGATGCCATCTGGAAGTGTGACTGAACTTTGTCGGGAATGGGCTTACAGATGCCATTTGGATGTTGATCGCGTAAGAGTTTCCTTAGCGAGGACTTGCGTACCTGAAAAAGAAAGATAATTACCTGGCCTGTTACAGGAGTTGATCTTCAAACTTTTTATATAGACGCGCCCTGGCTGGGTACAGGTATCGGATCTTCGAACTCTTCAGACGCACTCTCGACGGGATGGTGAGAGAACCTTGGACGATTACTACCTCAACAGGAACGCTGAGAGAACTTTGGATGTCTTCTACTGGGATAAGAATCAGGGAGATCTTAGGGTCGATCTAACTGAACCAGAGAAGGCCTTTGACTGGATAAGAATCAGGAAAATCTTAGGGTCGATTTAACTGAACCAGGCAAGGTCTTGGAATCTTCAACTGGAATAAGCATCAGGGAGATCTTAGGGTCGATCTGACTGAACCAGAGAAGGCCTTTGACTGGATAAGAATCAGAAAAATCTTAGGGTCGATTTAACTGAACCAGGCAAGGTCTTGGAATCTTCAACTGGATAAGAATCAGGGAGATCTTAGGGTCGATCTGGCTGAACCAGAGAAGGCCTTTGACTGGATAAGAATCAGAAAAATCTTAGGGTCGATTTAACTGAACCAGACAAGGTCTTGGAATCTTCAACTGGATAAGAATCAGGGAGATCTTAGGGTCGATCTGACTGAACCAGAGAAGGCCTTTGACTGGATAAGAATCAGAAAAATCTTAGGGTCGATTTAACTGAACCAGGCAAGGTCTTGGAATCTTCAACTGGATAAGAATCAGGGAGATCTTAGGGTCGATCTGGCTGAACCAGAGAAGGCCTTTGACTGGATAAGAATCAGAAAAATCTTAGGGTCGATTTAACTAAACCAGGCAAGGTCTTGGAATCTTCAACTGGATAAGAATCAGGGAGATCTTAGGGTCGATCTGACTGAACCAGAGAAGGCCTTTGACTGGATAAGAATCAGGAAAATCTTAGGGTCGATTTAACTGAACCAGACTAAAGTCTTGGACATAGCTGAGAACTTAACTGGATCTTTCCTGAAAAGTAAAGGTCAGTCATATGCAGTGCATGATATGGATCAAGCAATGATGTTCTCAACATAAATGAGATTGTGTTATATGATGCGTATATGCATGCTATAATGTATGAAGATGTGATGTTTATGAAATGTATTTTCGTCTAGGAAAGTAAATCCTTGACGGGTGCCGGGAAGTTAACTCCTGGGCTGATGGAGAGCTTCTGTTTCTATTGAGAAATGATGGTTGCAAGAATACCGGTAGGAGAAGATGACTCTGTTGGGGAATAAACTTGACGAATAGATTACTCTGCGGGGAGAAAATTATTTCTAGCGATCTTGCTGGGGAAAAGCTCTGTGGGGAGAGAGGTACTTTGCTGAGATGATGATAACTCCGCTGGGGATACCATTGTGATGTTGGAAGTTTTAACAGACTCCATTGGGGATAGGAAGACTTCGTCAGGGACGATCTTTCCGTGGCTTTTGGCTGAGGATAACCCAGTTATATCCTGGTAGGGAAATAACCTTTGAATAAAGCGGGGATACGCGTTCGTGCTCTGCAGGGGATAAGCTTCCAGAATCTACTGGGGATAAGCTTACTGCTGGGGAGATGGTTTCCACTTTCCTGGGGAGACTTTTTGGACTGGACTCTCCTGGGGAAATCTTGATATATACTGGGGAAGTGGCTCCACTGAATGTTTGATATACCGCCGAGGAACAATCTTAGATCAAGAATGTCGGGGATGCTTGTTAAGAATGTTTGTATACTGTGTTGGGGAATGTTGAGATCTGCGGGGAATACCCAACTTCCTTAAGGTTTAAGGTTGACAGTAGCTTTGCTTGGGGAGAGTGCATTGACTTGCTGGCTCACTCTCTGGGGATTTTAAGATATCTTGGTTACGTTCTTCGGCTGGACCTACCTTGGTACCTTGGTGGACAGAACAATTAGATCGCTTAGACAACTTATTATTGCCCCTGCTTCTAATGTTACCTGCACTTAATCCTTTGTTTCGCATGCAAATATTTATGAGTTAGCAATTAGTGTCAAATGCATATATCACAAATTGAACCTTGGACGTTCTTTGCAAAACAAAACAGAAAAGGAAAAACAATTGGCAATTTGTCTGAAAATTGAATTTATATTGATTTTTGAGTTGCCTGTAAATAGGCGTTTTATGTACAAGAGGCTGACGTCCTAGTAAGAGAACGTCGCCGAACAACAGAGTTTATACAATTTTGTGAAAAGGGAAAATAAAACAGCTATGTGAAAAGAATAATCCCACTGGGTTCCAACTCTGCTATTGCCTTTATATCTTCGAGTATCTCATCACTTGACGACCTAGATGAAGATGAAGCTGACTGATTGATGCCGTTTGAACTTGACAGTTGATAGCGGATTCTGGATGCAAGGTGATCCAATGAGACATAGTATTACGCTTTATCCATAACTTTTGCCTGGACTGCCCTTTCGGGTTTTCAGTCCACCGGGATACCCATTTTTGCCCAAGCCGCCTTTTCAGGTTTTCGACTTGCCGGGTGTACAGATTTTTTCATTTCATCCCTTCATTTTGCCCGAACCCTTTTGGTTCACCGGGAAGCCCTAATTTTTGCCTAGGTATGTCAACCTAGCGGGTCTTTGATTATGCGTAGTATCTTTTTACTATGTATGCATTGGCGGGGTGAGGAAGGTCGTCACCATCCATGGTGGTCAGGATCATGGCTCCTCCTGAGAACACATGTTTAACCACAAATGGCCCTTCGTACGTAGGGGTCCATTTGCCCCTTGGATCACTCTGAGGAAGGATGATGCGTTTGATCACCAGATCCCCAACTTGGTACTCTTGTGGTCTGACCTTCTTGTTGAATGCCCTGATCATCCGTTTTTGGTACGTCTGACCATGACATATAGCAGTGAGTCTCTTTTCATCAATAAGATTTAGCTGATCAAGTCGTGTCTGGATCCAATCATCTTCGCTCAGATCTGCATCCTTCATTATCCGGAGAGAGGGTATCTGCACTTCGATCGGTAAGACTGCCTCCATGCCGTAGACCAAGGAGAAAGGAGTTGCCCCGGTTGACGTTCTTGCTGAGGTACGGTACCCATGAAGAGCGAACGGTAACATCTCGTGCCAATCTTTATAAGTCACTATCATCTTCTGCATAATTTTCTTGATATTCTTATTCGTTGCTTCTACGGTCCCATTCATCTTCGGTCGGTAGGGAGAAGAGTTGTGGTGCTGTATTTTGAATTGCTCGCAGAGCTCAGTGATCATCTTATTATTAAGATTGGTACCATTGTCCGTAATGATTCTTTGTGGGACGCCGTATCGACAGATCAAGTTATGCTGAATGAACCGTGCTACGACATTCTTGGTTACAGTGGCATAAGAAGCTGCTTCAACCCACTTTGTAAAGTAATCGATCACCACTAGGATGAAACGATGCCCGTTGGATGCCGTGGGTTTAATCTCACCGATCATATCTATGCCCCACATTGCAAAAGGCCAAGGTGCAGTCAAGACATTCAGAGGGACTGGAGGAACATGCACCTTATCTGCATAAATCTGACACTTATGGCATGTCCGAGAATGTTGGTAACAGTCGGCTTCCATTATGGACCAGTAATATCCTGCCCGGAGGATTTTCTTCGCCATGGTATGTCCCCTGGAATGTGTCCCGAAGGTACCTTCATGTAGTTCTGCCATGATCCTTTCTGCTTCATTTTTATCCATGCAACGCAGTAAGGTCGAATCATGGTTTCGCTTGTACAGGATGCCGTTGCTAAGGAAGAACTTTGCTGCGAACCTTCTCAGAAACTTCTTGTCATTGACAGATGCACCTTCAGGGTATTCCTGAGCTTCGAAGTATCTCTTTACCTCATGATACCAAGGTTTCTCAGTCACTGTCTCAGCTTCAAGATCACAACAGTATGCCGGTTCGTCCAGTTTCCAGATGATGACCTGGGGAGCCTCATTGTCCCATTTGACCTTGAACATGGAAGACATCGTAGCTAACGCGTCCGCCAGCTGATTCTCCTCTCTTGGAAAGTGTTCAAAAGTTATCTCTGTGAAGTGGGGAATCAATGTCAACACACATTCTTTGTAAGGAATAAGGTTCGGATGTTTCTTATCCCACTCGCCTTTGATCTGATTGATCACGAGAGCGGAATCTCCGAAGACACTCAGAAACTTGATCCTTAAGTCAATCGCATCTTGAAGACCCATGATGCATGCCTCATACTCCGCCATGTTGTTCGTGCAGTTGAAACATACTCGGGCAGTGAGTGGAGTATGAGTGCCTTGAGGGGATATGATCACGGCGCCGATACCGTTACCCAAAGCATTGGAGGCTCCATCAAAGTGCATAGACCATCGGGATCCTTCTTCGGGTCCTTCATCCGGTCCAGGTACTTCACAATCAGTCACAATCATGATGCTCTCGTCTGGAAACTCGAAGTTCATTAACTGATAGTCGTCTACTGCCTGATGTGCCAAATGGTCTGCCAATACACTTCCCTTGATGGCTTTCTGAGTTGTGTACTGGATGTCGTATTCCGTCAAGATCATTTGCCATCTTGCTATTCTCCCAGATAGAGCAGGCTTTTCAAATATGTACTTTATTGGATCCATCTTTGAGATCAACAAGGTAGTGTGAGTCAGCATATACTGTCTCAGCCGGCGAGCAGCCCATACCAAAGCGCAGCAAGTTTTCTCGAGCAGTGAGTATCGGGTCTCACAGTCGGTAAACTTTTTGCTAAGGTAATAAATGGCATGCTCTTTTCGGCCAGACTCGTCATGCTGCCCCAACACACACCCCATTGAGTTGTCAAGTACTGTCAGGTATAATATTAGAGGTCTCCCTTCAACCGGTGGCATGAGAATGGGTGGTTCTTGGAGATACTCTTTGATTCTGTCAAAAGCGGCCTGGCATTCATCATTCCAACGTACTACCTGATCTTTCTCCAGCAGCTTGAAGATTGGTTCACAAGTAGCAGTTAGGTGTGAGATGAACCGGGTAATGTAATTCAGACGCCCTAGAAAGCCTCTGACCTCTTTCTTTGTCTTAGGAACTGGCATCTCTTGAATAGCTTTAACCTTGGCAGGGTCCACTTGAATACCCTTGTCACTTACGACGAAGCCTAACAATTTTCCAGATCTTACCCCGAAGGTGCACTTGTTCGGGTTCAACCTCAGCTTGTATAACTTCAGACGGTCAAACAATTTCTGCAGATGATCAAGGTGTTCCTCCTCAGTTTGGGACCTTGCAATCATATCATCGACATACACTTCTATCTCATGATGGATCATGTCATGAAATAAGGCGACCATGGCACGTTGGTAGGTTGCCCCAGCATTTTTCAGTCCAAAAGGCATGACCTTGTAGCAGAAGGTGCCCCACTGAGTTACAAAGGTAGTCTTTTCCATGTCTTCAGGAGCCATCTTGATCTGATTATAACCTGAAAAACCATCCATGAAAGAGAACACCTTGTGCTGGGCAGTATTGTCAACAAGAACATCAATGTGAGGTAAGGGGAAGTCATCCTTGGGGCTTACCCTATTCAGATCCCGGTAGTCGACACACATTCTGACCTTACCATCTTTCTTTGGCACTGGCACCACATTGGCAACCCACTGAGGGTAAGAAGTCACTGCAAGAAACCCCGCATCAAACTGTTTCATAACCTCGGCTTTGATCTTCTCAGACATCTCTGGACGCATACGGCGGACCTTTTACTTAACCGGAGGGCAGTCTTCCTTGGTAGGCAAGTGATGGACCACAATGTCGGTATCCAACCCAGGCATGTCTTCGTAGGACCAGGCAAAGATCTCCACATAATCATGTAACATCTGAGTCAACCGTTGCTTCACGCCGAGCTCTAGATTGGCACCAATCTTAACCTCCTTTCTATCTGCCTCAGTACCCAGATTTATAGTTTCCACTGGCTCTTCATGCGGTTGAATTGCCCTCTCTTCTTGGAGTAACAGCCTTGCAAGCTCGCCAGGCACTTCGTAATCATCTTCACCTTCGTCTTCGGCTAAGTTGATCGGATTTTCGAAGTCATAATTGGCAGTAGCAGAGTCGTTACCAGTGAGATCCAGAGTGGATTGAAACCTGTATGAGTGAGTGTGTGTAAATACAGCTGTTTTGCAATATATAAAGAAAGGAAAGAAAGAAAAGGAGCACAAGATTTGAAATGCGAAAAAAACGTCCAAGGTCTTTATTCATGATATATGGAGATGACAATTAATATGCCCTCACAAATGAAGCCAACGGTGCCCCGGGTAAGACACCGGGCCATAAAATTTCATTTTATTGTTTATTACAAATAACAAAAACAAAGGAATTCATTACTGCGTAACAAAAGTAACAGGTATGTGATCTTTAGCAGTCCAATTGTCCAGTCCACCATCAGTCGTCGGGTAGATCCAGCTATCGAACTCTGATTCTTCCACTTCGTATTCATCCCCGATAGCATTCACTCCTGGATTGGTGATGAGCACAGGAGGTCTTCCGATCCTAGCTTTGCGCACGCTCCTCTGAGCCTCTGCAGTGAAACCCAGTCCAAATTTGTTAGTCTTAGGGGTGAAATCAGGGAGCTTGCCCCAGTTAGCACATTCATCTTTCTTGATTACAGCCCGGGCATCCTTCAAGGAAGCCATCTTCAAAGGAAAGTCCTCTTCAACCACTGTTTCTGCTGCTGCCAATGTTGGAGGTACCTCTTCAAAATGTTGAAAGGGGGTTTCAATAAACTCCATGTCCATCTCAATATACCGGAAGGAATTCAAGTGACTAACCATATACTCCTCCTCTCCTTGCATAGTGACAATCTTCCCTCTGACAGGGTACTTGAGCTTTTGGTGTAGGGTAGAGGTCACTGCCCCAGCTTTGTGAATCCAAGGTCGACCCAGCAAACAGGAATAAGATGGACGAATATCCATCTCATAGAAAGTTGAGTCGAATACTTGAGAACCCACACGAATAGGAATGTCTACCTCTCCATGAACCATCCTCTTCGATCCGTCAAAGGCTCAGACAATGATGTTGCTAGGTTTCAACTCCAGGCCTTCACAATCCAACCGGTCTAAGGCCTTTTTGGGCAACACATTCAGGGAAGAACCAGTGTCCACCAACACATGCGCAAGAGTAGTTCCCTTGCATTCTATGGAGACATGCAGGGCATCATTGTGGTTTTTCCCTTTGGCAGTAAGATCAGCATCCGAGAAACCCAAACCATTGTCAGCTGTCAAATTGGCTACACAATCAGTAAACTGGTCTGCAGATGTCTCCTGTGGCACATGGGCCGTCTTTAGAAATGAAATCAGGGCCTTAGCATGGGCCTCTGAGCACAGTAGTAATGAGAGCATAGAGATCTTAGAGGGTGTATGCCCCAGCTGTTCAACAACATTGAAGTCACTCCTCTTAATGATCTTAAGAATTTCCTCCATCTCTTGGTGGGAGGCTTCAACATTCACAGATTTTGGTGCCTCCATCCGGGCAGGCTCATCATCAATTCCTTTACCCCGAGTATTAGATGACTCGGCAGCAGGGGAAGCAACTTGATCAGAAGTGGAAACAGGTGCACTTGCAGGCGTTATAGTGAGAGGTCTTCGAATAACTGGTGGCACAATGTCAGGCGAGAAGAGCCTGCCACTGCGAGTTACTTTAGCTGGACCGATAATATTGTTGATGCTGGTACCGGTGTTGAACTCTTGCTTTATACCATGTACATATACATCTGCCCCATAGTGCCATGGGACAACCTTATCAGATTCATAGGGGAGGGGCCCCGGAACAGTAATAACAATGGGTGCAACAGTCATGATTTTAACTGGCTTCCTCGGGGGAGCCTTGATCGGATGGTTGAAAATTGTAACGACGGATACTTCTTCGGAGGGAACAAAAGGAACAACGGTCTTCTTAAACAAAATCTCTTTGTTGTCCATCAGGCTTTGGATGCCTAACTTCAGCAACAGACAACCAGTAAGGGAAACATCACATAAAAGGCAACCCTTGCCACAACCCGGAAATAAACCGGCTAGCAACAGGTTCCTCTTAACAGTCAACAGAGGAGTAGCTACATCATTCACAGAAACGGCATACAAGTCTTCATTAACGGCATTTACTCCATGCTGGGGCATATGAGCAGTCACCACATTTGGCCTCTCAGGCGCCTCAAGTTGTATCTCCTTCGCATCAATAAGGTCCTGCACCTTATTTCTTAGGGCCCAACAATCATCAGTGGAATGTCCTGGGCTATCGGAGTGATAAGCACAGCGGGCATTTGGGTTATACTTGGGGGATGCAGTATTCACAACCTTCGGGGCCTCCCTAACAGTCACCAAGTTGGTTGATAGCAGCTGCGGCAAGGTCATACTCAGTCGGGTAAATTCTCTTCTGGGTCTTTCAGCCCTTTGTTGATAGGTTTGCCGAGGAGCGGCAGCAGGTTTAGCAATCACTACCGCGTTGACAGTTTGGCGGCGCTCTGGTTTGTCTTGCCTCCTAGGCCCATACACAACACTGGCCTCCTTTTTGAAGGGCTTCTTCTCAAAACTTGAAGATGCACCCTTCTGAATTTTACCGGACTTCATACCAGCCTCTATCCTTTCCCCAGTCAGAATGAGGTCAGTGAACCCTGCAGACAAATTGCCAATAAGATGATTAAAGAACGGCCCGGATAAGGTCCCCAAGAACATATCTACCAGCTCACGGTCAGTTAATGGTGGCTGCACCCTGCCAGCCAGGTCCCTCCACTTCTGTGCATACTCTTTAAAACCTTCGCCTGATCCTAGCGACATACCCTGGAGTTGGGTACGTGTAGGAGCAAGGTCGGCATTATATTGATACTGCTTATTAAAAGCAGTAGTCAACTCCTCCCAGTTACGAACTGTGATACGGTGGGAGAACTGACTTGAGGTTTGCGTTTGTATTCGCAAATGTTGCGGTTAGCAAGAGTCGCCACCGACTTTTTATTTTATCCTAAGGAAAGGTTAAAAAGCACAGCAAAAACCTTTTGAGATGTTTTCTTGGGTTCGGGGAGTAGATTATAGAAAGGGAAGGTATTAGCACCCTTTCTATCCATGGTTATCCATGGGCTCTTAGTTACTTGCTTAGATCACTTGCCTTTTGTTTTCAATTGTTTTAAATGGTGCTTGAGTGTGTGGGTTTTGAAAATGTTTTTGAAAAGAGGCCAATGTGGTGGCAACCTTTGTAATGATCCATGTGGGGATGTATACAAAGATGTATGTCTTTTGAAAAGGTTTTCATTTTGCTTTTGAAAGTTTGTTTTGAAAGTGTAGTGATGAGTGGTTTGAAATTAGGCAAGCGTTTTGTTTTGCAAGTTGATTCAAGTAACTAAGAGGTTATCTACTCCTAAATTTCTCAAAAGACTATTGCTATACTTTAACCCTTTTAACAAGTTTGCACCACCATTGTATTTGGTGGGCAACCTTGTGTTAGGATGTGAAAGGGACAGGCGCGGGTCATCGTTTAGACCATAATTGTAACGACGTTAAATGTCTTTGGGCAATTTCTCTAAGGGACTTGATCATTTGTTTTTTGTTTGTTTTGAAAAGTTTTTATCGAGGGACTATGATCATTCAAACTGTTTGTTTTGCCCAAAGATGTTCAACATACAATATGGCCCATTTATTTGAAGGCAACAAGTGGAATACCCTAGGGGGGTGCAAGTGTGATTTGTGTGTCCATTTTCATGCTTGTTTATCTTGTATTAGGTCAAACTATTTTTTATCGTTTTTTCGCATTCAAACCCTAATTCTAGCATGTCATTATTTAGAAAGCAATAAAGTGCGAAATTAAAATTACTAAGCTATTACACAACCAAATATGGGAAGGGGGTACAAATGTTCAAATGGGGATATTGACAAGAATTTAAATCTAAATTATTACAACAATTGGATATTTGCATGGTAAATAAATTGCATAATTTAAATGTAAACAAAATAAATATGTGAAATGTAAAAAAGAAAGTTTTTTTTATGTGTATGAGAAAATATTTATGTAAAAGGAAAAAGAAAATAAAAATGTATCTATTTTTTAGTATTTTGAAACTTAGGGTAAGAAACCCTAATTTTTATATAAAAAGTATTATTATCTAATTAAATTCTACTATTTGTTTATTATGTACAAAAATAAAATGAAGTATTTTGTGAAAAAAAGTATTTTTGTATCAA
Organism: Vicia faba; assembly: GCA_948472305.1. Lineage (NCBI taxonomy): Eukaryota > Viridiplantae > Streptophyta > Magnoliopsida > Fabales > Fabaceae > Vicia > Vicia faba. Next base: position 40,122 of record CATIWC010001834.1, on the reverse strand, counting down.
ATATTAATAAAAATGAAGAAAATCAAGTATTTTATATTTTTATCTTAAATATATTAATAAACATGTATATATACATATATTAAACCCTAAATGAGTATTATACAAAATAAATATTTATTTAATATTTTAATAAAATAAATAAAAGTATTTTTTGTGTGAAATATTTTCAGAGAGTAAAAATAAAAATAAAAATGTATCTACATTATTTTCTATTTATTTTAATAATAGTATATATATATATATTTGTATATAAATAAAAGAAATAAACAAACAAATATGCCATAAATACAAAAATGATGGAAAAAATATTTTAAAAATTTTAATGGCATGAGAAAAAAAAAACAAAGTCAACCCAAAAAGAAAAAGTCAAAAATGTTGAAAAATAAACAAATGGGCTCAGGGGGGTGTAAACCAAAAAATGGGGTGTGAAAAGCAACACAAATCCAAGCCCAGCCCACTTCACTCCTTCTTCAACCTCCAGCACAGGTTATTTGAAAAACGCGCGCCAATGTTCAGTCCCTTCTAACTCTTGATTCCTGGCTTTTTAGCAAAAACTCATAACACAAGAAATGTTCAGCATGAAGAGACGGTTCTAACCATATAAAGAACATGACCTATCTCTCCAAGATGAGGGAGAATTTCTCTCCCCCTCTTTTCTGACCTAATTTTTCTACCATTTTCAGAGCTCAAATTCTCTCTACTCAGGCAAAAGAAATGAGAAGTAAAGCTATGTACATGTTCAGGGCTATGAGTAGGACCTTGCTTCTTCACAAACTTAAGACTAAATATGCCTAATAAGAGAGATACGAATTCAAACTTTTACCTGTGCAGTTGAACTTCTATGTGGAGAATGAGAGACTTTCAGTGCAATGTAATGATTGGAAAAGCTTCCTTGAGGTCCAGGGATGCTTTTTCAATGCTCACTTTGTCTTGAACCTTCTTGTATCAAGCTATAGAACTTCACCTGCAAGTTAAAGATGTGAAAATGGTGGAAGTGGTTAGAGCAACTACAGATCGTGCCTTAGCTTATGGATAGCTTGCATATGTTGTAAGGAAGGTAGAGGAACAGGTTTGGACAGAAATGTTTGAAGGGAATGAGAGATTGCACTCAAACTGCAGGGGCACCCCTGTTTGTGCAGTTTGAGGATGATTCTGAGATGGAGAGGGTTTGAAAGGCAAATGGCTCGAGCCAAAGCTTCAATGAGGTCTATGGAATGTGTTTGATATCTTTTGTGCTGTGTTCTTTGACTGATATGAGAGATAGCATAAGTTATGGATGTTACTTCTATGTGAAGCAAGCAAATGTCAACTTGGTTTCTAGGCCAGTACAATGCCTCAATCTATGCTGCACCTTTGAGTCTTGATCAGTGGGATATGCCTATGCTTTTTTGGCTTCAAAGATCTGCATTGTACCTCATAGATTTGCAAAGTTGCCATAAAGTATCACTTTACAAGAATGGATAACATGCTTTTTCTAGTTTAGGCTTGATTTTGTGTGTATTATCCAAATGAGCAAAATAATGTTAGAACACAAAGGATATGCATTGAATTATTGAGTGAGAATGGGATTAGAGGCCTGCAATGTAGCTTAAGCATGCTGAATTCAAATTTGCCAAGTTTATGAACATGCTTTGATGAAGAACAAAAGTGAATTTTTGCCAACTTGTGAAATTCGAATCTCTCAAGTTATGAGGTTGTTTGATGAGTTCTTGGACATTTTGGAAAGCTTGTAATGTGTACTACAATCCATCTTTGAAATGCAATTTGAAATTCCAAGTGGAAGGGTATGAAAAGTGGCCTTGAAGTAGGGTAGAAAACCTTGTCAAAATAGGTCAAATTTCACTAAGTTAAAAGATGGTTTAGTGCCCTTATTCAAAAAATCATAACTTGAGATACAAGCTTCAAATGGGAAAACTTTGTGAATCAAAGTTGTAGATTTTGCAACAAGCTACAACTTTCATGTTTTGACTTTTGTTTGAATCCAAATGGATCATGGTGAAAAGATGGGGCAAAGTTGGGAAAAAATTAGGGTTTTCCATAACTTAGAAAAATTCTAAGTTATGAAAAATTCCATTTTCAAACCCTAATTTGCATTTTGACATTTCTTGGTGAACAAGTTTCATAATTTGGCATGTTTTGATGAAAAATGAATCTTGACTCTTGATTTTGACCAAAAAGTCAAAGTTTGACTTTTCAGTATACAGTCAAAATTGATCAATTGACTGGGAAATTCAACTGTCAATCTTGTGTACTTGGGATCTTTTGAGCTTGATGAACATGTCAAGATAATTCCATGGGGTCCTTGAGTCCATATGTGAGCTTGGTTTGCCATTGGCTAGGTCAAACAGTCAAAAATTGCCTTTGTGCAGTCAAAACCCTAAAAATGACCATTTTGCCCTTTTGGTGATCTGATCAAATTTCTTGGGGAATTTGTGATTCAAACTTGATCAAATGGTTCATGTGAGTTCATAATGTTGATGTGGATCAAATTTCATGAGGTTTGACTGTCAATTGGCCACAGTTGACTTTTTCCCCAATACAGCTGATTTCTAGGTCAACTGTCCAATTGACTGGGAAAAACTTGGAATCAAGACTTGAAACTTGGTATGGGTAAACTTGGGAGTCCAATATGAAGCATGAAAGTCATCTTAGGCATTTTAGGTCAAAACATCTTTAGGCAAACACAAACCCTAATTTGAGTCCACAGTGCAAGGAGAAGTCTTGAGCAGAGGAAACCCTAATTGGACCTTGATCTTTAAATGTCTTGTGATGAGAAAATGTTGAGGAAATGGGAGGGCAAATTTTGGGGTACAACAGTTGCCCCTGTTCAATCTTCTTGAACCTGAAGAGTTAGATTGGCAAGTTTGCCTTTCGCGACTCGAGGGTAAAAGGAGATTGGACACTAGAGTGCCCGGAAATTTGCACTCGCATGCTGGAGTCTCAACAATTGTGGTGTCGGGAATGGGCTTATAGATGCCATCTGGAAAAGTGATAGAACTTTGTCGGGAATGGGCTTATAGATGCCATTTGGAAGTGTTGATCGCATAAGAGGTTCCTTAGCGAGAACTTGTGTGTTTTAAGAAAGACAGATGTTTTCCTGGCTTGTTACAGGTGTTTGATCTTCAGTCTCCTTATGCAGATATGCCCTGGCTAGATACAGGTATCGAATCTTCAATCGGTTGCTCACAGATGTGCCCTGGCTGGATACAGGAGTCGAATCTTTGAACTCTGCAGACGTGCCCTGGCTAGATACAGGAGTCGAGTCTGGAAATATGGTCAACAGATATGCCCTGGCTGGATACAGGAATCGAATCTGGAAATGTTGTAGTTGATAGATGTGCCCTGGCTGGATACAGGAGTCGAATCTTCGAACTCTTCAGATGTGCCCTGGCTAGATACAGGAGTCGAGTCTGGAAACTGATCACTCTCAGATGTGCCCTGGCTAGATACAGGTATCGAATCTGGAATTGTGACAGTTGAAAGTAGTCGTTTTTGAGATTGTCTTTTTCCTGAAAAGGCAAAGACGTAAGCTGTATGCAATGTCATGATGTATGATATGCATGATGTCATGATGTTCAACATTTGATGTTGCATGTGTTTCATCATGTATGTAAGCAAGATGTATGAAAATGTGAAATGTTTATGAGTGTAATTTCATCTTAGGAAAATAAATCCTTGACGAATGGCCGGGAAGCTGCTTTGCGGAAGAGATACTTGGCCGAAACTCTGATGAGAGGCCTGCTGAGGACTTTAACGATGGATTCCGCTGAGGATAATGATGATAAACTCCGCTGGGGAACCCCAAAGATAAACTTCGCTGGGGATTGATGGAACTTTTGCCAGGAACAGTCTTCCGTGGCTTTTAGCTGAGGATAACCCAGTTATAAGTCCTTGTGAGGAAATAACTCTAAATAAAATTCGGGAGAGACGTTCGTACTTCGCCGGGGATAAGCTCGCAGAACCTACTGGGGATGAGCTTTTAAGACCTGCCGGGGGATGTTGTGTCTTTTTCAGGATCGACGAGGAATTGACTCCTGCTTGGGGAGAGTGCTGCTGAATTTTGCTTTACTCTGCGGGGAGTTGAGATGATTTGGTCACATTTTCAGTTGAACCTGCCTTGGTGCTTTGGTGGACAAAACAACTAGACCGCATTAGACAACTCCACATTGCCCCTGTCTTTGATGTCACTTGTAATTAATCTCTTTTCATATGCAAACATTTATGAATCAGCAATTTAATGTCAAATGCATATATCAAAAATGAACATTGGACGTTCTTCGCAAGACAAAACAACAAAAGAAAAACAATGGCAATTTGTATGGACAAGTGAATTTTCATTGATTTAAACTTTGCCTGTGAATAGGCGTTTTTTGTACAAGAGACTGACATCCTAGTAAGAGGACATCGCCAAATAGTATAGAGTTTACATTTTGAAAAAGAAAACAAAACAGCTACGTGAACAATCCCACTGGGTTCCAACTCTGCTATCGCCTTCATGTTTTCGAACGTCTCATCGCCTTACTGCCTAATCTGAAGATGAAGCTGATTGGTCAATGCCGAAATCTGGGCCAGATAGTTGATGCCGAACTCCGGATGCGAAGTGATCCAATGAGACATAGTGTTACGCTTTTATCCCTAACTTTTGCCTGGACCGCCCTTTCGGGTTTTCAGTCCACCGGGATACCCTTTTTTGCCCAAGCCGCCCTTTCAGGTTTTCGACTTGCCGGGTGTACAGATTTTTATTCATTTCATCCCTTATTTTTGCCCGAACCCTTTTGGTTCGCCGGGAAACCCTTATTTTTGCCTAGGTATGTCAACCTAGCGGGTCTTTTATTTATGCGTAGTATTTTTTCACTATGTCCGCATTGGCGGGGTGAGGAAGGTCGTCACCGTCCATGGTGGTTAGGATCATGGCTCCTCCAGAGAACACACGCTTAACCACAAATGGCCCTTCGTAAGTAGGGGTCCATTTGCCCCGGGGATCACTTTGAGGAAGGATGATGCGTTTGATTACCAGGTCCCCGACTTGATACTCTTGCGGTCTGACTTTCTTGTTAAATGCCCTGATCATCCGTTTTTGATACGTTTGACCATGACAGATAGCAGTGAGCCTTTTTTCGTCAATTAGATTTAGTTGATCAAGTCGAGTTTGGATCCAATCATCTTCATTCAAGTCTGCATCCTTCATTATTCGGAGAGAGGGTATCTGGATTTCAATCGGCAAGACTGCCTCCATGCCATAGACTAGGGAGAAAGGAGTTGCCCCGGTTGATGTCCTTGCTGAGGTGCGGTACCCATGAAGAGCGAATGGTAACATCTCGTGCCAATCCTTATAGGTCACTGTCATCTTCTGCACAATTTTCTTGATATTTTTATTGGCTGCCTCTACAGCCCCATTCATCTTCGGCCGATAGGGGGAAGAATTGTGGTGCTGTATCTTGAATTGTTCACAGAGTTCAGTGATCATTTTGTTATTGAGATTGGTACCGTTGTCCGTAATGATTCTTTCCGGGACACCGTACCGACATATCAGATTATGCCGGATGAAACGCGCCACGACGCTCTTGGTTACCGTGGCATATGAAGCTGCCTCAACCCATTTCGTGAAGTAATCGATTGCCACCAAGATGAAACGGTGCCCATTGGATGCCGTCGGTCGGATCTCACCGATCATATCGATGCCCCACATTGCGAAAGGCCAAGGTGCCGTCAGGACATTCAAAGGAACCGGAGGGATATGCACCTTGTCAGCATAGATTTGGCATTTATGACAAGTTCGGGAGTGTTGGTAACAATCGGCTTCCATCGTGGACCAGAAATATCCTGCCCGAAGGATTTTCTTAGCCATGGTGTGTCCACTGGAATGGGTCCCAAATGTACCTTCATGTAGTTCCATCATAATTTTCTCTGCTTCAGCCTTATCCACACAACGTAATAGAGTTGAATCATGATTCCGTTTGTAGAGAATGCCGTTGCTGAGGAAGAATTTTGCAGCAAATCTCCTCATGAACTTCTTATCATTGACAGATGCACCTTCAGGGTATTCCTGGGCTTCCAAGTACCTCCTCACCTCGTGATACCAGGGCTTTTCAGTCACCTTCTCAGCCTCGAGCTCGCAACAGTATGCCGGTTCATCCAACTTCCAGATTAGGATTTGAGGAGCCTCATTATCCCATTTAACTTTGAACATCGAAGACATCGTGGCTAGTGCGTCCGCTAGCTGATTCTCCTCTCTAGGGAAGTGCTCAAAAGTTATCTTTTCAAAGTGAGGGAGCAAGGTCGACACATACTCCTTGTAAGTAATGAGATTCGGGTGTTTCGTATCCCACTCGCCTTTGATCTGATTGATCACGAGAGCGGAATCTCCGAAGACACTTAGAAACTTGATCCTCAAATCGATCGCAGCTTGTAAACCCATGATACATGCCTCATATTCTGCCATGTTGTTGGTGCAGCTGAAACATAATCGGGCGGTGAGTGGAGTATGAGTCCCCTTGGGAGATATGATTACAGCGCCGACGCCGTTACCCAAAGCATTGGAGGCTCCATCAAAATGCATAGACCATCGGGATCCTTCCTCAGGTCCTTCATCCGGTCCAGGTACTTCACAGTCAGTTACCACCATGATGTCTTCGTCCGGAAAATCAAAGTTCAATGATTGATAATCGTCCACAGGTTGGTGTGCCAAATGATCAGCCAGTACACTCCCCTTAATTGCTTTCTGAGTTGTATACTGGATGTCATATTCTGTTAAGATCATTTGCCATCTCGCTATTCTCCCAGACAAAGCGGGCTTTTCAAATATGTACTTGATGGGATCCATCTTTGAAATCAATAAAGTAGTGTGAGTCAGCATATACTGTCTCAGCCGGCGAGCAGCCCATACAAGAGCGCAGCAAGTTTTCTCAAGCAGTGAGTAACGAGACTCACAGTCGGTAAACTTTTTGCTCAAGTAGTAAATAGCGTGCTCTTTTCGGCCAGACTCGTCATGCTGCCCCAGCACACACCCCATTGAATTATCAAGCACTGTCAAGTATAGTATCAGAGGTCTTCCTTCCACTGGTGGCATAAGAATGGGTGGCTCTTGGAGGTATTCCTTTATTCTTTCAAAGGCGGCCTGACATTCATCATTCCAGCGTACCACTTGATCTTTCTTCAGTAATTTGAAGATTGGCTCACAAGTAGCAGTCAGATGTGAGATGAATCGGGCAATGTAATTCAATCGTCCCAGGAAACCTCTGACTTCTTTCTCTGTTTTTGGGGTCGGCATCTCTTGAATAGCTTTAACCTTGGCAGGGTCCACCTGGATACCTTTATCACTTACAATGAAACCTAGCAATTTTCCGGACCTCACCCCGAAGGTGCATTTGTTGGGATTCAATCTCAGCTTGTACAACTTGAGTCGGTCAAACAACTTCCTCAGGTGATCAAGGTGCTCCTCCTCAGTTTGAGACCTTGCGATCATGTCATCAACGTATACTTCAATCTCATGATGGATCATATCATGAAATAAAGCAACCATGGCACGCTGATAGGTTGCCCCAGCATTTTTCAATCCGAATGGCATGACCTTATAACAGAAGGTCCCCCACTGAGTTACAAATGTAGTCTTCTCCATATCTTCAGGAGCCATCTTGATCTGATTATACCCTGAGAAGCCATCCATGAAGGAGAACACCTTGTGTTGAGCTGTATTGTCAACAAGGACATCAATGTGAGGTAGGGGGAAGTCATCCTTGGGGCTGGCCCTGTTCAGATCCCTGTAGTCGACACACATTCTGACCTTACCGTCCTTCTTCGGCACTGGCACAACGTTGGCAACCCACTGAGGGTAAGAAGTTACTGCAAGGAAACCTGCATCAAACTGTTTCATCACCTCAGCTTTAATCTTCTCAGACATCTCTGGACGCATTCGTCGAACTTTTTGCTTTACTGGAGGGCAATCTTCCTTGGTTGGCAAATGGTGAACTACAATGTCGGCATCCAAACCAGGCATATCTTCATAGGACCAGGCAAAGATCTCCATGTAGTCTTGTAGCATCTGGATCAATCGTTGCTTCACGCTGAGCTCTAGATTGGCACCAATTTTGACCTCTTTCCTATCTGTCTCAGTACCCAGGTTAATTGTCTCCACAGGCTCTTCATGTGGTTGAATAGCCCTCTCTTCCTGTAGTAGCAGTCTTGCGAGTTCACCAGGCACTTCGCAATCATCTTCACCTTCGTCTTCGGCCAAGTTGATCGGATTTTCGAAGTCATAACTGGCGGTAGCAGAGCTGTTGCCAGTGAGATCCAGAGTGGATTGAAACCTGTATAAGTGAGTGTGTGTAAATATAGCTGTTTTGCAATATGTATAACACAGAAAGAAAAGGAGCACAAGATTTGAAATGCAACAAACGTCCAATGTTTTGATTGATGATATATGAAAATGTCATACAAAAAGCCCTCACAAATGGAGCTACGATGCCCCGGGCAGGACACCGAGCCAACAGAGTTTTAACATATTGTTTGTTACAAATTTGGCAATCAAAAGAAATCAATTACTGCGTGACAAATGTGATAGGGGTAAAATCCTTTGCTGTCCAGTTGCTTGGTCCGTCGCTAGCAGTCGGGTAGATCCAATTATCAAACTCAGCTTCCTCCACATCCTCCTCGATAGCATTCACCCTTGAGCTGGAAATAAACACCGGAGCCTTTCCAATCTTCTCTTTGCGCATTGCCTTCTGAGCCTCTGTAGTAAAGCCTAGCCCAAACTTGTCGTTCTTCTGAGTGAAGTCAGGAAGCTGACCCCAGTGTGCACCATTGCCTTTCTGAACCACAGCCCGGGCATCCCTTAGGGAAACCATCTTCAAGGAATCATTCTCTTCGGCCATTGTCTCCGCAGCTGCTGAAATTGGATGTACCTCCTCGAAATGTTGGAAGGGAGTTTCAATAAATTCTCCGTCCATCTCGATGTACCTGAAGGAATTCAAATGGCTCACCATATACTCCTCTTCTCCTTGCACAGTGACAATTTTCCCCCTGACGGGATACTTCAGTTTTTGGTGTAAGGTGGAGGTCACTGCCCCGGCTTTGTGGATCCAAGGTCTACCCAACAGACAGGAGTATGATGGACGTATATCCATCACGTAAAAGGTAGAGTCAAACACTTGAGAGCCCACACGAATAGGGATGTTAACCTCTCCATGAACCATCCTCTTGGAACCGTCAAAAGCTCTGACGATGATATTGCTGGGTTTCAACTCCAGGCCCTCATAATCCAGACGATCCAAAGCCTTTTTCGGCAGAACATTCAAGGAAGAACCAGTGTCCACCAATACATGTGCCAGAGTAGTGCCCCTGCATTCAATAGAGACATGCAGGGCATCATTATGGTTTCTCCCTTTTGCGGTTAGGTCAGCATCTGAAAAGCCCAAGCCGTTGTCCGCCGTCAAATTTGCTATGCAGTCAGTGAACTGAACTGCAGACGTCTCCTGCGGCACATGGGCCGTCTTGAGAAATGAGATCAAGGCTTTTGCATGGGCCTCGGAACATAGTAATAAGGAAAGCAGGGAGATCTTGGAGGGTGTATGCCCTAACTGTTCGACAACATTAAAATCACTTTTCTTTATTATTTTCAGAATCTCCTCCATTTCTTGTCGGGAGGCCTCAGCATTCACGGGTATTGGTGCCTCCATCTGGGCAGGCTCTTCTTCAATCCCTTTGCCCCGAGCATTTGAGGACTCGGCAGCAGGGGACACAATTTGATCAGCAACAGGACTTGGTAAACTTGCAGGTTTTATGAGGAGGGGTTTTCGAATAGCGGGAGGCGCAATGTCAGGCGAGAAGAGCCTGCCACTGCGGGTGACTTTAGCCGGACCGGTGATATCGCAGATACTGGCACTAGCATCAAATTCTTGCTTGATTCCATTTACATATACGTCTGCCCCATAATGCCAGGGGACAGCTTTATCAGACACGTAGGAGAGGGGTCCTGGAACAGTAATGATCACAGGCGCAACTGTCAAGATTTGAATAGGCTTCTTTGGGGGAGCCTTGATTGGATTTTTGAAGATGGTAATCACGGAAACTTCTTTCATTGGAACCAATTGAACAGCAGTCTTTTTGAATAAAATCTCCTTGCTATCCATTAGGCCTTGGATGCCTAACCTTAGCAAGGGACAATCGGATAGGGAAATAGCACAGAATGGGCAACCTTCGCCGCAACCCGGAAATAAACCGGCCCGCAGTAGGTTCTTCTTAACAGTCTTCAAAGGGGTAACAACTTCATCTATCGAAACAGCATACACTTCTTCCTCAATGGCATTCACCCTATGCTGGGGCATAGGAGCCGTTACAACATTCGGTCTTTCCGGCGCTTCAAACTGAATTTCTTTCGCGTCAATTAGATCTTGCACTTTGTTTCTCAAGGCCCAACAATCATCAGTAGTGTGCCCGGGACTATCAGAATGATAAGCACACCGGGCATTCGGGTTGTATTTAGGGGACGCAGTGTTGACGACCTTAGGAGCTTCTTTGAGGGTCACCAGGTTGGTGGATAACAGTTGGGGTAAAATTTGAGATAATGTCATACTCAATCGGGTATACTGCCTCTTGGGCCTTTCACTTCTTTGCTGATTGTACTGCTGAGGAGCAGCAACAGGTTTAGAGATGACCAAAGCATTAACGGCTTGGCGACTTTCGGGCTTGACTTGTCTTCTAGGGCCATAGACGGCGCTTGCTTCTTTCTTAAATGGCCTCTTCTCAGCACTTGTAGAGGCAGCCTTCTGTATCTTGCCTGACCTGATGCCAGCTTCAATTCTCTCTCCCGTTAATATCAAATCTGTGAACCCAGCGGAGGAATTACCAACCAAATGATTAAAAAACGGACCAGACAACGTTCCCAGAAACATATCAACCAGCTCTCGATCAGTTAATGGAGGCTGCACCCTGCCAGCCAAATCTCTCCATTTTTGAGCGTACTCTTTGAATCCTTCACCCGTCCCTAGAGACATACCCTGAAGTTGGGTACGCGTAGGAGCGAGATCAGAATTATATTGGTATTGTCTGTAGAAAGCAGTCGCCAAATCCTCCCAGTGCCGGATGCTAGCTCCGTCTAATTGGTAGAACCATTCAAGCTGAGACCCCGAGAGGCTGTCTTGGAAGAAGTGAATCCAGAGGTTTTTATCCGCCGTGTAAGGTTGGATTTTCCTTACATACGACCTCAGGTGCAGCTTTGGGCAGGAGACCCCATCATACTTGGCGAAGGCAGGCGCCTTAAACTTGTGTGGAATTACTACTCCAGAAGATAATCCCAAATCCCCGAAATCCAGTCCCGGCACGTTCTGAATTTCCATAGCGCTCAAACGGTCCTCCAGTTGTTTGTATCTGTCAGTAGCAGGTGGGTATTGTTCCTCGTTATAGTCCGTCTCGTTGTCGGAGACTGCGGGACTAGGTGCTTCTCCCCCCTGGGGACTGTTTTTCTCAGCATAAGAAGTGGTTGGATCAGCTTCATTGTGGAGTGTGTTCCCAAATCTGCGTCCGGTGTTGAACATCGCCGTTCTCTTTTTCTTCTTCTTCTTCAGGAGTAGAGTCTTCAACTCTTGCTGACCCTGGGCTAGGCTTAGGACCATTTCTTGAAACTGTGCACTTTGGGCCTGGAGGGCCTTGATTGCTTGCTCACTGGATGACTCCGAATTCATGATGACTGTGCACATAAACAGCGAAGAAAATTAAGCAACCTGTGAAATAGGGTACCTGCTATGCATATGGTGTAATGGAGTGCGTATGTTTTATGTTTTCAAAGACAAATAAGATTCAACTTTGTAGACAAAAAGGGAAACACACTTCATTAGATTAAAATTTTTCAATTGTTCAACAATTTGCCCTTAGGCATTACAGGAATGAAAAATACGGAAAAGGAAATAAAACTACAAAAGGGAATAATCAGAGCTCATCAATGCTCCCATGGCCTCCTCCTCTCAGTGCTGATGTAGTTGTTCAGGACACGTTCTTCCTCCAATTGCTTAGTCAGCCTTTGGACCTTCCTTTCCTGCTCGTTGAACTTCTCCCGATAGAAATCCCGTTCTTCCTTTAGCTGTGCCCAAGATCTCTTCATGGTGTCAAAATCAGTAGGTATCTGAGGAGGGAGGACAGTTGGAGGAACCCCATCTTCATCGGGAGATTCAAGGATGATTGGTCTGACAGCTTCGTACGGCATACCTAACTTCTGAGCACGGATGCGGACCCATTTGCAATAGGGCTCCAATGGTAAAGAAGTCTTTGGTCCTAACTCATGTGGGTCAGCTTTGTGGATTCTGTCCCAAGCTCTAATGAATCCCTGGCGTAGTTTGTCACTACCTGCCTGAAACTCAAAATGGAAGTGAGGAACCAGCAATTCATGGGGCCCATCTCCTCTGGCTCTTCCAAACTGACGGAGAGCTAAACATGGATTGTAAGAGATTCCTCCTTGGATACCGATCAACGGGACATTAGGGTATTCTCCGCAACGGTCGATAACAGCTACCTCGTCCAAACCTCTGAGAGTCCAAGTGATATCCTTATCTGTGAGAGACATTAACCTCCGAGCCCAACCTTTTCCTTCTTCATTCTTCAGCACGGACTTAGGAAGGTGCGAAATAAACCACCTTACCAGCAAAGGAGCACAACACCATGGAGTTCCCCGTTTTCGAGCAGTACGAGCATGGAGTTGTTGTAGAATGTCACCCAAGAGAGTGGGTACCGGATTTCGAGACATGAAGATTCTTATGACATGGATACTGATGAAGGTGTCAGGGTTGGGAAACAATACCAGACCATAGATCAAGAGAGCCAGAACATCTTCATATGCTTTGAAGTCCAAGTCATTCCAGAAATCATTAGCCTTGCCAACCAGAAATTTGACCAAAAAGCCCTTGATCCCATTTCTAGTTTCCCAGTTGGACAATACCTCTTCTTTGGTCAAGGGGAGAATTGCAGCAATCTCTTCAGGCCTAGGAGTCTTTTCCAAACCAGTGAATGGAGTTTGTTCCAGGACAGGGATCCCAAGCAGATAAGAGAACTCTTCCAGGGTAGGAACCAGCTGGAAGTCTTGAAAGGTGAAACAATGATGCAGAGGGTCAAAAAACTGGGTCAGAACACTTATCAGTTGTTTGTCCCATTTTGCAGTGATCAAGCCAAGGAGGGAACCATGTTTGTTGATGAAGGAGGTAGTGTTTGGAATTCTGTCAACCAACTCTTTAAGCAAATCAGGTGGGTGAACAAAATTGAGCCGGATAGTGTTCCTTCGCACAGGCATCATGATGTCCTACAAAACAGAGCAAAGATGAAACCTTTTTGTCTTTGAAATGGGTTAGCCTTGCATGCAATGGTATGATGGCATGATGCTATGATGAAGCATATCACAAGTATTCACATAGGCAGATAAAGCACACAAGTCACACAAGACAACCTTAGGTTTCAGGCCAGCATGAGTTTCAGGTATTACCCTCTTTTGGTTTTGTTGGTTAAAACCTGTCCTATCAAAAGTAACCGGGTTCTAGAGGATCTCAAATCATTGGCTACCCTCAATCGGTCATAACTCCAGCATCGCAATCTTTTCTCGCGGCCAGAACCATCTCGAGAGTTTAGCCTCAATGAGTGTAGCATACTGCTACTGTCCTAATAGCCAAGTTGGTCAATTTAGGGTTCTAAGGTTGGTTGGTGTTTAATGACCCCTTAGAAGACCTATATTCTCCCCGTTACAACACAAGGGATATAGGTACAGACTAAGATGCCACACCAACGTAGCCACTGCTTCACCCATGTCGGTCTACGCCGGACAGGTCCCTCACAGATTATGCTACCTAAAAAAGGGTATTTCCCAGATCCGGGTTAGGATCTATGAAACTCCAATGCAAAGCCCACAAACATAAAAGCAAACAGAGCAAACAATTGAAAACACAGGTGATCTAAAACCCTAAGGTTACTCCACTTTTAAGTATGTCCCCAGCAGAGTCGCCAGTTCTGTGATACGGTGGGAGAACTGACTTGAGGTTTGCGTTTGTATTCGCAAATGTTGCGGTTAGCAAGAGTCGCCACCGACTTTTTATTTTATCCTAAGGAAAGGTTAAAAAGCACAGCAAAAACCTTTTGAGATGTTTTCTTGGGTTCGGGGAGTAGATTATAGAAAGGGAAGGTATTAGCACCCTTTCTATCCATGGTTATCCATGGGCTCTTAGTTACTTGCTTAGATCACTTGCCTTTTGTTTTCAATTGTTTTAAATGGTGCTTGAGTGTGTGGGTTTTGAAAATGTTTTTGAAAAGAGGCCAATGTGGTGGCAACCTTTGTAATGATCCATGTGGGGATGTATACAAAGATGTATGTCTTTTGAAAAGGTTTTCATTTTGCTTTTGAAAGTTTGTTTTGAAAGTGTAGTGATGAGTGGTTTGAAATTAGGCAAGCGTTTTGTTTTGCAAGTTGATTCAAGTAACTAAGAGGTTATCTACTCCTAAATTTCTCAAAAGACTATTGCTATACTTTAACCCTTTTAACAAGTTTGCACCACCATTGTATTTGGTGGGCAACCTTGTGTTAGGATGTGAAAGGGACAGGCGCGGGTCATCGTTTAGACCATAATTGTAACGACGTTAAATGTCTTTGGGCAATTTCTCTAAGGGACTTGATCATTTGTTTTTTGTTTGTTTTGAAAAGTTTTTATCGAGGGACTATGATCATTCAAACTGTTTGTTTTGCCCAAAGATGTTCAACATACAATATGGCCCATTTATTTGAAGGCAACAAGTGGAATACCCTAGGGGGGTGCAAGTGTGATTTGTGTGTCCATTTTCATGCTTGTTTATCTTGTATTAGGTCAAACTATTTTTTATCGTTTTTTCGCATTCAAACCCTAATTCTAGCATGTCATTATTTAGAAAGCAATAAAGTGCGAAATTAAAATTACTAAGCTATTACACAACCAAATATGGGAAGGGGGGTACAAATGTTCAAATGGGGATATTGACAAGAATTTAAATCTAAATTATTACAACAATTGGATATTTGCATGGTAAATAAATTGCATAATTTAAATGTAAACAAAATAAATATGTGAAATGTAAAAAAGAAAGTTTTTTTTATGTGTATGAGAAAATATTTATGTAAAAGGAAAAAGAAAATAAAAATGTATCTATTTTTTAGTATTTTGAAACTTAGGGTAAGAAACCCTAATTTTTATATAAAAAGTATTATTATCTAATTAAATTCTACTATTTGTTTATTATGTACAAAAATAAAATGAAGTATTTTGTGAAAAAAAGTATTTTTGTATCAAATATTAATAAAAATGAAGAAAATCAAGTATTTTATATTTTTATCTTAAATATATTAATAAACATGTATATATACATATATTAAACCCTAAATGAGTATTATACAAAATAAATATTTATTTAATATTTTAATAAAATAAATAAAAGTATTTTTTGTGTGAAATATTTTCAGAGAGTAAAAATAAAAATAAAAATGTATCTACATTATTTTCTATTTATTTTAATAATAGTATATATATATATATTTGTATATAAATAAAAGAAATAAACAAACAAATATGCCATAAATACAAAAATGATGGAAAAAATATTTTAAAAATTTTAATGGCATGAGAAAAAAAAAAACAAAGTCAACCCAAAAAGAAAAAGTCAAAAATGTTGAAAAATAAACAAATGGGCTCAGGGGGGTGTAAACCAAAAAATGGGGTGTGAAAAGCAACACAAATCCAAGCCCAGCCCACTTCACTCCTTCTTCAACCTCCAGCACAGGTTATTTGAAAAACGCGCGCCAATGTTCAGTCCCTTCTAACTCTTGATTCCTGGCTTTTTAGCAAAAACTCATAACACAAGAAATGTTCAGCATGAAGAGACGGTTCTAACCATATAAAGAACATGACCTATCTCTCCAAGATGAGGGAGAATTTCTCTCCCCCTCTTTTCTGACCTAATTTTTCTACCATTTTCAGAGCTCAAATTCTCTCTACTCAGGCAAAAGAAATGAGAAGTAAAGCTATGTACATGTTCAGGGCTATGAGTAGGACCTTGCTTCTTCACAAACTTAAGACTAAATATGCCTAATAAGAGAGATACGAATTCAAACTTTTACCTGTGCAGTTGAACTTCTATGTGGAGAATGAGAGACTTTCAGTGCAATGTAATGATTGGAAAAGCTTCCTTGAGGTCCAGGGATGCTTTTTCAATGCTCACTTTGTCTTGAACCTTCTTGTATCAAGCTATAGAACTTCACCTGCAAGTTAAAGATGTGAAAATGGTGGAAGTGGTTAGAGCAACTACAGATCGTGCCTTAGCTTATGGATAGCTTGCATATGTTGTAAGGAAGGTAGAGGAACAGGTTTGGACAGAAATGTTTGAAGGGAATGAGAGATTGCACTCAAACTGCAGGGGCACCCCTGTTTGTGCAGTTTGAGGATGATTCTGAGATGGAGAGGGTTTGAAAGGCAAATGGCTCGAGCCAAAGCTTCAATGAGGTCTATGGAATGTGTTTGATATCTTTTGTGCTGTGTTCTTTGACTGATATGAGAGATAGCATAAGTTATGGATGTTACTTCTATGTGAAGCAAGCAAATGTCAACTTGGTTTCTAGGCCAGTACAATGCCTCAATCTATGCTGCACCTTTGAGTCTTGATCAGTGGGATATGCCTATGCTTTTTTGGCTTCAAAGATCTGCATTGTACCTCATAGATTTGCAAAGTTGCCATAAAGTATCACTTTACAAGAATGGATAACATGCTTTTTCTAGTTTAGGCTTGATTTTGTGTGTATTATCCAAATGAGCAAAATAATGTTAGAACACAAAGGATATGCATTGAATTATTGAGTGAGAATGGGATTAGAGGCCTGCAATGTAGCTTAAGCATGCTGAATTCAAATTTGCCAAGTTTATGAACATGCTTTGATGAAGAACAAAAGTGAATTTTTGCCAACTTGTGAAATTCGAATCTCTCAAGTTATGAGGTTGTTTGATGAGTTCTTGGACATTTTGGAAAGCTTGTAATGTGTACTACAATCCATCTTTGAAATGCAATTTGAAATTCCAAGTGGAAGGGTATGAAAAGTGGCCTTGAAGTAGGGTAGAAAACCTTGTCAAAATAGGTCAAATTTCACTAAGTTAAAAGATGGTTTAGTGCCCTTATTCAAAAAATCATAACTTGAGATACAAGCTTCAAATGGGAAAACTTTGTGAATCAAAGTTGTAGATTTTGCAACAAGCTACAACTTTCATGTTTTGACTTTTGTTTGAATCCAAATGGATCATGGTGAAAAGATGGGGCAAAGTTGGGAAAAAATTAGGGTTTTCCATAACTTAGAAAAATTCTAAGTTATGAAAAATTCCATTTTCAAACCCTAATTTGCATTTTGACATTTCTTGGTGAACAAGTTTCATAATTTGGCATGTTTTGATGAAAAATGAATCTTGACTCTTGATTTTGACCAAAAAGTCAAAGTTTGACTTTTCAGTATACAGTCAAAATTGATCAATTGACTGGGAAATTCAACTGTCAATCTTGTGTACTTGGGATCTTTTGAGCTTGATGAACATGTCAAGATAATTCCATGGGGTCCTTGAGTCCATATGTGAGCTTGGTTTGCCATTGGCTAGGTCAAACAGTCAAAAATTGCCTTTGTGCAGTCAAAACCCTAAAAATGACCATTTTGCCCTTTTGGTGATCTGATCAAATTTCTTGGGGAATTTGTGATTCAAACTTGATCAAATGGTTCATGTGAGTTCATAATGTTGATGTGGATCAAATTTCATGAGGTTTGACTGTCAATTGGCCACAGTTGACTTTTTCCCCAATACAGCTGATTTCTAGGTCAACTGTCCAATTGACTGGGAAAAACTTGGAATCAAGACTTGAAACTTGGTATGGGTAAACTTGGGAGTCCAATATGAAGCATGAAAGTCATCTTAGGCATTTTAGGTCAAAACATCTTTAGGCAAACACAAACCCTAATTTGAGTCCACAGTGCAAGGAGAAGTCTTGAGCAGAGGAAACCCTAATTGGACCTTGATCTTTAAATGTCTTGTGATGAGAAAATGTTGAGGAAATGGGAGGGCAAATTTTGGGGTACAACACGAACCTTGGTTCCATCCAGCTGATAAAACCATTCGAGATGAGTCCCTGAAAGACTCTCCTGGAAGAAGTGGATCCACAAATTCTTATCCACAGTGTACGGTTGAATCTTTCGCACATAAGATCTGAGGTGCAACTTAGGGCAGGACGCCCCGTCATACTTGGTGAAAGATGGTGCCTTAAACTTGTGAGGGATGATCACACCAGTAGATAAACCCGAGTCTCCGAAATCCAACCCAGGCACTTGTTGAATCTCCATTGCGTTCAGCCGGTCTTCCAACTGCTTGTATTTGTCTTCAACCGGAGGATACTGCTCCTCATTGAAATCAGTCTCATTGTCAGAGACCACCAGACTAGGAACTCTCCCCCCTGGGGACTGCTTTTGCCTACAGAAGAACCAGCTTCCTCATTCTGCAGAGTGTTACCAAACCTTCGGCCCGTGTTGAACAGAATGGTTCTCTTCTTCTTCTTCTTCTTCTTAACTAGCAGAGCCTTCAGTTCCTCTTGACCTTGAGCCAAACCCATGATCAGCTCTTGAAATTGTGCGTTTTGCGCCTGAAGGGCCTTGATAGACTGCTCGGTTGATGATTCAGGGTTCATGATGCTGAAATAAACAGCGAAGAACAGTAAGCAACCTGAAAAGAAGAGTACCTGCTATGCACATGATGAATGATATGTGTTTGATGCAATGCATTCAAGGGTTCGAAAGTTCAAATTTGTTGCAGACAAAAAAGGAACACATGTTATCATTAAGGAAGTAATTGTTCAGTACATCAAAGCCTCGTGGGCAAAACATTACAAAAGCAAATCAATCCCAAAATACACTACGCATCCTTTTCGGAGCAATGTAGGTGTTGAGAGTCTTTTCCTCGTGCAGCAGGCGCGTGAGCTCTAAGACTTTCTTTTCACTAGCATGTAGACTGGTCTCAAGAGAATTCCGTTCTTCCTTAAGCTGGATCCAGCTCTTCTGCATCTCTTCCCAGGATGTGGGCATATCAGGATACTGAATGGTGTAGGACACTTCTCCTTCCAATACCGGCTCTTTGATTACCGGGAGAACATGAGGATAAGGCATCACTAGTTTCTGGGAGCGGGCCCGTACCCACTTGAGATAGGGCTCCAAAGGGATGGTGTTCCTGTGCCCCAATGTCTTGCTGTCTATCCTACTAGGCATCCTCCAAGCTCTGATAAATCTCTGGCGAAGTCCTTGCGCATTGTTCTCGAAGTCAAAAACTATGTCAGGAACTAACATGTCATGAGGGCCGTCCCTCCGAGCATAACCAAACTGTCTCCAAGCCAGGCACGGGTTGTAAGAAATACCTCCTCTGATTCCAAGTAAAGGAACATTAGAAAACTCACCGCAACGATCAATGATAGTGACATCTTCTCTGGACCGAGGACACCAATGTATATCAGCATGTGTAAGAGTCATCAATCGTTGTGACCATCTCAAACCCCGCTCGTTCTTCAAAACTGATTGCGGAAGGTGCGAAATAAACCACCTTCCCAGGAGAGGAGTGCAGCACATAAGAACACCCCTTTTTCTCATGGTTCGAGTGTAACATGAGTGAAGGATGTCCCCAAGTAACGTGGGTATAGGATTCCTGGACATGAAGATCTGGACAGCACTGATATCTATAAGCCGATCGGGATTCGGGAACAAAACCAAACCATAGACCAGTAGGGCCACAACTTCTTCAAAAGCTTGTAGGTCAAGGGAGTTCCAACATTCTTGGGCCTTCTCAAACAGGAACCTGGCTAAGAACCCTTTGATACCACTTCTAACTTCCCAATGTCCCTTGAGATCAGATGGTTGTAGGTGAAAGGCTTTAGCAATCTCTTCAATCTTGGGTTCCCTTTCCGTACCGTTGTAGGGTAGTTGATCAAGGATATGGATCTTCAGAAGCCGGGAGAACTCTTCCAATGTAGGTACCAGTTGATAATCCAAGAAGGTAAAACAGTGATGCAGAGGGTCAAAGAATTGGAACAAGACCTTTAGCATATCTTCCTCAATGTTGGTGTTGACCAAGCTGATGAGTCTTCCATGCCTCTCACTGAAAGAAGAGCTCTCGGGAATCCTGGATATAAGCTCTTTAAGCTGAGGAGGTATCCTGACAAGGCTGATCGGAATTGTCTTTCTACGAACAGTTTCCATGTCCTACAAAACAAGAACAAAGATGAAAATTCGAACCCCTGAAATGGTTAGTCAATGCATATGATGTTGTATGATGTGATGCTATGATTAAACACATCACAAATACAAGAAGCAAGCACGTTAAGGCACACAAGTCACACAAGACAAGCCCTTAGAGTTTAGGCCAGCATGGGGTCTGGGGTACTACCCTCTTGAAGTTGGTGGGCTCAACCTGTCCTATCAGAAGTAACCGGGTTCTAAGGGTCCCAACATCACTGGATTGTTTTCATTGTTCATCGTTTCGATTTAGCCACTGAACTGGCGACCGAAATATTCCAGGAAAACAACCCTCAATTGAGTGTAGTATCGAGTATCAACCAACCTCGGACTGCACCAAAGTCAGTTATCTCACTACCCTAAAGAGGCCAAGATGGTTCAACTAAGGTTCCTAAGGTCTGTTGATGCTTCACGACACCGCGCGGAGGCCCCGTACTCTCCTTGACTGACTCAAGGGTTATCGGTACACACCAAAGTGCCATATCAACGTAGCAGACTGCTTCAACCTTGTCGGTATACCCCGCACAGTTCCCTCACAGCCTTGTTGCTACTTTCTAAGAAGGTATCCCCATATCCGGGTTAGGATCTATAGAACTCCCAAGACAGTCCCAAAATAATAAAGCAATCAAGTCAAAACAATTGAAAACATAGTTATGAACTATCCTAAGGTACACCTCACTTTAAGAAATGTCCCCAGCAGAGTCGCCAGTTCTGTGATCGGTGGATCTGGAACTGACTGTTTTTAGCTGGTTCGCGAAATGTCGCGGAAGCAAGAGTCGCCACCGTCTTTTATTTTCTCCAACATGGAAAGGACAAAAGCACAGAAAATTCCTTATGAGATTAGCTCTCGGTTCGGGAGGTAGATTTATAAAAAGGGAAGGTGTTGGCACCCTTTCTATCCATGGTTATCCATGGGCTCTTAGGTACTTGCTCATTTGTGTTTTCAAAATGGTTTGCTTTTCAATTGTGAGTGAGTTTGAAAAAGTTTCGTTTAAAAGTTTCAGATCGACACTTGTATCAGTCCTCAAGAGTGTTTGAAAAATTGCTTTGAAAGCTTTTTGAAAGTGTCGGTGTGAAAAGAGTTTTGATTTGTTTTTGAATTAGAGCAAGTATCTACGAGTCATCTACCTACCCTAAGGAATTAGTCTATGTAAATGTCCTTGAGGTAGTGCCATCCCACCATTGAGAGGTAGGTAGCACCACCGTTGGAGGTGTTCGGGTCAATTCGTTTGTTAGGGACAGTGTGGTCACCAGAGCAACAGTAGGACACCTTAGAATCTACCCCCATGCCATGTTCATGGACATGAGGACTTACTAAAACGTCCTATACTCGACGACCACTTTTCGAGGGGTAAGGCAACAGTGAGGCGTACCCTAAGAGTGGTGTGTGAATTGTGTGTCATTTTTCAGTTTAAAGTTATCTTGATCATGCAATGGTGTTCTACGCTTTGATTTTATTTTTGGCCATTCATTCTTTCATGTGATTAGCAGTTAAAAGGTGCGGAAATTAAAATACGGAAAATAAAGGTCTTACGCTATTACAAGACGTGGGTTCATACATCGCCAAATTAACAAAATCCGATTTTGAATAAAAATGCGGAAAGTAAATGTCCTAATTATTTATTACAGAGCTTCGGGGCAAATACATTATATTTACAAAAGAAATAAAAATAAATGCGCGAAAAGGAATTATAATCGAAGATGCGAGGGCGTTGGACCCTTTAAGGAAATTGAATTGAAATTATAAAAGTTAATTAAATTAAATAAAGAAAAGAACTTATTTTTTGATGTTTTTTTGTATTTATGAGATTTAATGAGAAAATTAATTTTTAATGGAAACCCTAATTCTATACTATTTTTAATTTGTTAAAGAAAAAGAATTTAAGTCTAAACCTAATTTACTAATTGTTTAATTATAAGAGTATTTACAAAATTAATTAATTATTAATAATAAGAAGAAGATGAAATTATTTTATTGAGAAAAAGAATAAAAATCTAAAACCTAATTTCTACCTTTTTTAGTTATTTAGAAATTAAATTAAAATTAAATCTAAAATTAAACTAATTTGGTTATTAGAATTTATTTACAAAATTAATAGAAATTAATATTAATAAAACATATTTTTTGTTTTATGATTTTCTGGTTTTATTATGAGAAGAAAATTACTTGAAATAAATTAAATAAAAAAAGTGATCTAAAAAATTAAAAAGTGGAAAAGAAAAGAAAAGAGATTAAAAGGTATACAAACATTGGGGGGTGTCTGCCCAATTTGGAGGCTTATTGAAGTAGTTTGGCCCAAGAAATCTGGCCCCTTTTGACTTTCCAATGCTTGTACGCGTGTGGTTGACTGAGGGTGTACCTTGGAATTCACATCATGGCCTTCAGATTGAGATTGTTGGACATGTGGCAGACTTAGATGTGAAGCTGCATGGTAGACCCTGGGGCGTGTACTACATGGAAGTACGTTAAAACAAAATATATTGAATAAGTGGGGGACCTGGGAATCGAACCCAGGTCCCAATACCTGCATGCCAGCGTGCTAACCAAGTGAGCTAGTACGTTTGTTTGTTAAGTTAATGGACGTTGATCAATATATGCAAAACGTGCAATTATTCTGGAACCAACGAAAAAACGCGCCAGTGATTTGAACGCACCAACCACGTTCCTCCACGCATCATCTTCTTCAATTGTTATTTGTTTTGCCTGCAAAAATAAGATTAGATAGCGGGGGTTTTAAACCCCCACTAAATGGTACCTACAAAAATAGCGAATAGAGCATAGTGAAAAAGAAAAAGGGCGCGAGGTATGAGAACGAATCGTCTGGGCATCCTGGTTTCAATGGTGTAGGTTTCATGGCCTAATTTTGCCTTACGCGTAAAACCCCAAATCTGGAGCTTTGAAACCCTAGGCATCGTTCATGATAACTTTCCATACATGCAAGCATTCTTCAATTAAATTGTGCCATTTGCTTCAGAATCATCATATTAGTATAAATCATATGCTAAAACATATGGAAAATGCATGTAAATTCAAATACGATTAAGGAAATTTTCATGAACAGGGCGACTGTGTTCTACCACTTCTTCGAGTATGGAGGCGTGGTTTCAATTGCAACAGCTTCCTGGTGATGTCAGGAGTCAAGTGGAATGGTTTTGCAGCCTTGAATTATGCTCTATGTGGGAAAACAGTTTCTAGTTTTTCTTGAAAAAATGCAAAGTTCTTGGTGAGGTTTCAGCGCAGCTTGCTTGTTCTGAGCATTAGGGTTGTGTTTGCATATGTATGAGGAATGATTTAGGTTAGAAAACAAAGCCCAAAATCCATTCAATCAATGTTTCAATATTTGATTTTTCAAGCATCTTTTTCAATCTTTTTTTCATCAAAACATTACCAATCATGGGAGATTCTTTCCCTTTTGGATGTGCACGAAATCTTGAGTGAATAAAGAGGGCATATGCTGCATAAAAAGATTTGGCAAACATATTTTAGTATTTTTCTTATATTTAATTTTAATTAAATGAATTAATAGGATAATAAACTCAATTAATTAATTAAAAATAAGAAAATAACTCCCCTTTGGGTCAATGGGTCGTGCATAGCTTTTGGGTGATGATTCTTGGAAGAAATTGAGGCCCATTAGCAATTTTGAGGCATTTGAAGCAAAGTTGACTTTTCAAAATTCCCAAAAATTTCCCAACTTCCACAAGGCATATCTTGCTAAATTTTAAAGCTTTGATCATGTTCTTGGATATTTTGGAAAGGTCTTGAAGTCCTCTAACCAATGCCTTTGGTCCCATGTCATTTTGATTTACCAATCTCAAGTTATGGTCTTTGACTTAAAGTCTCTTTTTGTTGACTTTTGAAAATGACCTATAATGTTGAAATTGATAACTTTTTATGAGAGAATTTCTTGGACTTGAAGTGTGAAGATGAGTTGTTGGAAATGTCATTCTCTTCAAAATGAGCTTTGGATGGAATTTTTTTTGATAAACCGTGTGGAAGTTATGCCTTGGTCAATTTGCAGTTGACTTTTTCAACTGTCCAAAAATAGAAACTTTTGCATCTTGAGACTTTTTGAGCCATGCTTTGAGAATCATGATCAAGAATTGATCAAATGATGTTTGTGGCTTCAAAATAAGATGTTGACCAAAAATTTGGATTTTTGACTGTCAAATGACCATTTTGCCCCTGTAGTTGACTGTGAAGCAATTAGGGTTTTTGACTGTGCAATTTTGTGCTGTGAGTCTTGAAACTTGGCATAAGGATGATTGACAATGTTTATAGGCATGTGGGACTTGTTTGGACCCTTGGAAACTTCAACTTCTTTGTCAGAACAAAAACCCTAATCTTTGACTGTTAGGAGGCAATTGGACTGTGCAACCCTTGGGAGATTTTTGAAGCATGCTCTTAGCAAATCTTGAAGAATATGGGAGGGCAAATTTTGGGGTACAACACCACCTCAAACCCTGCTCATTCTTAAAAACTGCTCGTGGAAGGTGAGAAACAAACCACCTTGCTAAGAGAGGGGTACAACACATGAGAACACCTCTTTTCCTCATTGTTTGTGTGTAAAATGAGTGTAGGATGTCCCCAAGCAATGTAGGTATGGGATTCTTGGACATGAAGATCTTGACAGTATTCATATCTATAAGTTGATCAGGATTTGGGAACAAAACCAACCCATAGATAAGGAGTGCCACAATCTCTTCAAAGGCTTGTAGATCAAGAGAATTCCAGCAGTCTTGTGCCTTCTCAAACAGAAACTTTGCCAAGAAACCCTTAACACCACTTATGCTTTCCCAATGCCCCTTGATGTCAGATGGTTGCAAGTGTAATGCTTGAGCAACATCTTCAGGTTTTGGTTCTTTTTTCGTACCGTTGTAGGGTAGTAGATTAAGAATAGGAATTCTCAGGAGTTGAGAAAATTCCTCCAAAGTAGGCACCAATTGGTAATCAGGGAATGTGAAACAGTGGTGTAGGGGGTCAAAGAATTGGAAAAGTACTTTCACCATGTCTTCTTCAATGCTGGTTTTGACTAAGTTGAGGAGTCTACCATGTCTTTCACTGAAGAGAGAATTTTCTGGAATCCTAGAAGTAAGCTCCTTAAGTTGAGGAGGGATTCTCACATGATTGACTTGAATTGTTTTCCTGCGAAGAGATTCCATGACCTACAAAACAAGAACAAAGATGAAGATCCAAACCTTTGAAATGGATAGTGGGTGCATATGATGCTTTATGATGCTTTATGATGTTCATGATGTATGCACAAACACATGTACAAGCAAGTCACACAAAACCCTAGTTTCAGGCTTGCATGAGGTTTCATAGGTAAGTACCCTCTTGAGTTTAGTTGGCTCAAAACCTATCCTATAAATAGTAACCGGGTTCTAAGGATCTCAATATCATTGGATTGTTTTCTATGTTCATTGTTTTGGTTTAGCCACTTAACTAGCGACCAAAATATTCCAAGAAAACAACTCTCAATGAGTGTAGTATCGAGTATCTACCAACTTCGGACTGCACCAAAGTCGGTCATCTCACTACCCCTAATGAAAGGCCAAGACGGTCAAGTAAGGTTCTAGTTCATTAGTGCTTCATGACATCACTCAGCGGCCCCGTATTCTCTTTGATTAACTCAAAGGCTACCGGTACTCACAAATATGTCGCACTAATATAGCTATTGCTTCAACCGTTTCGGTATACCCCGCACAGTTTCCACAACGTATTACTATCTATGAATGTTTCCTAAATCCGGGTGGAGGATTTCAAGCCCAAACAAGAGAACCAAAATGTAAAGCAATCAAAGCAAACAATAATCATGCAAAGGGTGATCTAAGCCCTAAGGTTACTCCACTTTTAAAGAAAATCCCCAGCAGAGTCGCCAGTTCTGTGATACGGTGGGAGAACTGACTTGAGGTTTTGCGTTTGTGTTCGCAAAATGTTTCGGTTTAGCAAGAGTCGCCACCGACTTTTTATTTTATCCTAAGGAAAGGTAAAAAAGCACAGGAAATACCTTTGAGATATTTTCTTGGGTTCGGGGAGTAGATTATAGAAAGGGAAGGTATTAGCACCCTTTCTATCCATGGTTATCCATGGGCTCTTAGTTACTTACTTAGATCATTTGCTTTGCATTTCTATTGTTTGAAATGGTGCTTTTCAATTGTTTGAAATGGTGCTTTGTGTGTGATTTTGAAAGATGTTTTGAAAAGAGGCCATCATTGTGGCAACTTTTGTAATGATTCTTGTTTGAATGTATATAATGGTATTTTTATCTTTTGAAAAGTTTTCAATGTTTAAAAGTAGGGTTTTGAAGTTGTGTTGTGAAGTGTGTTTTGAAAAATAGCAAGGAGGTTTTTTGTAAGCTTTTGATCAAGTAACTAAGAGCTATCTACCCTATTTTACTCAAAGATCTTTCTTATGTTTTTAACCCTTTTAACAGTGTTGTTTCACCATTGTATTTGGTGAACAACCTTGTGTTAGGATGTTAAACGGGATAGGCGCGGGTTATCGTATAGACCATGATAGCAATTGTGTCAAGTATCTTTGGCAATTTTCTTGAGGGACTTGATCATTTTTGTTTAGGCAACTCAGATAGCGTCATCGAGGGACTATGATCTTTTTGTTTGTTTTTGTTTTGCCAAAGTACTCAACATGCAACCATGGCCCATTTTTGAAGGCAACAAGTGGATGAAACCCTAGGGGTGCAAGTGTGCATTGCGTTTGTTCTTCATGCATGTTATCTTGGATTAGGTCAAACTAATTGTTGATTTTATTTGCATACAAACCCTAGGTCTAAGCATGGCATAATTGAAAGCTTTTAAATGTATGGGAATTTAAATGCTACACTATTACAACATGATATAGGGAGGGGGTACAAATTTGAATTGGGGATATTTGACAAGAAATTAAACCCTAGATTACTATTACAACCAAATTGAATGTACAAGATACAATATTTAAATGTACAATAATTGAAATAAATACAATAAATAAATGTAAATAAAATGTATTATGCCAAAATGTTTTTAGTATGTAAAAAGTATTTTTTCAATGTGAAATGTAAAATAAAAAAAGATCAATTTTAATTATTTTCCTATTTAGGGCAAGAAACCCTAATTCCTAATAAATAATATTATTTATTAATTATGTGCAATAATATATATAAGATATATATATATATATATATATATATATATATATATATATATATATATATATATATATATATATATATATATATATATATATATATATATATATATATATATATATATATATATATATATATATATATATATATATATATATATATATATATATATATATATATATATATATATATATATATATATATATATATATATATATATATATATATATATATATATATATATATTAAATATATTAAATGTGTAAGAAATTAAAATAAATTATTTACAAAAATGTATATATTTCAAGAAAATATTTTCAAACGTGTATAAAAATAAAAATGAAAATAAACATATTTTTTACATTATTTTTAGGTTTAAACAAAATAACATAAAGTATTTAAACATTTTTATGGTGGGAATAAATAAAATAAATACCAAATAAATGCAAAAAAATATAAAAATATTTTTGGATCATTTTTTATGTTTGAAAATAAAATATCAAAGTCAGAAAAGAAAAGAAAAAATGCAAAAATATCAAAATACAAGAAAATGGGCCAGGGGGTGTGAAACTGAAAGTGGGGGTGCCAAAAGTAGGAAGTAGCCAGGCCCAGCCCAGCTACTTCATCTTCTTCCTCTGTCCAACAGAACTTGAAAAAAATGTGCGCTAGCTACCCCAACCTGTATCTCTTGATTCTTTGATCTTTTGACAAAACTCAAAACATGAAACTTGTAGAGCATCAAATAACGAATCTAACCATATAAAAAACTTGGATTAACTCTCAAAGACCAGAGAGAATTTCTCTGGCCCTAATTTCTAACCTAGTTTTTTCAGAAAGTTCATGAGTGAAATTCTCTCAGCACGATTAATGTAAATGAAAACTAAGCATATGTATGGCTTCATGGCTATGAGTACTACATATTTCATTCACAAACCTAAGCCTAACCATTCCTAAATAGGGAGATATAAGCCCATGAAATACCTGTTTCAGTTGACTTCGAGCTGTACAATGCAGCAACCTTCAATGGTGTTTGAGCTTCTCTTGAGCTTGCCTGAGGTCCAAGGAAGCTTCTCCAATGCTTGGCTTGCTTTGAAACAACTTGAATCGTGCTGTAGAACTCAACCTGCAGAGCTTTAAAATGAAAATGGCAAAGTGTGTTAGAGGTGTTACAGCTTGCAATGGGGGCCTGGGATAGTTCAGGTGAGTTGATTGGAAGGTGTTTGAACTATCTTTGGACAAAATGCACGATGGAATTTTGTTGTGGCTTGCAAAATGCAGAACCTGCCTTGTTTTTGAAGAAAAACAGTGATTCTGAGTATGAGGAGGTTTTAGTGGTGAAAGGGTCGTGCTTTAGGCTTGTTGGGAGGTATGGAACTTGTCTATAATGTTTGTCTAAGCTTGTGTTAACAAATATGAGAGATTGCTTATGTTTTGCAAGTTTTCTCTACTTGAAGTTTAAATGTAGAAGTGAAGTTACAAGCTTGTATAGGCTGTCAAATATGCTTGCCTACATTTCTCTTGGCCCCTCTGATTTGTGGATTTGTTTTGCTGCAAGAGATCTTGGACCAATGCTCAAGGATTGTTGGTTTGACATAAAGCATACTTAAGCAAAAATGGAAATTTGCCTTTTTCTACTTAAGGCTTAATCTTGTGTATAATGTCCAAATGAACAAAACAAAGTCTTAGACTGATGGATTGGAATTAAATTATGGAGTGCAAATTGGTTTTGAGGCCTGTAATGTCAAACCAAGCTAGCTAGATCAGAATTGCAAGTTGTTATGAACATGTATTGGTCATGGACAAAAGTGAGTTTTTGTCAACTTCAAGCATTCGATTCTCTCTAACCACAAGGGTGTTTGAGGAGTTCATGGACAATTTGGAAATCTTGGAACATGTACTATAATACATCTTTGCAATTCAACTTGAAGTTCCAAGTGGAACTATGTGAAAAGTGGCCAAGAAGATGGGTCCAAATCCTCCCTAGATTAGGGCAAATTTTCTCTAAGTTAAAAGTTTTAGGTACCCTTGTTCCAAAAATCATAACTTGAGATACAAGCTTATTTTGAGAAAACTTTGTGAATCAAAGTTGTATACTTTGTGATGGAATATAACTTTCATGTTGAAAGTTTTGTTTGAATCCATTTGCATCTTGGTGAAAAAGTGGGACAAAGTTAGGAAAAAATAAGAAAATTTCATAACTTAGAAAATTTCTAAGTTATGAAATTTTTCCATTTTAAACCCTAATTTGCATTTTTCAGTTTCTTGATGAACAAGTTTCATAATTTGACATGTATTGATGAAAAGTAACTCTTGGCACTTGATTTTGACCAAAAAGTCAAAGTTTGACTTTTCAGTATACAGTCAAATTTTGATCAGTTGACTGAAAAAATCATCTGTCAATCTTATGCACTTGAGATCTTTTAAACTTGTTGAATGGGTCAAGACAATGCCATTGAGTCCTTGAGTCCATATGTGAGCTTGGTTTGCCATTGGTTAGATCAAACAGTCAAAAATTGCCTTTGTACAGTCAAAACCCTAAAAATGACCATTTTGCCCTTTTGGTGATCTGATCAAATTTCTTATGGAATTGTGATCCAAACTTGATCAAATGGTTCATATGAGTTCATAATGTTGATGTGGGTCAAATTCCATGAGGTTTGACTGTCAATTGTCCATAGTTGATTTTTCCCCAATACAGCTGATTTATAGGTCAATTGTCCAATTGACTGGGCAAAACCTTGAATCAAGGCTTGAAACTTGATATGGGCAAACTTGTGAGTCCAAAATGAAGTATGAAAGTCACTTTGGGTATTGTAGGTTAAAACATCCCTGTGCAAACTCAAACCCTAATTTAGGTCAACAGTGCAAGTAAGTGTCTTGAGCAGAGCAAGCCCTAGCTTGATCTTCAGTTCCAAGAGCCTTGTGATGAGAAAATGTTGATGAAATGAGAGGGCAAATTTTGGGGTACAACACTAATAAACTATTTTTATGCCAAAAAAATAATAAAAATAATAAAATAAAATGCAAAAAATTAAGAAAATATTTTTGGGATTTTTTAATGTTCAGAGAAAATAATAAAGTCAATGAACACAAAAATAAAAAGAAAATATGAAAAATATCAAAATATGCAAAGGGGGTGCAAATAGGAATATGGGTGGTATGGGTAGTAAAACAATAGGCCCAGGCGCGCCAGGCCCAAACAGCCTTCGTCCCTGACCTCCAGCCAACACCAAATGCGTGTTTTGCCTTCAAATTTGTATCTTGCTCTAGCTTGCATAAAATCAAAAACTCATAACATAAAAAGTGTAGCTTGTAAACTCACGATTCCAATGATATAAAATTCATGACCTAAATCTCAAAGATCAGGGAGAATTTTAATGGCCCTGACCTAGTTTTTTCAGCATGTTCAACAATCAAATACTCTTAGCTCAGTTAATATAAATGACAGTTATGCATATGTACAGCTTCAGCAAGTTAAGGACTATATTTTTGCTTCACAAATCAAAGCTTAAGGATTCCTAAATATAGAGATAGAACTTTGAAAAATACCTGGTTCAGCTGAGTTTGGATATGGCAATGTGGGGACCTTAAGTGAGGCCAGAAGATCGTGTGAGCTTCCTTGAAGTTCCCTCAAGCTATTCCAATGCTCAGCTTGCCTTGAGGATGCTTGAAACTCCCTACATGAGTCAATCTGCAACCTTCCAAAATGAAAATGGTGATGCTTGAAACAGGGGTTACAGTTACAAGACAAGGGTCTGCATAGTTTAGATGTGATGTATGGAAGGTGTTTCAAGTGTTGAATCAAGAAACCCACGAGCCAATATTGATTTGGCTTGAGATTTGCACAAGTTGCCCTATTTGGATAAAAAAATGTGGTTTTGGTGTTTGAGAGTGTTTGGGATGTTAGGCAATCGTGCTTAGGCTTGTAACAAGTTTCTGAAGTTGTTTATAATGATACAAAGTCTTCTCTTTATCAGATATCCAAGTTCTCTTGACCTTTGCCAATTTGCTTGCTTTTGAAGAAAGTTTGAGGTGACTATGCCAAAGGCCTGTACAGGCTAGCGTGTGGACTGCAGAGGGTTGGTATACTTTGCCTGATGTTTGTGGATCTTGCTTGCAACAAAAGATCAGGTCCATGGCTCAAGAATTGTAAAGTTGCAAAAAGGCTTGCTTTATCAAAGTAGTATTGTGAACATTATGCCATTTTTGGATTAATTCATTGTACAATGCTTTAAAGGTAAAAATAAAGCCATTATACATTGAGTTTGCATTTAATTATGGAGTGTATAAGGGATTAGGACCTGTAATGCAAGGTACAAGCATGCTTGGAACTGATTTGCAACTTGTAACATTGTAAACATGGCTTGAACAAAAGTGATAAATTGCCATTTTCTCTTCTTCGATTCTCCCTAACCACAAATGATCTTGGAGAGTTCTTGGATATTTTGGAAAGCTTGTAATATTCTCTACAATCCATATTTGAAATGCATTTTGAGATACCTCTTGGAACTAGGTGAAAAATTTCCATGAAGTTAGGTCAAAATCCTGCCTAAATTAGGGCAAAATTTCACTAAGTTAAAATGTTTATAGACCCCTATTAACAAATTCATAACTTGAGATCCAAGCATCTTTTGGGAAAACTTTGTGAATAAAATTTATAGATTTCATGTAGGACTACAATATTTATGTTGGAAGTTTTCTTTGAATCTAATTGCATCATGGTGAAAAAGTTGTGGAAAGTTGTGAAAAAATAAGAAAATTTCCATACTTAGAAATTTTCTAAGTTATGAAAAATTTTCAAATTAAAACCCTAATTTGCAATTTTAGGTTTCTTGGCCAACAAGTTTCACATTTTGACATATCTTGATAAATTATGACCATTGGCACTTGATTTTGACCAAAAAGTCAAAGTTTGACTTTTCAGTATACAGTTGACTTTTGATCAATTGACTGGAAAATTCATCTGTCAATCCTATGCATTTGAGATCTTTTGAACTATGTGATTAGGTCAAGATGATTCTATTGAGTCCTTGAAATCATGCTTGAACCCAATTGGTCATTGGCTAGGTTAAAAATCAGAAATTGCCCTTTCTCAATCAAAACCCTAATTTTGACCATTTTGCCCTTTTGGTGATCTGATCAAATTTCTTGAGGAGTTGTGGTCCAAACTTGATCAAATGGTACATAGGAGCATATAATGTTGTTGTGGATAAAAAATTATGAAGTTTGATTGTAAATTGGCCATGGTTGACTTTTTCCCCAATACAACTGATTTTTAGGTCAATTGTCCAATTGACTGGGCAAAAATGTGATTCAATACTTGAAACTTGGTATGAACAATCTTAGGGATCCAAGATGGTGTATGAAATTCACATGAAGCATTGGTGGTCCAAAATTCCTTATGCAAACTCAAACCCTAATTTTAGGTCATCAGTGCAAGATGAGGTCTTGAGCTGAGCAAACCCTAATCTTGTCTTGAGTCTAAGAAGTCTTGTGAAGAAAATCTTCATAAAATGAGAGGGAAAATTTTGGGGTACAACAATTGCTTTAGTGACCGTACGTCCCTTTCGAATTGACCCTCAAAACTCCAACGATGGTGTTACCTATTCACTAATAGTGGGATAGCGCTGTCTAAAGGAAACAAACATATAACGATTCTTTTTTTGAGTAGGTAGATTAGCTCTTAAGTACTTGCTCAATCCAAACAAACTTTTTTCACACTTACACTCCTTTTCAAACAAAGTTTTCAAAAACATTTCATTACACTCTTGAAGACAAAAACAAGAGTTAAATCGAAGTCAAAACAAAAGCTTTTCAAATCACACAAACACAAAGAAAACAATTTTGAAAATGATGAGCAAGTACCTAAGAGCCCGTAGATAACTACGGATAGAAAGGGTGATAATACCTTCCCTTTCTTTATCTACCCCCCTGTACTTAGAAATATCTCGAAAAAGGAATTTTTCTGTGCTTTTTTCCTTTCCTTGTTGGATAAAATAAAAGTCGGTGGTGACTCTTGCTTACCGCGACATTTTGCGAACAAAAAGCGAAATGCAAACCAATATTAAACAGTCAGTTCTGGCCACCGTATCACAATGAGACAAAATCAAGAAATGCTAAGCCCATTTGCAGTGAGCCTAGTTTTTCATGATTCAGTGTGAGAGACCCTTAGGACGTGTATCATGGAGGTGACTTCCAGGGCGCTGGATCTGGATTGATGTTGATTTGATGGTTGAGAAGAGGGGCGTACCATGTAAGCGCTAGGCTTGCTTGCACAAAATATGTAAAGAAAATATGAAAAAAAATACAAAAGGGGGGTTCACATTGGTTCGAACCCTCGCCCTTTAGGTTAACAAAGACTTTGTACGTGCGCGCTTACCACGGGGGTGGTTGTTTCATCCGATTATGAAAGAACTACCACTAAATATATTGTAAACTATGTTCTGGAAATTTGAAAATGCCCAGCTTCGTCTTCCTCGCGCACGCAGAATGACAATAACACCATTGTTAAACTTGTTTTCTCTGTAAATCCTTTATTTCTCAACCAAAATAAAAAATGTAAAAACCAAAATTGCTTGATTTTTAACAATGAATGCAATTATATAATTCATTTAAGCTATAAATCAAAGATTAATGAGAATTTTGTTTTATACCAAAATAGTGCCCTAACTGGTCAGAAGCAAAATTCTTCACACACAAGCAAATAAAATGCAACCTAAGAATATGGTTAGCTTTAGGGCAATGATGTCTACATTTTTGCTTCAGAATGTATGTACAAAAGATGCTTATATCAAGATATTGAAGTTAGTAAACTTACCTTGCAAGTGAGATTTACGTATGAAGTTTGAGCAATCTTTGAGGTGTCCTAATGATCTGTTTAGCTTGCTTGGACCTCCTTGAGTGTATTCCAACTCCTACTTTGCTTTGAGGATGACTGAAACTCCCTACTCAATTCAAGTTACAAGCTTGAGTTTTGAAAATGGTGGATGATGATTGAGTCATTACAGTCAGGAAACAAGGACTTGGATCACTTGTATATGAGGCATGTAAAGTGTTTTGATGGTTAAAAATGAAAACGCACGAGTGAAAATAGAGATGAGTGTTTAAAGTTCAAGAAGATGTGCTTTTGGACAATTTTGTGTTGGAGGGTGCTTGAGAAGGTTGGAGGGTTCTTGAACCTGTCCTTGCTTGAAAATAACTCGTCTATCTATATGGAAAAGGTTAGAGATGTTTTGCACAAGGGATTTCTGAGTTGTAGGGATTGGGCTAGGTGGCTTGCTTTCGAAGAAAAGTGGAAAATAAGTTTCAATGTGTTGTACAAGTACGGTCTGAAGTTGCTGGAGGCCTTAGACCTGTTGCTTCTGATTTTGACTTTGCTTGTGTTCAGATGAAACAAGTTTTGGGAGCTCAAGAAGTTGACTTTGTGATTAAATTGATCTTTATGAAAATGGATATGGAGCTTTTTGCAATTTCATCCAAAAATGGTATAACCAAGTGGATAAAGCCTCAAATCTTTGTGTAATGCATCATAAATTTGTGTAAATATATGATTATATGGAGATTTAGAATCAATATGGCCTAAAAAGTGAGATTGGATGATAAGGTTATGAGATTCAGTCTTGAGTTCTTCATAAAAATGACTTGAAATTCAAGAATGAAATGCCAACTTCAAGTCTTCGAATCTCCTAGCTCAAAAATGATCTCTTCAAGTTCTTGGACATTTTGGAAAGCTTGAAGTATCCTCTACAACCTTTATGTTTAACATTTTAACAAAACCATCTTGGAGCTTGATGAAAATTGGCCAAGAAGTTAGGTCAAAAATCTCCCTAAACTAGGTCAAATTTTCACTAAGTGTTTTAGAAAAAGTGCATGACTTCATGAATTTATAACTCAAAATCCAAGCATTTCTAGGACTTTATCAGTAAAGAAAAGTTGTAGATATCATCAAGATCTATAACTTTTATGTTGAAAGTTTTCTTTGATCATCTTACATTTTGGTGAAAAATTGGCATGAAGGAATGAATTATCATGTATAAAACACTTAGAAAAATTTCTAAGTCTTGAAAAGTTTGACTTTTCACATTGACTTTTG
Source organism: Vicia faba (assembly GCA_948472305.1). NCBI lineage: Eukaryota > Viridiplantae > Streptophyta > Magnoliopsida > Fabales > Fabaceae > Vicia > Vicia faba. The sequence goes on along the minus strand of CATIWC010001834.1, from coordinate 4,589 downwards.
AATTTCTTGATTTATTGATGATCAAGATTCATATTTTTGGATTTCTTGATGAATTGTGATCTTTTAAATCAAATCTTGATCAAAAAGTCAAAGTTTGACTTTTTGTACATCAGTTGACTTTTCATCAGTTGATCAAATTTCAACTATCAATCCATTGATATTGAGGAATGTTTTGAACTATGAAATCAGGTCAACATGTTTTATTTAAATCCTTGATATTACGCTTCAAGACATTATATCATGTATTAGGTCAAAAGTTATTGATAAGTTAATTACAGTCAAAACCCTAATTTTGACCATTCAACCCTTTTGGTAAATTGAACAATTTTCTTGAGGAATTGTGATCCAAATTTGAACAATTGATGAATATGACTTTAAAATGTTGATGTGGATAAAAAATCTTGAAGTTTGACTGTAGTTTGTTCACAATTGACTTTTTACCTAATATAGCTGATTTTCAGTCATCTGATCAATTAACTGAGCAAAATTGTGATCCAAGACTTGAAACTTGGCATGAGTATTCTTGGGAGTGTGTAATGAACCATGAAAGTCAATTGAGGCATTAGAAATCCAATTTTCCTTGTGAAAGTCAAAACCCTAATTAGGCCTCAGTGTTAGAGGATGAGTTTGTCTGATTAAAACTTGGAGAATCCTTGAGCATTTGAAATCTTCTTGTGAGAAATGTCTTGAGAAAAGAGAGGGCAAATTTTGGGTACAACAGCATGCGACAAACCTTCTTCTTTATCGAGCACAACCCTATTTCACTGGCAGTCGGTGAATCACAATATCAGTATCAAGCCCTGACATGTCTTCATACGACCAAGCAAAGATCTCAACATAGTCATGCAACATCTGAATTAATTTGTTCTTGACACTGCCTTATAGATTATCCCTTATCTTGACTTCTTTTCTATCTGCTTCAGTATCCAAGTTTACAACTTCAACAGGCTATTCATGCGGTTGTATGGCATTTTCTTCTTGTACTAGCAGTTTGACAATTTCTCCAGGTATTTCATAATCTTCCTCACCTTCGTCCTCAGCTTGGTATATCATATTTTCAAAGTCATAAGTGGCAATAGTAGAGTCATTATCAACGAGATACATAGTGGACGTGGATCTGTAATTTATTGCATGGGTGTGTGTAAGAACACATAACTACTTGAAAATGGTAAAAGTAAAAAAGAAAGACATAGAGCACAAATTTTGAATGCAAAACGTCCAATGCTTTTATTAAATGAAAATATGATTATGAAATGACAACCCTTAACAAATGAACCGTTGTGCCCCAGGTAAGGCACAAGGTTTAAAGTCATTGTTTAAACATTACATAACCAAACTTTGAAAGTAACAAAAACAGAAATGTAGCTCTTACTTCTGACTAAAGGAGATAGAGATAATGTCTTATGCCTTCCAGTTGCTGAGCACGTTGCCAATGGTAGGAAAGATCCAACTGTCAAGGTCATAATCACTGCTAGCATCTTCTATAGCGTTAAATTCGTTGTTGCTGATGCAGAATGATGGTCTTCCTGCACGAGCGCGACGAACAACCCTCTGAAGTGAAACCCAAACCAAATTTGTCATATTTATATGGAATGCCAAGAAGCTGACCCCAAGTAGTACAACCACCTTCTTCTACAACAGCTTTAACATCTTTCAAGGAAGCCATTTTGGGCGGAACCTTGGGAATGGCATAAACATCTTCAGTCGAGGCAGGAGGGATGAATTCAAAAGTCTGACAGGGAGTCTCGATGAATTCACCATCCATCTCTACATATCGGAAAGAGTTCACATGGCTAACCATATACTCTTATTCACCATAGAAAATAATGATCTTTCTGTTCATAAGATATTTTAACTTCTAATGTAGGGTTAAGGTGACAGCGCCTGCCACATGGATCCAGGGGACGTCCCAATAAGCAAGAATAAGCTAGCCGAATATCCATTACATAAAAGGTAGATTCGAAGACCTTCGAACCCACTTTGATCAGAAGATCCACTTCTCCGTGTACCATCCTCTTTGACCTGTCAAAGGCTCGAACTATAATATAATTAGGTTTCAGCACAACCCTTCTGCAATCAAGTCTATCCAGAGTGCCTTTCGGTAGAACATTAAGTGAAGAACATGTATCAACCAATACAAGGGCCAAGGTAGTGCCTCTGCATTCAATGGAGACATACATGACCTTATTGTGATTTATTGCTTCCGGAGTCAGATCAACATCAGAGAAACCTAATCTATTGTCAGTCGTTAAACTGGAAACATAACTTCTAAATTGATCAGCATAAATCTCTTTTGGCACGTGAGCATTCTTCAAGAATTTTACTAAAGCATGTGCATGGGCTTCAGAATACAGTAACAGGGATAACATGGAGATCTTAGATGGGGTATGCCCTAGCTGTTCAATAATAATAATAATAATAATAATAATAATAATAATAATAATAATAATAATAATAATAATAATAATAATAATATATTTTATTTAATTTTAGAGTTATGCATCACTAAGCTTGTGAGAGAACCCCTCACAATCCTTAAACCCTACTGCGCCGTGCCTCTCTCCTGCTCCGTCCTCCACCTCCTTCAAGCAACCATAAGTTTCTTTGCAAAAAGTCCAACCGGGAAGCAATAACCCGCCACAGTCACCTCCATACTACTATACTTTTCTTCATTCACCAAACCACCGAAAGCTTTTCTGGACTCTCTTTCTCAGCAGCACCATGGCTCTCGCTACTGAGGTATCATCGATAAACTCTCTCATCACACTCAACCTCTCTTCCCCTTCGCGTTTCACCGTTTATCATATCTTTGCAGGGCGCAACAAACTCCGTGGAGGCCGTGGCCTTCAGTTTTTTGACGGACAAAGAGATACTTCAGAGTAGTCGCGTTAAAGTTACCGATGCCATTCTTGTCGATAATCTCGGTCGTCCCGTACCTAATGGGTTATATGATCTTGCTTTTGGTCCTTTTGTCGATAGGTTTCCGTATGTATCTCAATTCCACCTTTTCTTCTTCTAATTTTCAGTTTTACTAGGGTTTTGCTTATTCTTAATAACTGGCTATGTTTATTTTGATGTTTTATCCACCTTTTGCTCCATGCAGTTGTAAAACCTGTGGTCTGCCCAAAGATCACTGCTCAGGTCATTTTGGTCATATCGAGCTCGTTGCCACTGTGTATAATCCTCTGATGTTCACTATTCTTAGCAATATTTTAAAGAAAACATGTTTCTCTTGCCATCATTTTAAGGCTAATAGAAACGAGGTAAATATACGTTGATAATTTTTTAAATTTTTATAAATGTATTTCTTGACTGTTGTTCCTATGGTTTCATGATGATTCAAGGTGGACAGGTGTTTGTCCAAATTGAAGTTAATTATGGAAGGGAATATTAGCAAGGCCAAAAGTTTAGATGGAATTCAACTAGATGGACCCTCTAGATTCAGGCGATTTTGATGTTGATGATGAAAACCAATGTAGTAGACCCGAGCAACCGATAAAAAATTGGACATCTATTCAATTTTCTGAGGCAATGTCTGTTCTAAGAACGTTTCTACTTAAGGATTACAGGAAGTGTCAAAATTGTGGAAAAGTCAGTCCTAAAAATTACTAAACCAATCTTTGGATGGTTTCACGTGGTAAAATATTTGTTTCTCTCCTTGCTTGATTCTATTTTCAGAAGTTATAATTTATTAACGAATCTTAGAGATATTTTTCTAGTTTTTGCTAGGTTGTATTGAATGCTTTCAACTCCTTACATTCTTTTTCTTTCGATCATTTGAACTCCTTTCTTTTCTAAAGACTTTAGAAAACCTTCTCTTGGATCTATCACGTGCACTTTCAAATTAATGAAAGCATTGTGATGTATGTCTTTTCTACTCACCTAACATCTCTCCAGCAAGCTTACAGCTTCCATTCCCCATCTCCTCGGGTGGCGTCACACTACTCAACCAATGTTTTTTCCTTTTTTTCTTCCATCCATAATGCTGATAGCTACACGACTTCCGCCATACCCTGCCATACAAAAACAGCTATCGTCACCTGCCACCCCGCCAATTTTTGACAATATCTAGCATTTATTTTAAATGGTTAATAAACTCAATCATTTATTTTAAACATTTAAATTCAGTTTTAAATTGGTTCAAAACCAGTTTCCTTTTATAAATTGGTTTAGTTACAATATTTAATAAAAAATCAATTGAGAATATAAAAAAACTGAATATTTTATTTATCAGAAAAAAAGATTTCGAAGAAAAACTGAATTGTTTTTTTTCCAGAAATAAAAAGTTAACGAAAATTTAAAAAAAAAACTGAATTTTTTTTCCAAGAAAAAAGATTTATGAAAATAAAATAAAAACTGAAATATTTTATTTCTATAAAAAGTCATTTGGGTAAAAAAAGATTTTTTTTATGTTTAACATTTTTTTCCAAAAAAAAGTTTACAAAATCAAAACAGAAACAGAATCTTTTTACCAGAAATTTAAAAAAAACTGTTTTTTTTTCTTCTGGAAATTTGAAAAAACAGGGTTGTAAGTGATGCCTACTCTTATACCAATGAGTGGTACATTAGGGGATTCTCCATAGCAACCA
>CATIWC010001833.1:0-198178 GCA_948472305.1 Vicia faba | reverse complement strand
ACTGGATTCATGACTCAAACACTTACATACACTAAATACTACTAGTACATTGAAACTCAGGAAAACACAAGAATCATACTTGTGTCCGTTACAGTTTTTATTAAACAAGTTTCAACCTCAACAAAGCTGAGTACATTATTACAAAGCCGCGCATATCTTTATTTAGTAGAATCCACTGGCCTTAAAAATACAAGACTCAGAACAACTCTTTGATACTACTTCATTCACCGGTATTGGCTTGCTAATTCACCCTCCTTCACAATGTAGTTCTGTTTGGGAAAGTCTTCACCCTTGAAGTGCCTCTCAAGCATATCTTTGACTCCAGCAGCATAGCGTAACTGAACAAGTTCCAATCATCAACATCATCAAAAAAATGTAGTTAAGGAATTTGGCCAAAGTAAAAGGGTATGCTAATGTCTAGAGAATGTAGTCTTTCATTTTTAACTTTTTTTTTCTTCAATTATTCTTGCATGTTCTAAAACATTAACAGTATTAGTTTTCTACATCAGTTTTCTGGATTTGAGCATCCACGCAGTCGTCATATAAGTAGTCCTTGGATCGAGATCAAAGGGCCCTCGTAGACAATTCAATGTCTAATCGCAATCCAATGACCATATGTATACTCCCTGTATGGAATTGCTGACCGCATTCAATACAAATTCGTCAATAGCATGCTTGCATTTCTCCTTGTAGAAGAAGCAACTTGTGTCTCAATTAATGTTTAGGAATATGTGAGACTAAATTGAGAAAAATAATAATTTAAAGGACCACCTCAAAACTAGAAGTTATGATAAAGAACTAAAGTGAAGTAGTTTTGTCAAAAACTAAACTACCTGTCCATCTATGGTGGTTCCAGAAATATGAGGAGTCATGGCATGGTTTGGCATGTAGCGCCATGGATGATCTTTTGGAGCTGGTTGAGGGAACCAAACATCACCACTGTAACCTATAAGATGAAACTCTGCTGTGTTACATTACTTCAAACATGGTTCAAATGAAATTCAAGTGTTACACTATAGGATTATGTTTTGTTGGTAATACTATATTTGCCAGCTCTGGTTTTAGAATTACCTCCAATGTGTCCACTAGCGCAAGCATCAGCAACTGCTTGTGTGTCCATAATTGCCCCGCGAGCAATTGTTAACAATCAAGACACCTTTCTTCAACTTGGCGATTCTATTTTTGTCAAACATTCCTCTGAATCACAAACATAACACAACAAAACTTCAGTTTCCGGTGGGTGTAAACTCAACAGAAGCACTTAAACATAAGTTGTGATTTGTAACCATGAACTTGAATAATAGAATGACATTGCAGCCACTCTCTAGTCGGGAGACTTAGGCACCATCGGCCAAACTCCGTGAACAAAACTTGTGTGCTACCTATTTTAATTTTTACATCTGTTTACTTTTGAGTCAGGATTGTTGCTTAAACAGCTACCACACCATGTTTCACCAATAAATCACAATGAACAGAATATATTGGAGTATTAAAATCATACTCTGTCTTAGCAGTGAGAGGCGTGTTGATAACAATTACATCGCACTTAGGAAGCATTGCATCGACGTCCTCTTCAAACTTAGCTCCAATTTCTTTCTCCAATTCAGGCTCCATCTTGAGTCTATCATGATATAAAAGGTTACAGTTAAAAGGTTTCAGCCTTTGGAGTAAAAGCTTCCCGATACGCCCAGCACCAACCGTTCCTATTGTCTTTCCTTCAAGATCATAGGCTCTATGTGCAATGCCAGCAACATTCCATTCTCCTGTAATAGCCTGATGGTAACCAGGCACAAAATTCCTCATGAGAATGAGAATTCTCATGAGCTCATCCTCAGCAACAGATACTGTGTTGCTTCCTGTGACCTCTGCGACGGTTAAACCAGCAGCAGCCGCAGCTTTGAGATCAATGTGATCAGAACCAATCCCGGCAGTCAAAAGTAGCTCTAAATTCTTAGCTTTCTTAATTCTTTCGGCAGTAACATAGGCAGGGTGAAATGGTGTAGATATCAGGACATGAAGATCAGGAATGTGCTTCTCAAGTTCTGATAACATAACAACAATGAGTCATAAGTTGAAGCAATCATAAATGCTTGAAATCATAAGTAAACATATGACTTTAATTACTACACGTCAGACGCACAAACACGGACACCGAACACGACTTCAAAGAGGGTGGATTAATTTAGGCAAAATGTTTACCAGAATTGAGTCCTTCTTTGTCATCAGTGACAATGTATTCATGTCCTTGTGATTCCAACCACTCGCGTATACCTAATGCTCCTTCAACACATCCCACAAATTTTGGATTCAATGCAGCATACTCATTGCCTTTGTAGAAAACACCTACAATCTTCTTCTTTCCAGGAGAGGCCTGTTCTCAAAACAGAAAGAAAAAAGAGAAAACAGAAAAATGTTCGATTATCGATGAGTCAAGTATGAGAGAGAAAATGGAGTGGCATTGCGTGCATGCAAGAAAGAGAAACGAAAATGACAGATACCAGATCACATCTTCATTTATGGATAACTATCAAAATAGTTGGGTTACCAAATTTATTTGTATGATCGCTAAATTGATTACTAAGAAAGGATCAAATTGGATATAGAATGAAATTAAGATGTGAAGAAATTGAACATACATGAAAGTTTCTGGTGATGATGGTGGAAGCGGAGAGCAAGGTGGAAGCAGCAGATCTCATAGCCATCTTTGATCAATTTTTTGTTTCAATGAAAGTGAAGAAACAGTTAGAAAAAAGAGGTGAAGTGTGAGGTATGAGGAGTAGAGAGGGGGGTTTATATAGAAACAGAATTATTACGAGCTGACGGAATAGTGAAAGACTGCGTGCCAAACTAATGAGGAAGGCTTTATCTTTCCACTCACTATTTTCTTTTTTCTTTTTAAATAAATAATAATTAAATTAAAAACAACGTTCAGGGACCCACAATGAAAGCCTTAACAAAAGGCATAGCATAAAAAACGCGACTCTCCTCCATAGTTCCTATTCTTAGATTTAATTAGACGGTAATTCAAATGTTCCGGATCTCATAGAGATAGTTTTAACCGTTTATAGAATGATAATCTTACATCTAATATTTTCTTAACATGAGGGAAGGCTTTATCTTCCATTCATGTTACAATGTCTAGATAGATGGATCTAATATTTATGTTTAAATATTTTTTTTAAACATTTTATATTAAAATTATCTATTTAAATAGGGTTACATTAATATTTTAAATAGAATGGAGATCAAAATATAAAAATATTAAATTTGAAAATTGAAAATTAAAAATTAATTAATTAATTTTTTGAATAAATTTTTTTATAATATTTTTAAATTTAATTTAACTAGATGATAAAAGGAAAAAATTTAGTAACAACTAGTTTTGATGATTTCCGACAACGATTTATGAGAAGTGTTGTTTCCCTATTCTAGCAGTGTTCTCCGACACGGTGGTTTAGCTTCGTTGTAGTTTCAAGTTACATATCTCTCGATTTCAACGAATTCGAATTGAGAATAGTTTAAATTCCAAGCTCTAAGGTTAGAGACCTTTCTTGATAGTAGTATTGACTCAAGTAGGGGTGTGCAAAAAAACTGGTTTACACGAATCAATTTTAAAAATTTTGTGCACCAATTTTTATAATCCAATTTGTGTTGGATGTGAACCGCTCCAGATCCATTTTGATATCAAAACAAAAATTTGGTTTCCGTTTTTGATAACCAGTTGTCATACATAAAACCAAATGTATATGATATTATTATTAATGAATAAGATATTATTAAGGCACAGGAAATTCAAATTCGTGTAAATCAATTTATATAATATTCAAATTGAAAATGAAAAAATAGTTTATATATTTTATTTTGTTTATTATTAATTAGTTAATTAAAGTGGTGATTAGTTAAGGGAAGAAAAACTTATTAAGTTAATTGTGATGAACGATTGTTAATCTGTGTTTTTTTGTTTAACTGTTATAGTGTAGCAATTGTTTTGAAACATATTTTGTCTTGGTTTTAGGATGTTTAGTTTTAGTTTTTTTGGGTTCTAGTTTTAGTGTTCTGGTACAACTTTATCATAGATTAAAGTGTAATGTTTTTACTCTTAAATTGAATTTTACTTTTTTGCTTTTCAAAAAAAGTGTGAAAAATGATTTGTGCTGGTGTTTGAATATAATAGTATAAAAATGACACATGCATTTGCATCTTGTTCCCTTCATTAACCTGAATTTTTTTTGTCTCTTCAAATTAAGAAAGATACAATTTCTTTATAAATCAATTTTGATTGAAAACCGATTTAAACTGGTTTTGAACCGAATTGAAACCATTTTGTAATTTTAAATTGGTTATTATAAAAAATGGTTTAGTTTTAAAACTACAACCATTAAAATAGATTGGTTCTTAAAATATGGTAACCATGCACACCCCTAGACTCAAGTATAAAAGAGAATGAAGAGGAAAAAGAGGTCAATGAAGAAGAAATTGGAGGAGTAGAGGTAAATGATGCTCTGAAGAATGCATCAACAGTTACAGAAGAACCTCCAAAGAAACTCTGGGTGGACGTAATTAGTGAGAATCTTAGTCCTGAAAATAGTTTAACCATTGAATTCATAGCTTCAAAAGTCATTGATGGTGAACTGCAGGTGGAAATTAAGGAAGAAGATGTGGCATCTGAAAAGGTATACTAGGAATTTGTCCTAGTCATGTATGCTCTAGGGAAGCACTTGAGTATGCATGCGTGAAGCAATACATGAAAAAAGCTTGGAGTTTCATTCAACTACCCAACATGTACTACCATAAGGAAGAGTATTTTATCCTAAAATTCTAAACTATGAGCGATCGAGATATGGTGCTAACAAAAGGACCCTATACCATTCACAATTGTCCTACCCCAAAATTTAACCTAAGATCTCACTTTCATTTGCATTTTCATGTAACATCAAGGTCACGCGATATGATTGGTTTTTAATCCTCTCACTTTCGAGTATTGTTTATGTAGAGATTATCAAGTGTTGTGAACATCTTATCTTATGCATCACTAACTTCTAATCAAATACAAAGGTGTATGCTTTTTTTCTTTGGTTTCATGTGCAGAGACAGATCTAAATCAAAAGTATCAGATGTTGCACCTCAGTTAAGGTTTTGGATCCCTCAACTGTTCAAGTATGGTGAATCACTGATTCTCAAAGGCTACTTCGTTAGAGCTTAGCCTATAATCTCAAAAGCACAATCAAGATTTCATCATTAATGGTTCACATGTGCATCAATATGAATGAGAATGCGAGGAAGGATCAAGTTTTCAAGTTGATTCAAAGCACTTTGACCAAGAAGTCGTCTTTTTTGAAGATCAAGTTCAAAAGGTCATAACTTCTTCAATATTCAACATTTTTGAGTGATTCTTTGAGCATTTGGTTCCTTTTTGACGTCTTCTCTAATTTATGTTTATAACTTAGGGGTCAATTATGTGTATAAGATCATCCAAAGATCGAATACTTTAGAGACCACTTTGTGGTTTTTGACATAATCTCAAGTAGTTATTACCCAACTTTCAAGGATCATAATTTCCAATATTTTGAGACGATTCTTTTTGCACATTGTCCTAATTGATGTCATCTACAATTTTTCTTCGAAGCTCGAGGTCAAATTGTGTTTAGAAGGCCGTGAAATGTTATAGGTCATTTTTCCTGACTTAAAAGTTTCTCCACTCTTAATTTCAAGTCATGGCGCCAATTTCTCAATGCAACAACTTTTGCTGGAAGCCCTCTTCTGTTGATCATTCAAAGCCTTTTAGGTTTGGTTCGATTCATGATGCAAGATGAGATGATTTAATATTTTGTGAATGACGGTACAAGGCACACCTTTTAAGTATTCAAAGTGAGTTTGCAAAAAGTTCATAATTGAAAAATTCAGAGTTTTGAAAAGAAAGGTAAATTTCATGGCATGATTTAATTCAAGTCTGTTTTCGAAAGAAAAATCTATATAGAACTCTTGGAGTTCTTGTCCTTTAGAATTCAAAGGTTAAATATTTTGGGCAAGGCATAGTTCATGTATTCATCCAATTTTACTTAAGAAATTCATCATTATTCAACTTTCAAGACAATGTCCAAAATTCAATTTCATTATTCTATCATCACTCCATCAAAGAAAGGGTTCAATTTGAAAGAAATGGAAACGATTCGGTAATTTAAGATTTTATCATGAAAATCAAAGGCAAAAGGAAATTAGAAGTCTAAAAGGGTACATTCATTCATGTAAATCAAGGGTTTCATTTACATTTTACAAGTATAATTCTACAAAACTTAAACCTAATCCTCATGTCCTAAGCTTCCTTTATGCCATGACTTGTCGTCCTTTCTTCTTTAGAGCTACACCATGCCTTGTTGCTACCACCAATTCGTGACCTCACAGTCCACCAAAACCAATGCACAAACCTGCTGCATTATGACAAAGCCATGCCCTGCACAACCATCACAAAAACCTGTTGTAAAATGACCATAAACAACTCTGCAAAATAGCTCTGTATCAGTCCAATAGTTACACAAAAATGGACATACAAAAACTACATCAATAAAGCTAAAACAGAGCACCCACATTTGTTCAAAACTCATCAGTTCCCCCCCCCCCCCCCCCTAAAAAAAGAAAAAAATCATTCCAATCTTATCTATATAAGAAGAGAAACCGCAAAAATAAAGAGGGAGGGGTGCACTAAGAAAACAACAAAAAAAACTTCACTCTCCAACATACCTAAAACCTTTGCTCATAACTTAGTAGACCACTCAAAACAATTATTCCTTCCTTTAACACCTTCATTCCCTACCTCTGTTAGTACCAACAATACCCTTAACTCATAACTTCATTCAACCTACAACTTACATCACATCAATCCGACAGAGACAACAATACACATTTCATACTCTCACGCAGAACAATTCATCACCCAGGTTAAGCAACTCGATAATATACGAGTTCGACGCGAGACATCAACCTCATCTCATCTGCAACATATCAACATCAAAAACTCAGAGCTCCAGTCGACACAACACAACAAGAACACAACAAGACGTCACTCAACAGCAAAAAAGCATAAGAGTTACAGCATACTCAAAGTCGGAAGGAGAAGAAGAAAAAGTACAAACGGTGTACCTGTTTATCCCTGCGAGAATCTCCTCGCCAAAGGTATATTTCCCATTTTTCTCTTCTCGTTTGGTCATGATTATTGTCTGTCGTTGAATCAGAATACAAATTGAAATAAGGTTTCGTTTGGTCTTGATAACATTGATGTCGTTGTGTATTATTTCTTGCTAAATCCGTGTTTCCATATTGCATTATCGTTATGGTTTCTATCAGTTTTGATTGGGTATTTGTGGAATTATTTTGAAATCGCGAGCTCGAGAATAGAGGGATTTGGGTTAAAAGGAAAAAAGGTTTTTTCTTTCTTTTTCAGATAGGAATCAGAAGCGATAATGGCCAAGTTTTTGTTAGTGTTTCGCGTTGGATTTTAGAACAGAGAAGTAGCTTTTTAAAATTGAATGAGGCGCTGACTTCACTTTAGGGTTTTTCCAACCCGGACTCATGAGGCTTGCTGGGCCCGGATCCCATTGACTCGGTCTGACCCAGCACTTGTTTTTTTCCTCCTTATTATAGAACGCTTTTTAATCACTCGGGCCATTTTCTCTTCTGAAGCCCAATTCCAGAATTTTTTTGCAACCCACATAATTTTTCTTGCAACATCCTTGTTCAACTAATTTTTTCTTTTAAGTTTCAATTTGTTCTCCCTTAAGGTTTATTGTTTTAATTAGTTGGTAGTTTTAATATTAATTAAGTAACTATGTAGTTTCAGATAATTTCCATCAATTAGTTTAATTTATCAAAATTAATTTAGTAAATCTTGTAATATTTATTTTAGTTTGGTTTACATTTTAGTTATGTTGTTTAGCTACATTTTCTTTCGTAATTTTTCTTTGTCCCTTTAATTAGTCTCTTATTGATTATTTTTTCATCATTGTTTTTTATCCGTTAGAATTAATTTCTCCGTGGTATTCTTCGACTCATGTTGTGATAATTTCAATTTAATGGCTTTCTCTTGGGTTTCTTATGAATCTTTGAGTACTTATGCTTATTAATCTTTTTTATTGCTTGTTTGTTAAATCCAAGGGAAGGGGTTGATCTGTTGACTTCATGTCATTGTGTGTGTCTCTTATGTGATTGTGTGATTTTTTATCTATCATTAGCTTTGTTAACCTTAGGTTAGATCTCATAAAATCCTAAAACTTTCAAACTTTCACCTCTTTCATAAAAACTTCCATAGTAGGTCGTCATATTTTCAAAAGTCCATTTCTTTAATAGACATTTCAAGACATCTTTAGTATATTAAAATCTTTTCACAAAAACCAATAAAAAATACAAAAACACTTCTCTTCTCATCCCCACGCTCATTTAGCAAGCAAACCAATATTAGCTAAAAACAGATATCTCAAAAGGTTCCTATAGGATACTATAAATACATAGGGTGCTAGTAACTTCCCTTTGTATAATCAACCCCCGAACCTTAGATCTCTTTAAATGCATTGATTTTGCTTTACTTTTAGTGTTGCTTTTACTTTGCATATTTTTGGGTTTTATTTCGCTCTTTTCCTTTTCCCTTGGAAATAATAAAGCGCGATGGTGACTTTCACTGTATGAGTTAAGTCAATCAATGGTTTGGTCTCAAATTTTTACCGCTACAACAACATGCCAATGATTTTAAAGGAATGGATTGTGGACTTCATCTTTAAAAAAGATAGCTTGCGTACTCTGCCAATTTGGGTGAAGCTTCCCCAATTACCTCTTCACCTTTGGGGTGCTAAGAGTTTGGGGAAGATTTGAAGTGTAATTGGTAAGTCGATGTTCTCTGATGAATGAAATGCCAACAATTGCGAGTGTTATATGCGAGAATTATTATTGAAGTGGACATCATAGAAAAGCTAAAAGAGAGCATGGTGATAAATGACAGCAACAGGAGAATGATAATTTAACTCGTAGAATTCGAGTGGAAGCCTAAATATTGCAACATATGCAAAAAAGTTGGGCACCAATGCAAAAGTGAAGCTGGAAAAAACAAAAAGAGGTGGAAAATTAAAGAAGTGAAGGTGCAAGAGACCAAAACTGGGAATGATGCTGAAATGAAGATTCTTATACAACATGTGGAGAGTTCTAGTCCTTCATGGACACTTGTTAGCAACAACAAAAGGATTAAAGGTAAAACTAAAATTGCAGAATCGATAATTTTGGAATCAACTGAGGAATTAAACTCTCATAATGGATTTGAAACTCTAGGGAATTAGGATGACCCTGGGGTGAGAAATCCATCAATGTCATGATTGTGGTTTGGAACGTTTGAGAGATCAATAATCCAGGTAAATGCATAGAGGTTTTCTCACGCCTAAATAAAATGACCCCTGCCATGGTCATTTTGATTGAAACTAGAATCAAACCTAATAAATCCAAAAACATAAGAACGAAAATGGGGATCAAGTGAAAGGTGATTGATAACTACACTCACCATAACAATGGTAGAATGCGGCTGTTATGGGATGAAAATAAATTAAATGTTGATTTGATATATTATTCAGAACAATTTATTCATTACAGTCTAAGATACACAAATGGTGATGTGATTTGGTGCACTGCTATCTATGCTAAGAATACTCTAGATTTGCGTAAAATTATGTGGAATGATATTGAGAAGATCAGTCATAATCTCAAAAAGTCGTAGTTGTAATGTGAGATTTCAATAACGTTTGTCAAATTTAAGACAAGCTAGGTGGAAACACAATTACTGTTGTTGGAGTGAGAGATCTTACCAGCATGGTGGAGAATTTGGAGCTGGGGGAAAAGGTAGCATTGGGGACTACTTTATGTGTAGGGATGGCAACGAGTCGGGTTCGGGTTTCACACTACCCAAACCCGCACCCGAAATCACCACCTGAACCCAAACCCAAAGGATATTCGGGTGGAAAATTAACACCCATGCCCACACCCGTTGGGTTTGAGTTTTTTCACCCAACCCTGAACCCACAGCAAAAACACAAAAAATACAACAACAACATTAAAATTTGAAACACAAGAATTCCATCAAGGTCTCTCAAAAAAATTAAAGAATTAAATTACAACTTTCCATCAAGTTTGGTAACATTACAATTAAAATTAAGGTCTTAAATTTTTACACTTATATATATTTAGAGGTACTTATGTAAATTAATGTCTAAGCGGGTGTGGTTTCGGGTTTCGGGTGCGGGTATTAGTGAACCCAAACTCGGACCCAAAATATCAGGTGGCACCCAAACTCGAACCCAGTAAACTCGGGTTTTCACCCGTTGACTCGGGTTCGGGTACGGGTGGGCCCTACGGGTTTGGGTCTTCCTGCCATCCCTATTTACGTGGTTTAATAATCCACCTAATGAGCCTATCTACTCTTGTATTAAAAGATTTCTTGGCAATGTGGAATGGAGCACAGGGTTTAGTAATTATGTTTTGTCTATCAGGAAGGAAAGTGTTTCAGACCATGCTTTACTTTTCCTGGAGGACCACGTAATTAATACTCCTAAGGTAAGACATTTCAAGTTCCAGAATCTAACCACTACTGTTAATGGTTTTATTGAAGCAGTTCACAAGGATTAGAATCAAGTTATTATTGGCAGTATGATGTTTATGGTTTTGAGGAAGTTACACAAGCTAAGGAATACCATTAGAAGGATTAACACTCCTTTTAATAACACACAGAAACAATTGAATGAAGCTAGGGATTTTCTCAATAAAGCTGAAGCCGAACTATTACTGGACCGTATGAATGATGAGACTATCAACCAAACCAAAAGATGCATGATGGAAGTGTTGAGATTGATTAACATGGAAGAAGATCTTATACAACAAATATCCAAAATTAATTAGCTCAAAGTAGGTGATGGTGTTATACCCCAAAAATTTTCCTCCCATTTTTGAAGACAAATTGATTCAAGATACCTCCTCATGCTCCTAAGGGTCTCAAACACTCAATACTATTCAAGAATTGATCAGATGAATTCCCCTCCTAAGCAGTGGCCTACAATTATGGTTTCGGTTTTCTCAAAGAAAATTGAGCTTATAATGCCTCAAGTGAGTTTCATGGTTCCTCATATGGTTCAAAGAATCCTCATGTCAAGTTTCAAGCCTTGCATCATCAATTTGCTCAGTCAATTACTCAGATGATTGAAAATCAACTATATTGGATAAAAAGTCAATTATGGTCAATATACAGTCAAAACTCAATATTTTTGGTCAATATCAAGATTTTAAAGTCATGTTCATCATTTGATCAAGGGATGATCATGATTCATCAAGAAAACTCAAGATTCATCAAAAGTAAAAAATTACTAATTAAGGTTTTCTTAAGAACAAGTCAACTAAACTTTGACCAAGCATAACTTTCACATGCTTCATCCGAAATTTCTCAAACAAAGCCAATTTTGAAGGAAATTAAATTCTCTAAAACTTTGTCTCTCTAAGCTCAAGGCCAAAAATGCACCAATTGAGAGATATGGATCAAAACATTATAGGTCATTTTAAAAGTCAACAAAAAGACGTTTTTTGTCAAGGAAATTTACATCAAGTTAAAGACTTCAAATGAAAAAATGAATAACATGAAAGTTGTAGGAGACAACTTGAGGTTACCAAAAAGTCCAAGATCACCTTCATATGACAAAAATTATGAGAGTTATGGTTAGCACAAGTTAGACAATTTTTGAGAAATGCATGAAACCTCAATTGAGCAATTTTGAATTTTTAGACTAATGGGCCTAACTTTTGAGGATCAAATATGTTAATGACATGATAGAAGACCTCTAAGTCCATTTGTACATGGTCATATTTTTTATCCTATTTATTTAAATTTTTATTAAAATTTTGTAAAATAATTCAATTAAAAATAACAAATAGTTGGATTAATGTTGGACTCAAAAAAAGCTAAGATACTTTGCAACATTGCTAATCATGACTATACGACGACCCACGCCCATCCCGTTTACATCCAAAGATAGGGTTGCTTACCAAATAAATGGTAAGACAACAATGTTAAAGGAAAAGAAAATGAACAAGAAAGACATTTGAGTAGGTAGATTGCTTTTAGTTACTTGCTCCATTTTAAAACAAAACATCCTTGTTATTTTCAAAACCAACACATTTCAAAACATCTTACAAAATTGAAAACATTTTCAAAAAAAGATCAACATCTTTGTATACATTCTTACGAACGAGAATCATTACAAAGATTGCCTAAATAATGGCCTCTTTTACAAAATACTTTCAAAAACCACACAAAGCACAATTTCAAACAAAAGCAAGTGATCTAGCAAGGAACTAAGAGCCCATGGAAAACCATGGATGAAAAGGGTGCTAGTACCTTCCCTTTTCATAATCTACCCCCCGAACTCAAGAAACAATCTCAAAGGTCTTTCTTGTGATTTTTCACCTTTCCTTTTGGATAAAAGAAAAGTCGGTGGCGACTCTTGCTAACCACAACATTTGTGATCAAACGCAAAACCCTTAAGTCAGTTCTCCCACCGTATCACAGCTATGTACTGGGGCAGCATGAGGAGTCTAGTCAAAAAGATCATGCAATACACTACTCGAGAAAACTTGTTGTGCTTTGGCATGAGCTATTCGCTGACTAAGGCAGTATATGTTGACTCATACCACTTTACTAATCTCTAACATGGATCCTATCAAGTACATCTTTGAGAAGCCAGTTCTCTCCTGAAGGATAGCCCGATGGCAAATGATCTTAAATGAGTACGATATCCAGTACACTACACAAAAAATAATAAAAGGAAGTGTGCTGGCATATTATTTGGCACATCAAGCTGTGGATGGTTACCAATCTATGAACTTTGAATTCCCAGACGAGAATATCATGCTGATTACGGATTATGAAAAGCCTGGATCATATGAAGAACCTGAGCAAGGACCCCGATGCTATGGTTTTTGATGGAGCTTCTAACTCTCTTGGTAACGGAATTGGTGTTGTGATCATTTCTCCCGAAGGTTGCCATACTCCTTTCACTTCCAGACTCTGCTTTGACTGTACCAACAACATGACCGAGTATGAAGCGTGTATCTCGGGTCTTAAGGCTGCTATTGACCTAAGAATCAAATTCTTAAGTGTATATGGAGACTTAGCTTTGGTCACCAGTCAAGTTAAAGGAGAGTGGGATACAAAACATCCAAGCCTTATCCCTTACAAAGAGCTTGTGCTAACCTTGATCCTATACTTTGAAGAGGTTACCTTTGAGCATATTCTGAGGGAAGAGAATCAGTTGGCAGATGCTTTAAATACCATGTCTTCTATGTTCAAGGTCAGATGGGACAATGAAGCTCCCCGAATTAATATCGAAAGATTTGACGAACTAGCACACTGTTATGAGATTGACACTGATGGTGTAGAGGAGAGTCCTTGGTTTCATGAGGTGAAAAAATATCTCGAAGATCAAGAGTATCCTAAAGGGGCGTCAGTCAATGATAAGAAATTCCTGTGGAGGTTCTCATCCAAGTTCTTCCTAAGAAACAAGATGTTATACAAGCGCAACCATGATTCAATTCTGCTCCATTGTATGGACAAGAAGGAAGCAGAGAAGATCATGGAGGATATGCATGAAGGTATCTTTGGAACTCACTCTAGTGGACATACTATGGCCAAGACGATTCTGAGAGCTGGTTACTATTGTTCGACCATGGAAACCGATTGTCATCACCACTCGATGACTTGCCACAAGTGCCAAATTTATGCTGACAAGGTTCACGTGCCTCCGATTCCTTTGAATGTCATGACCTCTCCTTATCCATTTTCAATGTGGGGCATCAATATGATCAGAGAAATCAAACCTACAACCTCTAATGAACACCATTTCATTCTTGTCACCATTGACTACTTTACCAAGTGGGTTGAAGCAAATTCATTTTCCTCAGTTACCAAGAATGTCGTGGCCCAGTTCATTAAGCACAACCTCATCTGCTGGTATAGTATCCATGAGAGGATCACCACTGACAATGGCACCAAGCTTAACAATGCCATGATCATTGAGCTCTACACGCAGTTCAAGATCAAGCATCACAACTCTTCTCCATATAGGCCTGAGATGAATGGCATAGTGGAAGTTGCTAACAAGAATAAAAAGAAGATTATGCAAAAGATGGTGGTGACCTATAAAGACTGGCATAAGATGCTACCATTTGCTCTTCATGGCTACCGTACTTCGACACGAACATCAACTAGGGCAACCCCTTCTCTAAGGATTATGAAAGAAGCAAACTTAGACGAAGACAAATGGATTTAGACGAGATTGGATCAGTTGAATTTAATTAATGAAAATAGGTTGGTTGCTGTTTATCATGGTCAGATGTACCAGAAACGTATGATCAAAGCTTTCAACAACAAGATCAAGTATCGGGTATACCAGGCTAGTGACTTGGTAATAAAGCGCATTATTCTACCATAAGGCTATCCCAGAGGAAAATGGACTCCCACTTATGAAGGGCCATTTATTATCAAGAAAATATTCTCGGGTGATGCTACGATGCTAACCACTATGGACGACAAAGATTTCCCGCACCCAATGAATGCAAACATATTCAAAAAATACTACGCATAAGAATGACCCGCTAGGTCGACATACCTAGGCAAAAATAAGAGCATCCCGGCAAACGAAAAGGGTTCGGGCAAAAATAAGGGATATATACAAAAGATTGTACACCGGCAAGTCGAAAACCTGAAAGGGCGACTTAGGGAAAAAGGGTATCCTGGTGGACTGAAAACCTGAAAAGGCGGTCCAGGAAAAAATTAGGGATTAAAAGCGTACGACTATGTCCCATTGGATCAATTACATGCCAGCTTTATTACCAAGATTGAAAGTTCAAAAGGTACAAGATCAATGCAATCAACTTCTTTTGACGACAAGAGAAGAGATGTTCAAAGACATAAGGGCAATGGCGGAGTTAGAATCCAATGAGATCACTTTCACATGGGTATATACACTTGTTTTCACTCTTTCATTTTACGACGACTTCCTCTTACTAGGATTTCCATCTCTTTGTACAAAATCGCCTGTTTATAGGCAAATTATCAATACAAATATACTTTAAAGTTCAAACTTTTATTTTTCTGTTTTGCATGCAAAAACGTCCAATGAATAAAATTGAATGAGCATGTGCAAATGAACATGATTAACTGTTAACAAATAACTAAGAACAGGAATAAGCATTTATTCAAAACTCTAAAAGTTGGGATGACACTCAAACCGTCTGTAAATCCCCACATAATCCCTTTCATAAGATTATCCCCACAGATGTCACCAGAGCCACTTCTATGAGGTTATCCCCATAGAATAATTTTCACAAATAAGAGCACATTCCCCATAATCTCCCCAAAAAATCACTTTAACAAATAAAGGAGCTTAATCTCTTCAAATCTCCCCACAGAATCTCAATCAGTACAATTTATGGAAATTCTCTTCCCCAGCTTTAGCCTATTCCCCAGACTACTACAAATCACTAGCAAAATTCCTCTCCCCGGTAAAATTACCACTATCCCCAGAAAGTTGTTGCAAAACCTGGAATTTGACCAGATACTAGTTAACTATTCTCCCCAGACAAGTTAGCAGTTTAACCATGTTGTTTATCCCCAGTCAGGATATATAAGAATTAAATTCCCTAGTAGAATAGTGAACAACCAATGTACTTAAACTCTATTCCCCAAACAGAATTCAATACATCCCCTACAGATTTTGCTCAAACAAGTATACAGGAATCCCCAACGGAAGCATTATAGACAATATTGAAGATACACATGCTCTTCATCTCCAGTAATAGTCAGGGATTTATTTTCCCATACAAAGACACACTTCAACGAAATTTCACATTCATACATACATCATAACACATGCATACGAAATGCATATAACACAATCTTATTTATTTTGAGAACATCATTACATAATGCATTTCATACATCATGACATTGCATACAACTAACT
This sequence comes from Vicia faba, assembly GCA_948472305.1. Lineage (NCBI taxonomy): Eukaryota > Viridiplantae > Streptophyta > Magnoliopsida > Fabales > Fabaceae > Vicia > Vicia faba. Next base: position 182,144 of record CATIWC010001833.1, on the reverse strand, counting down.
CGTTACCGTTTCAGGAAGGATCATTCAACAAATGAATATCATCAACAACTGTCAAAACAGATTATAGGTAATTCCATGAAACAAGACAAGGAAAATATCTATATGGTGGATACTCCCTTCAAACATCTGCTGGCTCAGATTAAATCAACCAAAGATTTATTATGATACTTCTCTCAGTAGACCTTTTTCTGGCTTAGATTAAATCGACCAAGGATTTACTCGGATACTTCTCTAGTAAAAGATTTAAAGACATATGTTGGCTCATATTAAATCAACCAAAGATTTATTTTGATACTTCTCTTAGTAGAACTTTTTCTGGCTCGGATTAAATCAAACAAAGATTTATTCTGATACTTCTCTCAGTAGACCTTTTTCTGGCTCAGATTAAATCGACCAAAGATTTATTCTGATACTTATCTCAGTTAAAGATTTTCAAACATCTGCTGGCTCAGATTAAATCGACCAAAGATTTATTATGATACTTCTCTCATTAGACCTTTTTCTCGCTTAGATTAAATCGACCAAAGATTTATTCTGATACTTCTCTCAGTTAAAGATTTTCAAATATCTGCTGGCTCAGATTAAATCGACCAAAGATTTATTATGATACTTCTCTCAGTAGACCTTTTTCTGGCTCAGATTAAATCGGCCAAAGATTTATTCTGATACTTCTCTCTATTAAAGATTTAAAGACATCTGCTGAATCAGATTAAATCGACCAACGATTTATTTTGATACTTCTCTCAGTAGACCTTTTTCTGGCTCAGATTAAATCGACCAAAGATTTATTCTGATACTTCTCTCAATTAAAGATTTAAAGACATCTGCTGGCTCAGATTAAATCGACCAAAGATTTATTATGATAATTCTCTCAGTAGACCTTTTTCTGGCTCAGGTTAAATTGACCAAAGATTTATTATGATAATTCTCTCAGTAGACCTTTTTCTGGCTCAGATTAAATTGACCAAAGATTTATTCTAATACTTCTCTCAGTAGAACTTTTTCTGGCTCAGATTAAATCAACCAAAGATTTATTCTGATACTTCTCTCAATTAAAGATTTAAATACATATGCTGGCTCAGATTAAATTGACCAAAGATTTATTCTGATACTTCTCTCAGTAGACCTTTTTTTTACTCAGATTAAATTGACCAAATGTTTATTATGATACTTCTCTCAGTTAAAGATTTTCAAACATCAGCTGGCTCAGATTAAATCGACCAAAGATTTATTCTGACACTTCTCTCAGTAGACCTTTTTTTGGCTCAGATTAAATCGACCAAATATTTATTCTGATACTTCATTCAGTTAAAGATTTAAAAACATCAGCTGGATCTGATTAAATCAACCAAAGATTTGTTCTGATATTTCCCTCAATAGACCTTTTTTCATACTCATATTAAATCAACCAAAGATTTATTTTGATACTTCTTCAGATACAGTCGATTATAGAATCATTCTGATACTTTTATCAACAATCACCTCTGGATGGCATCTAAAAGCTCATCTCCAACGATTCTCTGTCACCTATCCAAATGGAATCTTTAAGCCCATTCTTGACATAATCAACAGACAGTTTTACTTCGTGCACAGGCGAGTGCAAATTTCTGGGCACTTATGTGTTCAATCATCTTCCACCTTTAAGTCACGAATGGCGGACAAGCCAATCTAATTCTTCAGGTTTAAGAAGATTGGACTGGGGTAGCTGTTGTACCCCAAAATTTTCCCTCTCTTTTCTCAAGACATTTCTCACCAAAGATCTTAAATGCTCAAGAGTTCTCAAGAGCTTGATCAGATAAGTTCACCTCCTAAGCACTGAGCCTCCAAATTAAGGTTTTGGTTTTCTCAAGGACAATTGGACTTTTGATGCCTGAAATGAAGTTCATGGTTTATTAAAGGTCTCCAAGATTTCTCATACCTAGTTTCAAAGTCTTGCCTCACAAATTTGCTCAGTCAATTGCTCAGATGACTGAAAATCAGCTGTATTGGGTAAAAAGTCAATTGTGGTCAATATACAGTCAAACTTCATAATTTTTAGCCAACATCAACATTTTGAAGTCATATTCATCAATTGATCACGTGTTGATCATATTTCCTCAAGAAAAGCCCTCAAATCATTAAAGGGGAAAAGTTGTCAAAATTAGGGTTTTGATTGAGAATGACTGATCATTGACTTTTGACCTAGTACATGAACTAATGGCTTGAGGCATAATCTCAAGGACTTAAAAATAACATTTTGACCTAATTTCATGGCTCAAATCATTTCTCAAGATCATTGGATTGATAGTTGAAATTTGATCAACTGATGAAAAGTCAACTAATACACAAAAAAGTCAAACTTTGACCTTTTTTATCAACATTGAATTTCAAAGATCAAGATTAATAAAGACATTCGAAAATATCAAACTTGATCATCAAGAATCAATAAATTCAAAAAGCCAATAAAAATTCAAGATTTCTAAGACTTAGAAAATTTCTAAGTGTTTTTATACTTGATAAATTCATTACTTCATGACAATGTTTCACCAAGATGCAAGATGATTCAAGGAAACATTTCAACATGAAAGTTGTAGATCTTGATGAACTCTAAATTTTTTTATTATAGGGTTGATGTCCAAAAAATTCTTATATTTGAAGATATAAGCCCATAAAGTCATAACATTTTTCATAAAACACTTAGTGAAATTTTCAACTAGTTTAGGCAGATTATTGACCTAACTTCTTGACCAATTTTCACCTAGTTACAATTTGATTTTGTCAAAATGGTAAACATGAAGGTTTTAGGAAATGTTTCAAGCTTTCCAAAATGTCAAAGAACTTGAAGAGATCATTTTTGAGCTAGGAGAATCGAAGAGAAGAAGTTGAACATCCATTCTTGCATTTCAAGCCATTTTCATGAAGAACACTTGATCAAATCTGAAACCCATACTGCATAATCTTGCTTTGCAGGTTTCTAACTTGTAAATCACTACATAATTAATTATTTACACAATTTATTGAGGTATGATCCAAGTGATTAAGCCACTGTTCACATGATTTTTCCATTTATGGCACAAAGGCACCATTGCCATTCTTGAAAAGTTGCTTTAGTCACAAAGTCAACTTGTCTTGAGCCTCTAACTTGCTCCCTATGTACACACTTAAACCAAAGGCAAAAATAAACATGTTTAAAGTGCCTAACCACTTTAGATAGCCTTGTACTATGCGTTGGATCAATGTTTGTCAAGATTGCTTCAAAAAGCAAGTAAAAAACCATAACATGTGATCTTTGTTTTCTGATCACTTCAAGCCCTCAAACCTTTCCCTATAAATAGAGGCATGTATTTGCAACTTAGGAGATGGATTCACAAGCATTGAAACTCTCCCAAACTCCCTAAAATCAGAACTTGCACCAAAACTCCATTTTTGTGGCATTTCTGACCTTGAACCTCCATCTCATAATCCACTCGTGCATTTCCTCTCCAAATCAATCACAAAGCATCTATAAATCAAACATAACTCATCCCCATCACTATTTCACAACTGTAACTCCATCTTCATCATTTTTCAAACTTAAAAATAGAGCTCTGCACATTGACTTCTCTAGCACGATTCAACCACTTTCAGCATAAAGTAAGAGTTGCATTAGCTTCCTTGGAGTCCAATTAAGCTATTCAGATCATCACCACACCTCCAGAAGTGCTCAAACTCCATACACGATTTCCAGTTTTGAGGTAAGTTTTCTTAACTTAGAACTCTCTCTACAAGCATCATTAATGGTTGCTTTGTGAATAAAAAATGTAGACATCATAACCTTGAATTTAACCATGTCCTTAGATTTCATTTATGTTACCTGAGTAATGCGAATTTTGAGTTTGAACTTTCTGAAAAAATTAGGTTTAATTTTGTACCAGATAAAATTCATGCTCATCTTTGATTTTTAGCTTAAGTTATTTACATGATTGAAATCGTGGTTAAATTTGGAGCAAATTTCATGTTTATATTTTTGCAAATGGTTGAGAAATGAGCAAGATCAGATTTCATGGCAATGGTGTTGTTGCTCTGCGCGCGCAAGGTTGAAGATGAAGCCATTTCAAACATTTAGGACCAAGTTTATTTTAAGTTTATTGCATGTTGTATTATGACCAGATGAAATAGCCACCCCAGTGGTAGGAGAAGCGCGCGTAAGACATTGAACTATAGGGACCCGGGTTCGAGCTCCAGCGGTACCCTTTTGTTTATTAACATTCTCTGATTTCAGGTTCCATGTACACAAGTCACGCGCGTGTATCATGTACCCTCATCACATCACCATCTTATCATTGTGCAAGTGGATCCAACGCACCACATGTATATCCCATGATACACCTCAAGAAGTCAACAACACTGGATCAAAAACAGGATGCCTGGGCCTTCTGACTTGGGCCCTTTCTTTTTTTTTTGTTTCTACTAATTCTTACCCCATTTTTTCTCATACAAACACATGCCCATATTTTTTTATATTTATTTATTTTCTGATTCCAAACAAATTCATTTTTGGGCCTAACCCTTTTTGCTAACTTTAAACCACCTTTTTACTTTTCAACCTCCAGCCCAATTATTCTTATTCTCTTTTATATTTTCTATATTTCATTTATTTATTTATTTTTATTTAATCCAAAAATATAAAAATATATTTTCTTAAATAATAAAATTAAAAAAAATTTAATTTAAAACACTTATTTTATTTTTGTTAATATTTTAGGACTGGATTTTGTCTATTTTTTCCACATTTTAAAAATATATTTTTCTAAATTAATATTAACTTTCAAATTATTTTCTAAACAAATTAAAATTAGACTTAGGCTTTATTTCAATTAACTTAGATTTTAGGTTTTGTTTTAAATAATTAATTAACTTCTTTTTTGTTATTAAAATTAATTAGTTTAATTAGATTAAATTATCTAAACCTTTTCATCAAAAACCCTAAAAGCAATTTCTCCTTCATCTCTACATTTTATGCATAATTATTGTTGTAATTCATATTCAATGGTTTGTAATAGTAATTAGGGCTTCATTACTTTCTTCCCCTTATTCACAAACTTGTCCCCTCCATTCCCAAAGCATTGTAATATCGTAGGACATTTAAATTCAGCAATTTATCGCTTTCCTTATTATTGCCAGTAATTAGGGTATGCATGACAAGATTAAAAGCAAAGCATAAAAAACCCTAATTCAAGACAAAATATATGAAAACAAAACACTTTGCACACTTGCACCTCTAGGGTAACCCTCACTTGCTGCCTCGAATAAAAACTGTCGTGTCCCTCGAACGTGAGATGTTTTAGAAAAAGACCCTCGATTAAAAGATCATAGTCTCTCAAATACCCTTCAATGTTTCCTTCAGTAAATGATCTTAGTCCCTATGAAAATTTCTAAAACATCTTACAAGTTGCTTTCTATGACTGTACGATGACCCACGCCTGTCCCTCACATCCAATGATATGGCTCCTTACCAACCAATGGTGATATAAACACTATCTAAAGGAGGAGGAAAAGAAAAAAAACATTCCGAGTAGGTAAATTTGTTGTAATTGCTTGCTCACAAACAAGACCATTTACACCTCACACTTTCAAAAAACTTTTTAAACAAATATTTTGTATACATTCTCAACGATACGAGAATCATTACAAAATAGACTTACATTGGCATTTTCAAACATCTTTCAGAACACTCCTTTTCAAACAATATTTTCAAAACCAACACTTTGTATTCATTCTCAATGATACGAGAATCATTGCAAAGTTTGCCAAACTTAAGCATTTTCAAAATATTTTCAAATTTACACAAACACAAAGCATTTTAAAGTGATCAAGAAATTAAGAGCCCGTAGAAAATTACAACTGAAAAGGGTGCTAATACCTTCCCTTTTCATAACCTACCCCCCGAACTCGGAAAATTCCCAAAAGGTATTTCCTGTTCTTTTCACCCTTTCCTTTATTGGATAAAAGAAAAGTCGATTGCGACTCTTGCTATTCGCAACATTTGTGATAAAAAGCAAAACACCCAAGTCAGTTCTCCCACTGTATCACACTTAGTGTTTAATTTATTTCAAGGTTTTATTAAATATTATAGCTGCCTCGAAGCCATGTAATATTCCTAGGGTTTTACTTTTTGCACTTATATTTTATATACCTGCATACATAACTGGTAGATGTATGCTAATAGAATTTGTATGGAAAGACTAAAACAAACGTTAGAAAATCTTAACTCGAGATAATATAACTGAACTGAATCACCTTTGCACACTTTACACCTCTAGGGTAACCTCTCTTTGTTGCTTTCGGAAGCATGGTCATGTCCCTCAAAAATAGGGATACTTTAGCAAAAGACCCTCGAATAAAGATCATTGTCTCTCAATGACCCTTCGATGTTGCCTACAAAAAATGATCTAGTCCCTCCAATATGAAATTTCTAAAGTATCTCTATATGTTGCCTTCAATGACCATTTGATGATCCTTCGCATGTCCCTTCATATCCAATAGATAGGGTTACCTACCAACTAATAATATGGATAGCACTATCTCTAAAGGAGAAGGAAAATAACAAGAACGACCTTTAATGGGTAAGACTCAACAAATTGCTTGTTCACAAACAAATCATTTTTACATATCACACTTTCAAACAAATACTTTTTAAAACACTTTATACGCATTCTTGAGGACTGATACAACAATCATTACGAAGTCTGCCTTACATTGGCATTTCAAAATATCTTCAAACAATCACACACACAAAGCAATTTTTAAAGTGATCAAGCAATTAAGAGCCCGTAGATAACTACAGATGAAAAGGGTGCTAACACGTCCTCTTTTCATAACTTACCCCCCCGAACTCAAAATCTATTAAGGTCTTTCCTGTTATTTTCACCCTTTCCTAAATATTGGATAAAAGAAAAGTCAGTGGCGACTCTTGCTAACTGCAATATTTGTGATAAAACGCTAAAAAAGTCAGTTCTCCCACCGTATTACAAAACTGGTGACTCTGCTGGGGAATATAATTAAAAGAGGGGTTACCTTAAGAGTTTAGATCATTTAAATTGTGTGCTTTGTCTGCTTTAACTTTAAGGGTTTTTGTTTTGGTTTATTTACTTGTAAGATCCTACATCCGGATCTAGGGATGCCTTAGGTAAGTAGCAATAGACCATGAAAATTGTATGGTGTAGACCGATATGGTTGAAGTGATGGCTAAGGTTAGTGTGACACTTTGGTTTGTACTAATGTTCCTTGAGTCAGTCAAGGATAACATTAGACTTATGCATGGTGTCATTAGCACTAACTTACTTTTAGAACCTTAATTGATCCATCTTGGCCATTAGAAGGTAGTGAAATGGCCGACTTTGGTGAATTCTAAGGTTGGTTGATACTCGATGCTACACTCATTGAGATTCAACTCTCGGGATGTTTTGGCGGCAAGCCAGTGGCCATGCTAAAATAAAACCTGTGAGAAAGATCGGTGATATGAGATTCCTAGAACGCGATTACTATTTTTAGGGTAGGTTGAGCCAACTTGACTCTAATGGGGAAGAGTACTTACCTATGGACTCCATGCAAGCCTTTAAATATAAGGCTCTTGTGTGACTTGTTTGTATTTTATTATTCAAACATGACATCATAACATCATATCATCATGACATGGCATCTTTACTAACCATTTCAAGGATCTTAGAGATCTTTGATGCAGGATTATCTTAAGCGATATTTCTAGCAGGGGGAAAGAGGAATTATTTTCCTCTAACCAGGTGTCGTCAAGATCAAAGCACATTATCTTGAGTTAAAGGCTATAACCCACTTGATATGGTGAGCTTGATTCTTATAGAAGGACATTCAAAGATAAAGACTCAAAATTCTTCAAGACAAAGTTGTGACCAGATTCTTTTTTCAAATATTTTAATCCCACGAGATCCTTGAAAACATTGCATATGCACCTACATGTCATGCATATAATTACATAACAGGTATTCCCAAGACAAGTTTTCTCATCTTCTTGCTATTTATTTCAGCAGAAATGGCTCTTGAACAAACTGTCAAAGATCTCCAAGCTCAGAATGCTTAATTCCAACAGATGTTCCTGAACTTAGCCAAGGGGCAGGAAGAAATGAAAGCACTCATCACCAAAGAGAAGAAGAAAAAGGCCAAGAAACCAGTCGGCATCCTTAACATGGGAAGAAGGTTCAGGGGTCCAGTCAAGCAAGTTCGGGATCCCGATAATCCATTAGACGAAGACGACGAACATGATAAAGACGATAAGAATGGTGAAACTGAAAAAAGAAACCATGGTCCTGTTAAATACTCTGATGAAGAGGAAGAAGATTACTTGAATGAACAATATACCTCTGTTGATGAAAAATACAAGCAGCTAGAAGATCGTATAAATTCTATGGAGAACCAGAAAGTGCCTGGGTTGGATTTTGAGGATTTGGGTTTAGTCTCAGGAGTTGTCATTCCTCATAAGTTTAAATTCCCCACTTTTGCAAAGTATGATGGTGTTTCTTTCCCAAAGCTTCTTTTGAGGTCATATGTCAAGAATATTCAACCATACACTGCTGACAGGAAGTTGCAGATGCATTTCTTTTAAGAGAGCCTATCTGGAACACAGTTGGGATGGTTTTATCAACTAGAAGGGACCAATATCCATACTTGGGAAGATTTGGATGTTGCTTTCTATAAGCAATACCAGTATAATGTTGATCTTGCACCAACCCGTATGCAACTATAGAGTATGACCATGGGCTCTAACGAAGGATTTAAAGAGTATGCCTAGAAATGGAGAGATCTAGTAGGAAGAGTTCAGCCCCCCACGTCTGATAGCGAATTGGTTGACATGTTTATGGGAACTTTGACAGGTCCTTTCTTCAATCATCTGATTGGAAGCTCTTCAGCTAGGTTCACCGAGTTGATATTAACAGGGGAACATGTTGAAAATGGAATCAGAAGCGGTAAAATCCAGGTGGCTGCATCGTTAAATACTACGAAGAAGTCATTCAATGGGAAGAAAGAAGCTAATGCTGCGTACGGCCAGAAAAGTTGTAGTAAAGGTGACTGCCATCAATCTGTGGGGGCAGTAATGATTTCCAATCCCACACCAATGCAACATCAACAACAAGGTAATTAGCGTAGGTAGGATGCACCAGGAGACAGTTCACAAAAATCAACATGTCGTTGGCTCAAGCATTACAACACATGTTAAAGGCAGGGCTTTTTACATTGAAGGACCCTCCGCAAAACCCCAATACTTCCTCTCCCCGTTATAATCCCAATACAAGGTGTGCATATCACTCCGACAACCCCAGGCATGACACTAACAACTGTTGGGATCTTAAGAACAATATTCAAGACATGATTGACTCCAAGGAGAATATGTTTGATCCTCATGAGACTCCTAATATGATCACTGCACCTATGCCTAATCATGACAAGGGCATTAATTTTATCAACATTGTGGAAGACGCTGACAATGACTGTGACATATACAATTGGATCTTCCCTACTATTGGTGGTGGAGTCAACAATTGGAAGGCTAAAGACTTTATACCAATCTCCTTTAGTCAGGACTAAATGCTATTTTTTTATCTTGCTTTCAAGTTTTTGGATATGTAATTTAGACAATAACTTTAAGCCTTGTGCCTTAGCCGGGGCACAATGGTCTATTTGTTAGGGTTGTTATCTTTCATCCACATATTTTCATTTAATAAATCATTGGACGTTTGCATTCAAATTTTGTGCTCTTTGTCTTTCTTTAACTTTATTACTTTCAAAATAGCTATGTGTTCTTACACACACACCCATAAAAATTGCAGATTCATATCCACTATGGATCCCATTGATAACAATTATGCTATTGCCAATTATGACTTCGAAAATCCAATCTACCAAGCCGATGACGAAGGTGAGGAAGATTGTGAAGTTCCTGGAGAAATTTATAGACTATTAGAGCAAGAATAAATAGTTATACAACTGCATGAAGAGCCAATCGAGGTTGTGAGCTTGGGTACTGAAGAGGACAAGAAAGAAATCAAGATAGGTGCTAACCTAGAAGACAATGCCAAAAAGAGGTTAATTCAGATATTGCGTGACTATGTTGAGATCTTTGCTTGGTCGTACGAAGACATGACATGGCTTGATACTGATATTATGGTTCACCATATACCGGTTAAGGAAGGTTATACCCCTATAAAGTAGAAGATTCATCATATGTATCCCGAGATGTCTGAAAAGATCAAGGTTGAGGTTATGAAACAATTCAATGCAGTTTTCTTAGTTGTTATGTCCTATTCTCAGTGGGTTGAAAATGTAGTGCCAATACCTAAGAAGAACGGTAAGGTGCATATGTGTATATACTACAGAGATTTGAATAGGGAAAGACCTAAAGATGACTTTTCACTTCCACACATTGATGTTCTGGTTGACAACACCACTCCGTACAAAGTATTTTCCTTCATGGATGGTTTCTCTAGTTATAATCAAATCAAGATGGCACCTGAAGACATGGAGAAGAATACTTTTGTCACACAATGGGGCACTTTCTATTATAAAGTTATGCCTTTCGGTTTGAAGAACGCCGGTGCTACATATCAACACGCTATGGTAGCTTTATTCCATGATATGATCCATCACGAGATAGAGGTTTATATTGATGACATGATAGCCAGATCCCATACTGAAAAAGAACACCTTGATCACCTGCACAAGCTGTTTGAGAGATTGAAGAAATACAAGCTGAGGTTGAATCCAAACAAGTGTGTTGTACCCCAAAATTTTCCCTCCTATTTTTCTTCAAGACTTTCTCATGAGGTCCTCATTTGCTCAAAGTGGCTCAAGAATTGATCAGACAAATTCTCTTCCCAAGCAAGGGGTCCCCAACTAGGGTTTTGTATTTATAAAGGAAGATTGGGTTTCAAAGGTCTCAAGTAGTTTTCATGGTTCTTAGTATGTCTTCAAGAATGCTAATTCCAATTTTTAAGCCTTGCATCACAAGTTTGCTCAGTCAATTGCTCAGATGACTGAAAATCAACTGCATTAGACAAAAAGTCAATTATGGTCAACATACAGTCAAACTTCAAGATTTTTGGTCAACATCAACATTTTGAAGTGATGTTCATCATTTGGTCAATGGTTGATCATGATTCCTCAAGGAAAGACCTCAAATCATCAAAAGTCAAAAATTGTCAAATTAGGGTTTCCTTAGGAGAAGTCAACTGAACTTTAACCAGGCATGGCTTTCACATGCTTCAACAAATTTTCCCCAATCAAAGCCCACTTTTAAATAAATTCAATTTTCTACAACTTTTTATCTCTATGATCAATTCCAAAAAATGCTTCGTTTGAGATATATGAGTCAATACATTATAGGTCATTTCAAAAGTCAACAAAAATACACTTTTTGTCAAGGCAATTTACATCAAGGTAAAGTCTCCAAATGCAAACATGTTCAAAAGAGAAATTGAAAAGAACATATTGAGATTTATAAAAAGTAAAAGATCACCTCTAAAATATGAAAATTGAGAGGGTTATGACCAGTGCAAGTTGGGAAATTTTGAGAAAATGCATGAAGTGCAAAGTGAGCAAACTTGAAATTTTGAACTAGTGAGCTTAACTTTTTATGTTTAAAACAATTCCATGACCTTATAGAAGACTCCTAAACTCATTCATGCCTTACCTTATTTTTTATTTATATTTATTTTGTTTTTATTCAATTAAATAAAAAATAAATTAAATAAAATGCAAGGCAATTGGAACAAGGCGCATGGATAGTTTTTGGATCAGTTGGAGGCCCAAGACAACTCATGACAACATGCCTATACCGCATGAGCTCAAATATGGCAAGAATCTCCAAAAATGGATGTTTGAAAAACATGTTTGATTCTTGTTTAATTTTGGCCATGATTGCATGATTTTATGCCATTTTTGTTCCCTTATCTTACCTCATATATACTCAAACATACCAGATGCAAAAGGGAGAAAAAACCTTGCCTCAAAATTATCAAAGAATATCTAAACTTTTTCAACAAACCTCGAGCTTAAAAACTCTCGTTACAAGCCTTCTCATTGCGAAATCTTCATTCCATTAACTTCCAGGAATATTGAAGGGTATGTTTGGATCGGTTACCATGATCCAAAGGGCCTGAATCATGCATATAGGCTATGGCCGGTTCTTGATTTTTATCGTTCATAAATTTTTTAATTCCATGCATTGTTGAGTGTTTCTAACCATCCAAATTAGTTTATATGTATGTTCAGAACATGTTGCAATCGTTACATGGAATTTTTGACGTCTGAATCTTAATTTTCCATGCTTGAATCGAGTTAGGGGTTTTGCTTTGAAACTCATAATACAAGGACTTTTTGCTAAAACTAAGCCATTTTTGAGTTCAGGGGGGGTCGAATTAGGGGGAGTAGGACATTTTTTATCACTAACACATTGAATTCGCAGGTTTTGTACCTTACAAGTTACCAGAGAAGACAACCGGAGCTAGGGCTTCGGCGCCTCTCTGGACAATAGGATCATGTTTTATATTTATTATTGTGTTTTGATTTATATCAATGGATGTAAAGCCTCCCCAGAAGTAGAAGCGAGCATGTCAAAGGCGTTAGTATACCAGGGCACTGGTTCGATCCCTGCCCCTAGTATTTTGATCTTTTTCACATGTTTTTTCCTCGTTTATAGATTCCATGCAAGCCAACCCAGCATGGTCACCCAACACTCTCACCTTATCACCATTGGATCTTCATAATTTTAGATCTGATGTTTCATATCTCCAGGCCCATGGTGCACTCTCGTTGACCAAACACACTGGATCTTACGCATATTAGATTTATGTTAATGGACCTAATGAACTTCTTTCAGCACCTCTATGATCTACTTCTTGCAATCTATTGTACGCCAAAATTTGCCCTCTCATTTTACTCAAGACATGCTCTTAGAGGTCCTCAAATGCTAAAGGTTGACCAAGAATTAACCAGACAAATTCTCCTCCTAAGCATAGGATTTCCAACTAGGGTTTCACTTTTTAAAAAGAAATTTGGGTTTCAAAGACCTCAAGTGATTTCCATGGTCCCTAATATGTCCTCAAGAATGTCCATGCCAAGTTTCAGGCCTTGCATCACAAGTTTGCTCAATCAATTGCTCAGATGACTGGAAATCAACTATATTAGGTCAAAAGTCAATTGTGGTGAATATGCAGTCAAACTTCCAGATTTTTGGTTAACATCAACATTTTGAAGTGATGTCCATAATTTGATCAATGGTTGATCACGATTCCTCATGGAATGCTCTCAAATCATCAAGAATAAAAAAATTGCTAAATTAGGGTTTCCTAGAGAAAGTCAACTAAACTTTGACCAGGCATAACTTTCACATACTTCATCTATTTTCCCCAACCAAAGTTAATTGTGAAGAAAATTCAATTCCCTGCAACTTTTATTTTGTCCACCAGTTCAAAAAATGCATAATTGGAAAATATGAGCCAATACATTACAAGTCCTTTTTGAAAGTCAACAAAAAAGCACTTTTTGTCAAAGCAAGTTACATCAAGATAAAATATCTAAATGAAAACATGGTCAACATAGATATTATAGAATACATCTCGAGATTTCTAAAAAATCAAAGATCATCTTAAAAAGATTAAAATTGAGCAAGTTATGAACAGTGCAAATTGGGCAAATTGGTGAAAATGCAAAAAGTCAACTTTGAGCAAAAATGCATTTTTAAGTCCATGGACCTATTTTTTTGGGATTCAAGCATGTTTATGATTTACTCAAGGAGTCCTAAGCTCACTCACACACCATTGTGATTTTTATTTTTATTTATTTGAATTTTATTCATTTAAATATCATTTAAATCAAAATAAAATACAAAATATGATGCAAGGCATATAAGCTTTTGGTTCCCATCAAGTTGGAGGCCCAAATAACTCATGGCAAGATATCAAATTTGTGACAACCAAGCAAAGGTCAGATTTGGACACAAATATTAAAAATTGGAAAGATTTTTAAGAAAATATTTGAAACAAATCACACATTCAATGCATTGGATTTTGGCTCTTTTTGTTGACCTAATTGCTAGCTCATATAAGCAGAAGAGATTCAGAGTAATAGGACACGCAACCAGCCTCAAGCCTACCTTAAAAATTCTAAAACATTCAAAGAAAGGTAGAAATTTTCATTGAGAAATCCAACCATCCTCCCTTGGATCTAAAGACTCTATCACTCTCCTGAGAGTCCCAGGAGTATATCCCTGCCATTTTCGAAGCTCATAGCATCCTAAGGCAGCGTGATCGTGTGTCACCGGTCAAGCAAGGTTTGTTAAATATGAAACTAAAATTGATACATTGTTTATGTGTTTAATGGTTTGATTTATGTTCAGGATACCCATTAGAGCAGGTTGGACGTGTCACATGAGAGCCTTGAGACCTGAATCGTGTGATGCCATTGTTAGGGCATCACGAACTGAAAACTTTGTAACTCATAACTTAGGAACTTTCAGGCCAAATGAATATCACTATTGAATTTGTAAACCCCAAATTAGGGGGGAAGGTTTGTTTTTGTTCTTTTTGTGTTTGAGTTTTTGCAGGTTATAGGTTTTGACCAACCGGAAGGGATGACCGGAGCCACCACTCTTGGTGGCTTGACCTACGTTGACACTCATGTAGATGGACGGGACAAAATGATTGGTTTGTTAAAGTGACAGCGGACCCACTTGGCACGAGTGTCTTGCACAGTTAGTGTTAGGTCTGGATTTGTGTTATATATTTACCATTGTGTTTATATAAACAGAAGTACAATCATCCCAACGGTAGTGGTATTGTGTGTTAAGGTGTTACTATGGGCAAAGGCAGTGGTTCGATCCCTGCCTCTTGCCATATTATTTTTCAATTTTGTGTTTGCAGATCCAGTACTCTAGGGCCAAACATGCACACCATGGGTTATCACCTCATCACCTTTGGATCCATCTAGATGCAGATCCAGCGCTCCAGATGACTGGAGACTATGGTGTACCCCAGGGAGCATTCCCCACCAGATTGAGCGTAGAAGTGGGCTCGCTACGTCTGGGCCTAACAGAATTGCAATTTATACCACCCCCTTTCAGCTTCACATCAGGCCCGTGTTTTTTTTATTATTTTCTTTGTTTTATGATTTATTTATTTAATTTGTTTTATATTTATTTTTTAAAACCATTTTCATTTTATGATAAAATCAGAAAAGTCACAAAAAAATAGATTTAGGTTTTTCCAATTAAATTTAATTTTTGTAAATTAATTAGTTTATTTATTTCACTATTTTTATTAATTTAAAAACATATAGAATTAGGTTTATTTATTTCAAATCTTTTTTTTTCTAAAAATAAAAAATACAAAAATGTTAGAATTAGTTTCCTCTTGATTAATTTTAATTGCATTTATTTATCACTTTTTATTTCAAATTTTTTTTTTCTAAAATAAAAATATCAAAAATATGCTAAGTGTATAGAAGTAGTTTAGGGTTTCTACTATGCTTTTCGTATTTGCGCGCTTATTTTAAATTTCGCATTTTATATTGATGTAACTGCAAAAAAGGATGTAATAGTTAAACTTAAGACTTTTTACTTTTTGTTCCCCCATTTTGGATTTTTAATACCCCCAAAGCCCTGTAATAGCGTAGATTTAAATTCCCGCATCTTTATTTTCGTACTAATATTAACTGTTAGATGTATGTATAAATAGGATTGCATGATAAGATCTGAAAGCAAACACTAGCAAACTTAATATTCGAAGATAACTAAACTGAAACACAACACACTTGTACATGCGCACCCCTAGGATATCTCCACTGGTTACCTTATAAATAGTCGTGTCTTACGAACGTAGGGAATTTTAGCAATGACCCTTTGGTTTTGAGATCCTAAGTCCCTCGATGACCCTTTCGATGTTTCCTCGGTAGAACACCTTAAAATCTTAGGGTAATTTCTAAAGTATCTTACAAAATGGCTTTCATGACTATGCGATGACCCTACGCTCGTCCCTCAAACATCTAACGATACGTCTACCTACTCACTAATAGTAGGATAACACTATCTAGATGAAAGAGGAAAAGAATAAACCTTTTGAGTAGGTAGATAGCTCTTAATTGCTTGCTCAAACATAATTTTTTTTATACGCACACAAACTTTTTCTAAACATTTTCAAAGACATGAGAAAACTTTGTATACATTCTCTCCGAAACGAGAAACATTACAAAGTTCGTCGCACTAAGGCGTCTTTTCAAAATATCTTCAAAAACACACTTACATAAAAAATAATTTTCAAAGTGAACTAGCAACTAAGATCCTGTAGATAACTACGAATGGAAAAGGGGATAACACCTTCCCTTTCCATAACCTACGCTTACTCATAAAATTCTCTCGAAAGGTCTTTCTTGTTCTTTTCACCCTTTCCTTTGTTGGATAAAAGAAAAGTCGGTGGAGACTCTTGCTAACCGCAACATTGCGATAAAATGCAAAACCAGTAAAGTCAGTTCTCCCACCATATGATAGAACTAGAGACTCTATTGGGGATTTATTAAAAGTGGGGTTACTTTAGGGCTAGAACATATTTAACTTACTTGTTTGATTTGTGTGTTTTATCGTTCGAGTTTATGTTTGGTTTATTGTTAAAGATCCTATACCCGGATCTAGGGCACCTTTTTAGGTAAGTAGCAATAAATCATGGAAGATGTACGACGTGGACCGATATGGACGATATGATAGCTACTTTAGCATGATACTCTGGCTTGTACTAATGTTCCTTGAGTAAGTCAAGGATAACATTAGGCTTCCATATAGTGTCATTAAACTCTAATTGGCCTTTAGAACCTTAAATTGACTCATCTTATCCATTAGAAAGTAGTGCAATAACCGGCTTCGGTGCTGACTGAAGTTGGTTGATACTCGATGCTACACTCATTGAGATTGGACTTTTGGGATATTTCAGCCACAATTCAGAAGCTTGAGCTGAAACAATGCCTGAAAGAAAGGTCAGTGGTATGAGATCCCTAGAACCGATTACTATTTCTAGGACAGGTTGAGCCAACTGAAACTTCAAAAGGGTACTCACCTATGGACCCCATGCAAGCCTTTAAACCTAAGGTCTATGTGTGGCTTGATTGTGTTTTCAATTTTGTTTTAAGCATGAACATCATAACATATCATTGGTACTAACCATTTAAGGACCTGGGGATTTATCTCTTCTATGTTATGTAGGTTATGGATCCCACTCACAGAAATACCACCCGGATCAACTTCGTGGGAATACCTTTCAAGCTTAGGGAATTGGTCTTAAAGGTTCCTGATAGTTCACAATTCAACAGAAGGCATGGCCACTTGCTCAATTTGGTTACTAACAGTTTTGATGAGGGTATGAAGAGTGTCCTATTCTAGTTCTTTGATCCTAAGCACCATCGATTCACATTCCCTGATTATCAACTGGTGCCCATATTGGAATAATTCTCTAAATTACTCAGAGTGCCTATATTGGAGCAGATACCCTTCACAGGTTTAGAACAGGATCCAAAGTCTGAAGATGTTTCCACAACCTTGCACTTGAAGCCATCTGACATTGAATCCAAGTGGGAAAAGATGAGTGGGATTAAAGGTCTTCTTGAAAAGTTTCTGCTAGATAAAGCTCAGGTATTCCTAGACGCTATGAGTTTCCATGCTTTTGAAGATATCTTGGCCCTCTTGATCTATGGATTGGTGTTTTTCCCTAATCCGAAACAACTTATATATGTGAGCGCCATCAATATTTTCCTTACTCACATCCAGTGCCTATGTTTCTCAGGGATATCCTGCATTCTCTCCATACCCGTACTATGAAGAAACGAGGAACTCTTATATGTAATATACCTTTGGTCTATAGGTGGTTTATTTCGAACCTTCCTCGGTCAGTAATGAAGAATGAGTTAGGCTTAAGATGGTCTCGAAGGTTAATGTCCCTCTCTCACTCTGATATCTATTGGTGTTCACCCTCCCAAGAATATGTTTCTATTATTGGTCACTGCAGAGAGTTTCCTAATGTGCCACTCCTTGGAATTAGATGAGGCATCACTTATAATCCTTCTTTAGCCTTACGTTATTTTGGTTACGCACAAGAGATGGTCCTCATGATATGCTCATCCAGGGTATCATGTTCTTCTACGACAGGGATCTACAACATTATCGTCAGAGGTTCATACGTGCTTAGGGCATGGTTAAGAAGACTGATGGTAGGAAATTAGGGCACAAGAATTCCATACCTTTGGAACATTACCTTAGATGGGTGCGAGCTCGTGCTCAAAGTATTGTGATGTCGTATCCCACCATCTTACCAGTGATCTTAAAGCCTATTTCTCAAGGGGACGAGGCTCGCATTATTCTTCATCCTGACATGCCAACAAACTTTGAAGAATTGTAAAGGTCTTGGATCCAACTAAAGGAAGAACAAGATACCTTTGAGGCTCAATTCTATGCCAGTGAGAAGAAAGTACTAGAACTGACAAAGCAGCTCCATGAGGAGCAGAGCCTTAATGCCTCTATCAACACCGAAAGGATGCGTCCATGGGAAACCTAGAAGTTTTAGAAGTTTTTAATTTTTATCTCTTTGTAAAACTTTTGTTCCATTTGAACTTACTAATAAAAAGCCTTTGTTTCTATTTTGTTTAAAAGAGTTTAAATCCCACGAGGTCCTTGAAAACATCACATCAGCATGTCATGCATATCATTACCTAAACAGGTATTTCAAGATAGGTTTCTTATCTTTTCGTTGCTTATTTCAGCAAAAAGAAATGGCTCTTGAACAAACTGTTAAGGATCTTCAAGCACATAATGCTCAATTCCAACAGATGTTCCTGACTCTGGATAAAGAACAGGAAGATCTAAAAGCCCTCATTGTTAAAGAGAAGACAAAGAAGGCAAAGAAACCAGTTGGCATCCTGAACATGGGGAGAAGGTTTAGAGGACCAACCAAGCGAGATCTTGAATTCACAACCCCATCAAATAAAGGGGACAATCGGGAAGAGGACAAAAAAAAGACAAAAGAAGAAGATAACAACCCAGGGTCTGATGAAGAGGAAGCAGACTATTCTGAAGAACAATATCCTCATATCGATGACATGTATAAACAACTGGATGATCGTCTCAATGCTATGGACATTCAGAGGGTACCTGGTTTGGACTTTGAAGAGC
The DNA here is from genome assembly GCA_948472305.1 of Vicia faba. Classification (NCBI taxonomy): domain Eukaryota; kingdom Viridiplantae; phylum Streptophyta; class Magnoliopsida; order Fabales; family Fabaceae; genus Vicia; species Vicia faba. The sequence goes on along the minus strand of CATIWC010001833.1, from coordinate 162,952 downwards.
TAGGGTTGATTTCGGGAGTAGTCATCCCACAAAAGTTCAAAGTTCGCGCCTTTGAAAAATACAATGGTGTTTCATGTCCCAAACTGCATCTGAGGTCTTACGTCAGGAAGATCCAACCCCATACAACTGATAGGAAATTGTGGGTTCACTTATTCCAGGAAAGTTTGTCAGAAATGCATTTAGAGTGGTTCTATCAGTTGGAGGGAACCAACATCCGCAATTGGGAAGATTTGGCTACTACTTTTTATAAGCAGTATTAATATAATACTGACCTCGCTCCAACCCGTATGCAAATCTAAAACATGTCTATGGGTTCCAGCGACGGTTTCAAAGATTTTGCCTAGAAATGGAGGGATTTGCTGGTAGAGTCCAGCCTCCCCTGTCTGATAGGGAGTTGGTGGATATGTTCTATGGTACTCCGACAGGCCCATTTTTCAACCATTTGATTGGAAGTTCTTCAGGCGGATTTATCGAGCTGATATTGACAGGAGAACAAGTGGAAGCTGGTATCAAGAGTGGTAAAATCCAAGGGGCTGCATCTTCAAGTACTGTGAAGAAGCCTTTCAGTGGAAAGAAGGAGGTCAGTGCTGCCTATTGTCAAAGAAATCATGGTAAAGTGGAACGCCATCCAATGGTATGAGTTGTAATGATCTCCAACCCTGCTCCAGCTCAACGACAAAATAATTAGCGTAGGCAGGATGCGCCCAGAAGACCATTCACCAGGATCAACATGCCTTTGTCTCAGGAATTGCAGCATTTGGTGAAGGCTGACTTGGTTACTTTGAAGGATCCTCCCCAAAACCCAAATACTTCCTCTCCCCGCTACAATCCAAATGCACGATGCGCTTACCACTCCAACAGTCCGGGGCATGATACGAATGATTGTTAGGCTCTGAAGAATAAAGTTCAAGACCTTATCGATGCAAAGGAGATTTAATTTGACCCTCCTGAGACCCCCAATGTAATAACTGCACTGATTCCTAAGCATGACAAAGGTGTTAATGTTGTTGATGATATTCTATTTATCTCTTATGTGGGTGAATTAACTACTCCTCTTCCAGTTGTTAAGAAGAATATCTTACGAGCCAGTTTATTTTCAGGTTGTGGTGAAGGTTACCACCTTTGTACGTCTCTTCCCAATGGTTGTTTGTTGTTGAAGATAGGTGTTCAACGTTTGATGGACGATTGAGAGATCCTTCTTGAGAAGGTTCCTTCCAAAAAAAGTTTGTGTGAAGATGTATCAATTATTACCATCTCTAATAATCCTGAAAGGATCTCCTCTAAAGGTCATGTATAGATTACCGCCACTCCTAAAGTTGCTCCCTTAATTATTACCTCTCCAGGACCAATACCATATTCCTCCGACAAGGTTGTTCCTTGGAATTATGGAGCTGACGTCTATTACAATGGCGTCAAGCAAGACCTATTGGCTATCAAGAATGAAGTTACTGAAGATACTGATCCTAACATTGACAATATTGTTGGGACCAATAAGATTACCAAAAGCAGAAGGATTTTCTCTCCAGAAATCTCTCCAAAGACTGTTGCTACTCCTATTGCCGTTCCCGCTGCTAAGCCAACTGAGATTCGGGGAAAAGAAGTACTAAGCAAGCCTGCCCGGACGGAGGCACCTAAAGAAGCCATCCCTGAGTCCTCCAAGCAAGAAATGGAGGAAATTTTGAAAATCATACGAAAAAGCGATTACAATGTTGTGGAGCAATTAGGGCGGAACCCCTAAAACATTTTCAATGCTAGCTTTGTTATTATGCTTTGAAGCCCATGCTAAGGCTTTGGTAAAGTTTCTGAAATCTGCTCATGTTCCACAAGAGACTTCTGCTGACCAATTTGAGAGCTGCGTTGATAGTCTGACCGTCGACAACATATTAGGTTTCTCTGATGCTGATTTGACTCCTAAGGGAAGAAGACATAATGATTCCCTGCATGTCTCTATTGATTGCAGGGGCACTACTCTAGCTCATGTGTTGGTGGACACCGGTTCATCTTTGAATGTTCTACCCAAGGGTGCCTTGGAGAGATTGGATTATGAAGGACTTACATTGAAACCCATCAATATCGTGGTAAGGGCTTTCGATGGTTCCAAAAGGACGGTACATGGGGAGGTGGACATCCCGATCAAAGTTGGTTCACAAACTTTTGAATCCACTTTCTACGTGATGGACATTCGCCCATCTTACCCTTGCTTACTAGGACGCCCTTGGATTCATGGGGCCAATGCTGTCACTTCCGCTCTGCATCAAATGTTAAAATATCCGTTTAATGGAAAGATTATTACAGTCTGTGGCAAAGAAGATTATATGGTAAGCCACCTGAATTCTTTCAGATATGTCAAGATAGACGACAAGTTCATTGAAACCCCCTGTCAAAATTTTTAAGAGGTTCCTCAGACGATCGCTATTACCAAAATTGCTACTGTTGTTCCGAAGATTACCAGGCCTCCATTAAAGATGGCTTCTCTGAAGGACACCAAAGCTGTGACAGAAGAAGGTGAGTGTACTATTTGGGGCCAACTCCCTGACATCCTCTATAAGTCTGACAAATTTAATTTGGGTTTCACTTCAGGAGCTCAAAAATCTATTTGTCGTGCTCGCGCCGAAGGACCACCACTGCACGTCGACAACCATGGAGTCAATATTGTGGAAGATGCTGACAGTGACTGTAACCAAGACAATTGGATCTTCCCTACTATCAACGGTGGACTCAATAATTGGACGGCTAGAGACTTTGTGCCTATTTCTTTTATCCAGGAGTAATTGTTTTTCTGTTTTTTTGAGGATATGTAATTTTTGAACAATTTAAACGCTAAACCCTTGTGTGTTACCCGAGGCACAACAGTCTATTTGTGAGGGTTATCACACCTAATTTTCATATGTCATTAATAAATCATTGGATGTTTTGCATTAAAATTTTACACTCTCTGTCTTTCCTTTTACTTTATTTTGTTAAAATAGCTATGCGCCCTTAGACACACCCACATATCGAATTGCAGATCCACATCCACCCTGGATCCCATTGATAACAGTTTTTCTATTTCCAGTTATGACTTTGAAAATTCGATCTAGCAAGTCGAGGACCAAGAGAACTTGCTAGACTATTACAACAAGAGGAAAGAACAATACAGCCTCATGAAGAGCTGGTTGAGGCGGTAAACTTGGGTATTAAGGATAATAAAAAGGAAGTCAAGATAGGTGCAAAATTGGAGAATGGTGTCAAAGAACGGTTAATCCAGACGTTACGTGACTATGTTGAAATCTTTGCTTGGTCATATGAAGACATGTCGGGGCTTGATACTGATATTGTGGTTCATCGTCTGCCAACAAAAGAAGACTGCCCTCAAGTGAAGAAAAAAGTACGTCGTATGCACCCTGAGATGTCAGAAAAGATCAAGGCTGAAGTCATGAAACAGTTCAATGCCGGATTCTTAGCTGTTACTTCTTATCCACAATGGGTTGTGAATGTGGTACTGGTACCTAAGAAGGACAGTAAAGTACATATGTGTGTGGATTACAGAGATTTGAATAGGGAATGCCCCAAGGACGACTATCCGCTTCCCCATATTGATGTTCTGGTTGACAACACCGCACAACATAAGATATTCTCCTTCATGGATGGTTTCTCCGGTTATAATCAGATTAAAATGGCGCCTGAATACATGGAGAAAATAACTTTTGTCACACAATGGGTCACCTTCTGCTACAAGGTTATTCAATTTGGGTTGAAGAATGCTGGGGCAACCTATCAGCATGCTATGGTAGCATTATTCCATGATATGATCTATCACGAGATAGAGGTCTATGTTGACGATATGATAACCATGTCTCAAACTGAAGAAGAGCACTTTGGTCACTTGCAAAAACTGTTCGAAAGGCTAAAGAAATACAAGTTAAGACTGAACCCAAACAAATGCACCTTTAGAGTAAGATCTGGTAAAATTTTAGGTTTCATCGTCAGTGGCAAAGGTATTGAGGTAGATCCTGCAAAGGTTAAATCTATTCAAGATATGCCAGCCCCCCGCATTGAGAAGGAGGTTAGAGGGTTCTTGGGACGCCTAAACTACATTCCCAAATTCATTTCTCACCTAACCGCTACTTGTGAACCCATCTTCAAATTACTGAAGAAAGATCAAGTAGTGAAGTGGAACGACGATTGCCAGACAACCTTTGACGGAATAAAGGATTATCTTTAAGAACATTCGATTTTGATGCCTCTGGTTGAAGGAAGACCTCCGATCATGTACTTAACAGTATTAAAAAATTCAATGGGTGTGTGTGTTGGGCCAACATGACGAGTTTGGCCAGAAAGAGCATGCAATATACTACCTTAGCAAAAAGTTTACTGACTGTGGAACAAGATCCTCACTGCTCGAGAAAACTTGTTGTGCTTTGGCATGGGTTGCTGGCCGACTAAGACAATATATATTGACTCACACTACCTTATTGATATCTAAAATGGATCCTATCAAAATACATATTCGAAAAGCCTGCTCTCTCTGGAAGAATAGCAAGATGGCAAATGGTCCTGGCCGAATATGACATTCAATACACTACCCAAAAAGCAATCAAAGGAAGTGTACTAGCTGATCATTTGGCTCATCAGGCTGTTGACGATTACCAATCAATGAATTTTGAGTTCCCAGACGAGAACATTATGTTAGTAACTGATTATGAAGAACCTGGACCGAATGAAGGACCTGAAAAAGGATCATGATGGACTATGTGTTGTACCCCAAAATTTGCCCTCTCATTTCTCAAAGGATCACCCTGGACCCTCAGGTTTGCTTCCATCTAATTCCAAGCCTTGAATTACAAATTTTCCAAGAAAGTCATTCACAAGGGCAAAATGGTCATTTGCATACTGAAAAGTCAAACTTTGACTTTTGGATCAAAAGTCAAGTTTCAAGAATCATATTTCATCAAGACATGTTGAAATATGAAGTTTGTTTCATCAATAAATTCAAAAGTCAAATTTACTTTGGAAAGGTCAAAATTCTAAATACTTAGAATTTTTCTAAGTGTTTAAGAAATATGACAAGCTCAGAACTTCTGGTCAGATTATCACCATGATGCAAGCTGATTCTAGAAGAACTTTTAACTCAAGAGTTTTAGATCCCAATGAGACCTAAAACACTGCAGAACAAAACTTCTTCAAGAAATGCTAGGATTTCAAGTTATACATCCTCAAAGTCACGTCCCTGAAACTTAAACACTTAGTAAATTCTGAGCATTTTCAAATCAGAATTTGTTTACAACTTCTGGGCCAGTTTTCACATAGGTTCAGTCAGAAGTTGCAAGAGTAACTCAAATAGGGCTTACAAAGCATGTCATAAGCTTTCTGGAAAGTCTGAGAACTCACTCAGAACATACTGGAGCAAAGAGATTCAAGGATCAGAAGTTGGATGTTTGTTCTAAGTTGCGCTGATGCTGAACTTCTGACCCAGAATTAAGCTATGTTGCATAATCTCTTAGCACAGGATTTCTGGTTTTATAAATCTCATCATCATTTAATTCTCACAACCACTTTTGAGTTTTTATCCAAAGGATTTCCTCACGTGTGACATAGAAGTACATTGTTGTCCTTGAAAAAGCAAACTTTTGTACAAGGGTATAATGGGCCCATGCTTTACTTTTGCTTCTAAGGGTACTTTTCCTTAATTCATGCTTACAAATCCAGCTTAGGCACGGCTAAAAGCTGCTAACCACCATACTTGTTTATCTTGCTTCAAGAACAAGCTAGCACGCTAGCACGCTGGTGGTACTTTTGACTTTTCTAAGCTACAAAGTTCTTGCCTATAAATTGAACTTCATTTGCAACTGTGAAGGGGGCGGGTCAAAAAACTGAAAAGAAAAAGCTTTGAAACTTTGCTAAAAATTCCAGGAATTCGAAACTACAAACACAAATACAAAACCTGCTGGTTTTTGATTCTTGCATTCAAACTCTAATTTCCCCCAAGTGTTTCTTGACCAAATCATCCATACAACTTCTGATTTTTCCAGCCATTGGTAACCCAAGTTAAAGGTTGTTCCAGTCTGCTGAGCATGTGAGGAAGCTGATCAGAATGTTACAAGCAGTCAGAACCTGGCTCCAGTTCACAGGACCTTCTCCAACTGCAAGGTAAGCTTCTGCTGACTCTCATCATATCACTTAGGCATTGTTAAACTTGCATGTCCAAAATACAATGTAGACATCCTGATTCTGATGCTGTACATATTCTGAGGTTTCATGTATTTGTCTGCCTAAGTAGGGAGAACATCATTTCAGAACTTCTTAAGGAAACTAGGATTAGCATATACATGTTTGTTTCTAATTTACAGTCTTGACATTTTTTATGTTTCTGAAAACATGATGGAAACCTGCCATAATTGCTATGTTTGTGTTTTCTGTTCTATTGAGAAATGACTAAGTTGCAGATGTTCTGATTAGCATGAAGAAAGAGATGGAATTTATCATCAGAGTTTACTTTGTAATACATGTTTATGCTTTTGCTTCTAATACCGGATGTACAGCCACCCTAGTGGTAGAAGGCGTGCGCATAAGACATTAGTACTAAGGGTCCTGAGTTCTAACCCCAGAAGTATCTTTTTAGGTTCATTTGTTAACATTTTTACCCATTTATCTGTCAGACAATACTCCTAGATCAGAACCTCCAGATATCCTCACCCAACAACATTACCATTTCACTCTCTCAAGTAGCCAGAACTTCTGATCTGCCAGTGACGTATGAACTTCTAGGTTCCCAGCTACACTATAGCTTCTGAACCCCTTTAACAATCAGAACTTCTAGGTTTTCCTTTATTCCCAAGAACCTCAGAACTTGGTGTACCCAGGCCCAAAACTTCTGACCCTCTACTTTCCTACTAACATTTTCTCTCTTGCAGCGTATCAGAGTCAGAACTTCTGTTCCTTCTCGTTTCAACAATGTGTTGATTCTGACTCTTTTTTCTCTTATTTATCTTACTTTAGCTTTTAAATAACCAAAAAACACCAAAAATATTTATATTCACATGTTTTATTTTATTTCTTTGAGAATAAAAAGATTAAAATATTTTCTTAAGTAAACTTATTTCTTTATTTAAACAAAACAAGTTCATTTTACATTTCTTGTATATTATTTCAATATGGTTGTAATAGATAATTAGGACTTTTAATTTCTTGCAATCCCCATTTGTAAATTTGTACACCCATCCCTTTAACGATGTAATAGTGTAGGACTTTACTTTTCCGCACTTTTATTGCTTTCATATATTGTTAGTAATTAGGGTGTGTATGGAAAGACATGAAATCAACAAATAGATAACCCTGATCAAGACTGAATGCATGCAATAAAACACACTTTGCACACATGCACCCCTTAGGGTAATCTCACTTGTTGCCTATCGAAAAAATAGTCATGTTCCTCAAACATGGGCGTTTTGGTAAAGACCTTTGATAAAAGATCGTACTCCCTCGATGACCCTCGATGTTGCCTTCGGTAAATGATCTAGTCCCTAAACGACATTGCTAAAACGTCCCATAGGTTGCCTTCTATGACTATACAAATGTCCCACGCCCATCCCTTCACATCCAACGACGTGGCTTCTTACCAAAATAATGGTAAGATAATAACATCTAAAGGAGGAGGAAAAGAACATCTAAGACCTTTTGAGTAGGTAGATTCGCTCCTAGTTGCTCGCTTGCTCACAACAAAAACATTTTATATACCCACACTTTCATTTTGAAACATTTTCAAAAGTCAACACTTTGTACGCATTCTTATAGAAACGAGAGCCACTACAAAGACACCTTTTCAAAATCACATTCCACAAACACCTCTTTGAACTATTTTCGAAACTACACTTTGTACGCGTTCTTATAGAAATGAGAACCATTACAAAGATATTTTCAAAATAATTTCAAAAACCACACAAAGCACACTTTCAAACAAAAGCAAGTGATCTAGCAATCAACTAAGAGCCCGTAGATAACTACAAATGAAAAGGGTGGTAATACCTTCCCTTTTCATAATCTACCCCCCGAACTCAAGAAAACATCTCTAAAGGTCTTTCCTGTTCTTCTCAGCCTTTCCTTATTGGATAAAAGAAAAGTCGGTGGCGACTCTTGCTATCTGCAACAATTGCGATCAAACACAAAAAACCAAGTCATTTCTTCCATCATATCACACTATGGTATTTGACGAGCTTCCAACACACTAGGAAATGGTATTGGTGCTGTGATTATCTCCGCTGAAGGTTGCCATACACCCTTCACTGCCAGACTATGTTTTAAATGCACCAACAATATGGCCGAGTATGAAGCATGCATTATGGGTATCAAGGCTGCTATTAACATGGGGATCAAGTTCTTACAAGTATACGGAGATTCAGCCTTGGTCATCAGCCAAGTTAAAGGAGAATGGGAAACAAAGCATTCTAATATCATCCCTTACCGAGAGCATATGATGACTTTTATTCCATATTTTGAAAAGATTACCTTTGAACATGTTCCGCAAGAATAAAATAAATTATCGGACGTACTAGCTACCATGTCATCCATGTTTAAAGTCAAATGGGATAACGAAGCCCCTCAGACCACTATTGAAAGATTAGACGAACCAGTCCACTATTATGAGATTGATGCTGAGGGAGTAGAAGAAAAGCCTTGGTTCCATGAGGTGAAAAGGTATCTCGAAGCTCAAGAGTACCCTGAGGGAGCATCCATCAATGACAAAAAGTTCTTAAGAAGGTTCTCTGCCAAGTTCTTCCTGAGTAACGAAATTCTCTATAAGCGCAACCATGATTCCACTTTACTATGGTGTGTGGACAAGAGAGAAGCGGAGAAGATTATAGAAGATATGCATGAAGGTATCTTTGGCACTCATTCTAGTGGACACACAATGGCTACGAAGATTCTGCGAGCAGGTTACTACTGGTCCACTATGGAAACAAATTGTCATCATCACTCCCAGACTTGTCACAAATTTCAAATTTATGCTGACAAAGTGCATGTGCCTCCAGTTCCCTTAAATGTCTTGACTGCTCCTTGGTCGTTCGTAATATGGGGAATTGATATGATTAGAGAGATTAGACCTACCGCTTCCAATGGACATTGTTTCATTGTCAATGCCATTGATTACTTCACAAAGTGGGTCGAGGCTGTCTCATTTGCTTCTGTTACCAAGAACGTTGTGGCTCAGTTCATCAGACATAATCTTATATGTCGGTATGGGATCCCAGAAAGAATTATCACCGATAATGGTACCAACCTCAATAATACTATGATCACTAAGCTCTGTATGCAATTTAAGATTCAGCATCATAACTCTTCTCCTTACCAGCCGAAGAAGAATGGCGCTGTGGAGGCCGCCAATAAGAATATCAAGAAGATTGTATAGAAGATGATGGTAACAAATAAAGACTGGCATGAGATGTTACCGTTTACTCTTCATGGTTACCGTACCTCAGTGTGCACGTCAACATGGGCAACCCCTTTTTCTCTCGTATATTGTATGAAAGTTTTTTTACCCGTCGAAGTCCATATCCCTTCCATGAGAATCATGAAGGACGCAGGTCTAGACGAAGACGAATGGATTCAGACTCGACTTGACCAATTAAACCTGATTGACGAGAAAAGGCTCGTGACTATTTGTTATGGTCAGATGTACCAGAAATGTATGATTAATGCTTTTAACAATAAGGTCAGACGTCAGGTATATCAGGTTGGGGACCTAGCAATCAAGTGCATCACGCTGCCACAAGGTGATCCCAGGGGCAAATGGACTCCTACATACGAAGGACCATTTGTGATCAAGAGTATATTTACCGATGGAGCTATGATATTAACCACCATGGACGGTGACGACCTTTCACACCCTGTAAACATGGACATAGTTAAAAGATAATACGCGTGAAAAGAGACCCGCTAGGTTGACTGGCCTAGGAAAAAACAAGGGCATCCCTACGAACCAAAAGGGTTCAAGCAAAAATTAGGGATATATATGAAAAAAATATGTACACCCGACAAGTATAAAACCTAAAAAGGCGGCTTGGGCAAAAAAGGGTATCTCGGTACACCGAAAAAACCGAAAGGGTGGTCTAGAAAAAAATTAGGGATTAAAAGCATATGACTATGTCCCGTTGGATCACCTTACAACCAGAATTCATTATCAAATTTACAAGTTCGAATGGTACGGATCAATCCAGTCAGCTTCTGCCAAGCAGCAAAGGGATGAGACGCTTAAAGATATAAAGGAAATAACATAATGGGAACCCAACGGGATTATTTCACATAGTTGTTCTCTTTTATGTACCACTTTGTATATTTCTCATTTTTATGACGACATTTATCTTATTAGGATGTTCGTCTCCTTGTACAAAGATGTCTGTTATAGGCAGACTTTCTCAAATCAATACAAAATTCCTCTTTTAAAGTTCAAAACTATTTGTTTTTATTTTCTGTTTTGTTTGCAAAAACGCCCAGTGATTATTTTAAATGAACATATGCATTTGAATATGATTACCTCTTACAAATATATGCATAAAAATAGAAACACAGTTATTAAAGGCTCTAAGAATTGGGACAAAGTCGAAAGGCCATATGTAAATCCTCACAGAACACCCCTAAGGGACCATTTTCACAGAAATTCATCATCAACAAGGGTATGTTCCTCAACAGGTACAAAAACAGAGGCATCTTTCCACAGGTCACTGCCATATCTTCAGCATATTGACTAACGATTTCAGATAGTCCGACATCTCTAAACAAATAAGAAGGTTCAATCGTTTCCTTAGCATCTTGGAGAATCCCCCAACATGGTATATGGATTTCTTGCATTCCCCAAACAGAGTTTCATAAAAGTCCCTAAGAAGTTTACAAAGTTTATTTCCACATTAGAGTTTATTTCTCTAGCTACGAAAGACCACCCCCCAGCGGAATTTATTTCTCCAAATTGGTAAATTCTTCCAACATAACTCTTTTCTCCGGTAGGATTGATCAAAGTAACCACCTCCAAAGGACTATTCGTTCTTCCATCCCCGTTCAGAGTGCATGTAACCCATCCATTTCAAGAACTATGATAGGTTATAATCTCTCCTAAAAAGCTTCTATACTCAAGCAGAAATCAAAATCTCCAGCATAATATCCTTGTACAAAAAGCGGGAATCCCCAGAAAATTGAACTTCAACAAATAGTGAGGAATTATATTCTTCAACTCCGATAGTAGTCAGGGATTTATTTTCCCCAACGACACTACAAAAAGCAACTGATACCCTTGCATATCGCATTCATACATTATTCACAAACGTCATAGCATATGCATACAAAACACATACAACACAATCTCATTTATTTTGAGAAAATTGTTCCATAATGCATTTCATACATCATGACATTGCATACAGTTAACTCTTTATCTTTTCAGGAAAAGACCAATCAACAAGAACAACATCATCAACTATTGGTAGGACCAGACAGTCTTATCAAAGACAACATTCTTCTGGCTCATCTTAGATCAGGTGTAGATCTATTCTAATACTTCTTCCAGTTGAAGACATTTTCTGGCTCAGATTAAATCGGCCAAAGATTTATTCTGATACTTCTTCCAGATAAAAACAAGCATAAATATCTGTTGGCTCAGATTAATTTGACCACGATTTATTCTGATACTTCTTCCAGTAGATCTTTTTCTGGCTCAAATTAAACCAACTGTAGGTTTATTCTTATACTTCTTCCAGTTAAAGACAACAAAGACCTATTCTGGCTCAGATTAAATCAACCAAATATTTACTTTGATACTTCATCCAGTTGAAGACAGTCATAGATAGTCATTGGCTCAGAATAAATCAACCAAAGGTTCATTCTGATACTTCTTCCAGTAGACATTCTTCTGGCTCAGCTTAGATCAGGTGTAGATCTATTCTGATACTTCTCCCAGTTGAATACATTTTCTGGCTCAGATTAAATCAACCAAATATTTATTCTGATACTTCTTCTAGATAAAAATAAGCATAGATGGTTGCTGGCTCAGATTAAATCGACCAATGATTTATTCTGATACTTCTCCCAGTAGGCCTTTTCTGGCTCAGTTTGAATCGATCAATGATTTATTCTGATACTTCTTCCAGTTTAAAGTCAACATTTACTTTGGATGGTGTTGTACCCCAAAATTTGCCCTCCCATATTCTTCAAGAAATTGCCAAGTCAAGCTTCAAAATTCCCCAAGGGTTGCACAGTTCAAGGGCCTCCTAACAGTCAAAATTAGGGTTTTGGTTCTGATCAAGAAAATGAAGTTTCCAAGAGTCCAATCAAGTCCCACATGCCTACAAATATGGTCAAGCATCCTCATATCAAGTTTCAAGACTTTCAGCACAAAATTGCACAGTCAAAACCCTAATTGCACTACAGTTAACTGTAGGGGCAAAATGGTCATTTGACAGTCAAAAGTTCAAATTTTTGGTCAACATCTCATTTTTAAGCCACAAACACCATTTGATCAATGCTTGATCATGATTCTCAAAGCTAGGCTCAAAAATCATCAAGATGCAAAAGTTTCCTTATTTGGACAGTTGAAAAAGTCAACTGTAAATTGAACAGGGCATAACTTTCACATGGATTATCAGAAAAATTCCATCCAAAGCTCATTTTGAAGAGAAAGACATTTCCTACAACTACTCTTCACACTTCAAGTTCAAGAAATGCTCTCACAAAAAGTTATCAATTTCAACATTACAGGTCATTTTCAAAAGTCAACAAAAAGGGACTTTAAGTAAAAGGCCATAACTTGATATTGGTAAACCAAAATGACATGGGACCAAACACATTGGTTAGAGGACTCAAATACCTTTCCAAAATGTCCAAGAACGTGAGCAAAGCTTAAAAATTGAGCAAGTTATGCCTTGTGGAAGTTGGGAAATGTTTGGATATTTTGAAAAGTCAACATTGCTTCAAATGACCTAAAATTGCTAATGGGCCTCTTTTTCTTCCACAATTCATCATCCAAGACATGCACACGACCACTTGGCCCAAAGGGAAGTTTTTCTTCATTTTTATTTATTTATTTGGATTTTTATTATTAATAATTCATTTAAATTAAAATAAATACATGAAAAATACTAAACCTAGGTTTTAAATCTTTTTATGCATAATATATACTCAAGATTTCGTGCCTGACCAAATATAGAAAGAATCAATTGAATTGGTCATGATTTGGTAGAAGTTTGCATGAAAAAAGATTTGAAAATCATGGTTTAAAAATCAAATATCATATTCATCAATTCATGGATTTTGGATCAGTTTTCTTTGACCTAATCATTCATACACATATAAGGATGCAAACCCTCATGCCTTTGACCCCTCAGCTGCGCAGGAACCTGAAGAAAGAACTTGAAATTTTTGCTTGAAAATTCAAAACTGAAAATACACTTGCAGGTCGTTTCAAGCCCCAACACTGATTCCATTGCATTCCTGGGACATCAAGCAACGTATTTGGATCAAAAGCACAACCTCTAACGCCCAGAATTGGTGAATAGGATTCACACTTTCTCATATTTTTTTCAGAATCGTGTTTCAAGATTTAGACATTTTCATTGCATATTTTTAATGGATTCATACTAATTGATATGTCCTGAAGCTAACTGTTGTACCCCAAAATTTGCCCTCCCATATTCTTCAAGAAATTGCCAAGTCAAGCTTCAAAGTTCCCCAAGGGTTGCACAGTGCAAAGACCTCATAAGCAGTCAAAACTAGGGTTTGTGTTCTGATCAAGAAAATGAAGTTTTCAATGGTCCAATTAAGTCTCACATGCCTAAAAATATGGTCAAGCATCCTCACATCAAGTTTCAAGGCTCTCAGCACAAAATTGCACAGTCAAAACCCTAAATTGCACTACAGTCAACTGTAGGGGCAAAATGGTCATTTGACAGTCAAAAGTTCAAATTTTTGGTCAACATATCATTTTGAAGCCACAAACATCATTTGATCAATGCTTGATCATGATTCTCAAAGCTTGGCTCAAAAATCATCAAAATGCCAAAGTTTCCTTATTTGGACAGCTGGAAAAGTCAACTGAAATTGACCAGGGCATAACTTTCACATGGATCATCAGAAAAATTCCATCCAAAGCTCATTGTGAAGACAAAGACATTTCCTACAACTCATCTTCATACTTCAAGTCCAAGAAATGCTCTCACAAAAAGTTATCAATTTCAACATTATAGGTCATTTTCAAAAGTCAATAAAAAGGGACTTTAAGTCAAAGGCCATAATTTGAGATTGGTAAATCAAAATGACATGGGACCAAAAGCATTGGTTAGAGGACTCAAAGAACTTTCCAAAATGTCCAAGAACATGAGAAAAGCTTAAAAATTGAGCAAGTTATGCCTTGTGGAAGTTGGGAAATTTTTGGATATTTTGAAAAGTCAACATTGATTCAAATGACCTAAAATTGCTAATGGGCCCATTTTTCTTCCATGATTCATCATCCATGACATGTGCACGACCACTTGGCCCAAAGGGAAGTATTTTTTCATTTTTTATTTATTTATGTGAATTTTTATTTATATTAATTCATTTAAATCAAAATAAATACATGGAAAATACTTAACCTAAAGTTTTAAATCTTTTTGTGCATGTTTTATACTCAAGATTTCGTGTACAACTAAATAGGGAAAGATTTGGACTGATTGATCATGATTTGAACAAAAAGCACATGGAAAATATTTGGAAAATAATGATGGAAAATCAAATCTTCAAAACCATAATTGCAAGGGATTTGATTTGTTTTTCTTAACCTAATTGATTCATACATAATCCAGGAACAAAACCCTAATGATCATACACACGCAGCTGCTCAAAAAAGCCATTATCAAACTTGAAATTTTTCTCTAAAAACTCAATTCTGAAAACTCACTTCCAGGGCGATTCAAGACATAATTTTTGTTCCATTGGCTTGCTGAAGGTCCATTGAACGTGTCCCAATCATGAACATTCATCAAAGCTTAAGGAATTGGTATACAGAACTTGAAATATCTCATGAAAAATTCATAATCGTGTTTTCAAATCTATGCATTTTCATGACATTTTAATTATTGATTCATGTTCCTGATATGATTCTAAAGCTAACCCATGCGTTTAATTGAGTTTTTGCAAGCTGAAGACGATTTCACCATTATCGTTTTCTAGGGTTTATGAGACCTTGGATTAGGGTTTTTTGAATGAGGAAAAATTGGCCTTCAAGAGTATCACCATTAGAACTAGCAGGCTTGGACGATCAAGAATCCATCATCGCGCTCAATTTATGAGCGTTCTAGGCTTATTCGCTATTTTCTGGAAAGTGGCCTAAGAGAACACATCCAAAACCGTTGCCTATGTTTCTTTTGTTTCAGGAAAATAAAAACCAGCGAGGAAGATGATTAGGTGGCGAGGCTTGACTGGTGCATTTGAATTTTTGCGCGCAAAATCCACTAACGCGTTGTTTCATATTATATTGTTTATTGTTTATTTATTTAACAAAATGATTCAGTGGTTCAGCTGGCAAGCATAAAGGTTGGTAATACACATGACCTGGGTTCGAGCCCCAGGTCTTCCATGTTTCCATATTATTTTTCAATAACAATTCCTATGCAGTTTCAATAACAAAGACCACCATGCACCTTCCAAATCCAGCATGCCACGCGTCCTGGAACCTCAGATCAAAGGCATAGATTGGAGGAACACCCTAAACCCTAGTTAATGTGCCAGCCCACTACCTGGAAAGTCAAACGGATCAATGTCTTATTGGGCCTGGATTTCTAAAGAATACCTCCTAATTTGGGATCTGAACCCCCTTTGGTTTGCAATTCTTCCTATTCTCTTTATTTTTTCTATTTTTTATTTTTTATTTTAATTGTTGTTTTAGTAATTAATTTTATTATTCTCACAAAATATAAAATACACAAAAAATCAGAAAAGATAAAAAAAATATAATAAATATTTTTATTTCTAATATTTTCATAAATAAATTTGCATGTAATTATTTAGTTTTAATTTAAGTTGTAATTTTAATACTTTTTAACAAAAAATCTAAAAAATGTAGAAATAGGTTTAATTAATAATTTTCCGTTCCTTTTTATTTTTTCTTTTCCTAAATATATCAAATAATTAAATATTTTATTTTCATAATTAAAATTGTAAATTAATTAGGGTTTCATTTAGGTTAAAAACTTCAATATTTTTCTTAATAACTTAAAAGCCATTAGAATTAGGGTTAGTATCAATGTTAATTCTTTTTTTATTTAAATCCTAAAACACTAAAAAATACCAAAAAACAAATTCTTGCTTTCTTTTTAATTAATTAGTTCATCATTAATTCAATTTTTGCAAAAGGGTCCAACGCCCTCGTTTCGTTTTAGTTCTTATTAATTCGCATATTATTTTATTTCGTTTAAATATTCATGTATCTCTCCCGAAGCCATGTATTTAATTATTCGCACTTTTAATTCTTTATTTACTTTGTTTCTTTATTTTCCGTCAAATCGGGTCCTGGTTAATTTTGGCGATGTGGACCCGCGCCATTTGTAATAGCTTAGAATTTACTTTTCCCGCAAATATTTTAACTGTTAATCAAAAGACATGAAAGAATGTATGGACAAAATAAAAACAAGCGTAGAACACCAATAATATGACAAGATAAATGCAAATGAAAATGACACACGAATCGCACACACCACCCCTAGGGTACGCCTCACTGTTACCTTGCCTCGAAAGGTGATCGTCGAGTAGAGGATGTCTTAGTAAGTCCTCATGATCCGGGAACCTGGCATGAGGGTAGCTTCTAAGGTGTCTTCCCATTGCTCTGGTGATCACCATGTCCCGAACCTCGAATTGACCCGAACACCTCCAACGGTGGTGCTACCTACCTCTCAATGGTGGGATGGCACTACTTTAAAGGACATTTACACAGACGAATTCCTTAGGGTAGGTAGACGACTCTAGATACTTGCTTTAAATTTCAAACAAAATTCAAAAATACTTTTCACACCAACACACTTTCAAAAAGCTTTCGAAAGCAATTTTTCAAACACTCTTGAGGACCGATACAAGAGTCGAACTGGAATTTTTAAAGAAACTTTTTAAAACCCACAGTTGAAAAGCAAACAAACCAATTTTGAAAACACAAATGAGCAAGTATCTAAGAGCCCATGGATAACCATGGATAGAAAGGGTGCTAACACCTTCCCTTTCTATAACCTACCTCCCGAACCGAGAGCAATCTCTTTAAGGAATTTTTCTGTGCTTTTGTCCTTTCCATTTGGAGAAAATAAAAGACGGTGGCGACTCTTGCTTCCGCGACATTTCGCGAACCAGCGTTAAACAGTCAGTTCCAGATCCACCGATCACAGAACTGGCGACTCTGCTGGGGACTTCTTATAAAGTGAGGTGTACCTTAGGATTAGTTCATAACTGTGTTTTCAATTGTATTGCTTTGCTTGCTTTAAATTGTGGGACTGTCTTGGGAGTTCTATAGATCCTAACCCGGATCTGGGGGATACCTTCTTAGAAAGTAGCAACAAGGCTGTGAGGGAACTGTGCGGGGTATACCGACATGGTTGAAACAGTCTGCTACGTTGATGTGGCACTTTGGTGTGTACCGGTAACCCTTTAGTTCAGTCAAGGAGAGTACGGGGCCTCCGCGTGGTGTCGTGAAGCATCAACAAACCTTAGGAACCTTAATTGAACTATCTTGGCCTCTTTAGGGTAGTGAGATAACTGACTTTGGTGCAGTCCGAGGTTGGTTGATACTCGATACTACACTCAATTGAGGGTTGCTTTCCTGGAATATTTCGGTCGCCAGTTCAGTGGCTAAATCGAAACGATGAACAATGAAAGCAATCCCGTGATATTGGGACCCTTAGAACCCGGTTACTTCTAATAGGACAGGTTGAGCCCACCAACTTCAAGAGGGTAATACCCAGACCCCATGCTGGCCTAAACTCTAAGGGCTCTTTTGTGTGACTTGCGTGCCTTCGTACTTGACTATCTGCGTGCTTGTTACCTGACACTTGTTTCTTGCAGGTTTTAGTTTGTAGCCCTTAATTAGGACTCATAACAGGGTTTACTGAATTTCCTGCAGGTTTTGTTCATAGTCCTTAACTAGGAATCGTGACAGGGTTACTAAGTTTTTTGCAGGTTCAGGTTTAACAGTCCTTAATCAGGACTCATAACGGGGTTACTCATATTACCCCACGCATACCATAACATCATACCATTGCATACATCCTAACCCATTTCAAGGATCTCAAGGGCTTGTGATGCAGGTCATGATGAACCAACTGTCCAGCAAGGGGCAAAGGGGATTTATTTTCATCTAGACAAGGTTGTCAGGGGCTATGACCCACTGGATATGGTGAGCCTTGACCCTTGAAGAAGGACTCTCAACAACATGAAGTACCTTCAATCAAGTTACCAGTTTCCAACTCTAACAATTTGTTTACCCCTCGAGGTCCTTGAAATCATTGCATGCATATCATACATCTCATTGCATAACAGGTACCCTTTCTCTGCAGGTTACTTACCTTCTTCGCTGTTTATTTCAGCAGTCTCGTCATGAATCCTGAATCCTCAACCGAGCACACTATTAAGGCCCTCCAGGCTCAGAACGCCCAGTTCCAAGGGCTGATCATGAATTTGACCCAGGGGCAATAAGATCTGAAGGCTCTGCTCTTGAAGAAGGAAAAGAAGAAGAAGATGACTGTTTTGTTCAGCCCTAGACGCAGATCTGGGAACACCCTGTAGGATCAAGCTGAGAGGACAACTCCATCTGTGGGGAAAGGCAGTCATCAAGAGGAAAGGGTTCCCAGTCCAGTGGTCTCCGACAATGAGACAGATTTCAACGACGAACAGTACCCTCCGGCTGAGGATAGGTACAAACAGTTGGAAGACCGGCTAAGTGCTATGGAGATACAAAAAGTGCCCGGCCTGGACTTTGAGGATCTAGGTCTGTCTTCTGGGGTAGTGATCCCGCACAAGTTTAAGGCACCTGCCTTTGCTAAATACGACGGGGCATCCTGTCCTAAATTGCATCTCAGGGCTTACACAAGGAGGATCCAGCCCTATACGGCTGACAAAAACTTATGGATCCATTTCTTCCAAGAGAGTCTTTCAGGGACTCAGCTCGAGTGGTTCTATCAATTGAATGGAGCCAACATCCATACCTGGGAAGACCTAGCCACTGCTTTCTACAAGCATTACCAGTACAATACCGACCTTGCTCCTACACGTACCCAACTCCAGGGTATGTCGCTGGGGTCAAGTGAAGGTTTCAAGGAATACGCGCAGAGATGGAGAGACCTTGATGGAAGGGTGCAGCCTCCATTAACTGACCGGGAACTCGTTGATGTGTTCTTGGGGACCCTATCCGGGCCATTCTTCAATCATCTCATTGGTAATTCATCTGCAGGATTTACCGACCTCATCCTGACTGGCGAAAGAATTGAAGCTGGTATCAAGAGTGGGAAAATCCAAGAGGCCACACCTTCTGACACCCACAAGAAGCCTTACACGGGAAAGAAAGAATCCAATGCTGCATACAGCCAAAAGAGTCGTCGTGACCAACATGCAGGGGCAGTCATGATTTCTGGTTCTGCACCACGCCGCCAACCACAAAAGGGAAACCAGCGAAGGCCGGATGAGCCTAAAAGACAATTCACCAACATTAACATGCCATGGTCACAAGCATTGCAGCACATGTTGAAAATGAACCTGATTGCGGTAATCAACCCTCCTGCAAATCCCAAGACCTCCTCTCCAAGCTACAACCCAGAAGCGAGGTGTGCTTATCATTCTGATAGCCCGGGGCACGATAATGAGGACTGTTGGGCACTGAAGTACAAGATTCAGAACATGATCGATGCCAAAGATATTGAATTCGAACCTGCCGAGACTCCCAATGTGATCACTGCTCCCTTGCCAAAACATGGCTAGGATTGAGAGATTTTTGTTCATTTGAATTCAAGCTGTATTTTTCCTTTCTTGATAAACAATTGTCATGTTAAACTCTTTTATTTCATGAATGCATTACACATGTCTGTCTTGAATTAATTATGTTTACTGTACTTAAAACTCCTTTCATATTTTTGTGATCAACTCTTGACTGAAAATTCTAAACCTCTTGAGGGAGGATGACGAAAACGATACCACAATCTTTACAGTATGCTTTTGAACAGACCCCGCTGATGAGGTACAGGCATTGCTTCAATCCCTAAACACTGGAGTTATAAGGATGATAATCCCTCGTCAACCCCTCTGAGCCAAAGAAGTAGGAGTTTTTATTTTCGAAAATTGAAACCCTTAATCATAACCTGGGGCAGGGTAGTTCTTTCAGTTGATCTACGTGCATAACGAATGGCACCAAAGAAGTCCTTACAAAACAAAAGACAGTGATGGTTCAGAACAATCATAAAGACAAGCAGTCGTTATAAAAAAAATCATAAATGAAAAGCCCAAGAAGTCAAAACCTATAAAAGGGGCTTACAAAACTGGGGCATCCCGCTGACTGTAATTCCAAAAAAGGAAACAGTTCAGGCAAAAAAAGAAAAGGGATAATCAAAAAAAAAAAGAGGTCATACAAACCCTCAAATAACAAAAAAGGAATGACTGCCTATTCAAAATAAGTTATCAATATCCGAATCATCACCGGAAAATCAGAGCAAAGACTCAAACAAGGTCTAACGTATGATCAACTGAGTTTAGGTTTGGAGAACATCACGAAGAGCGGGTGGGTATAAATAATTTGAGCCTTTATCCTTTGTTTCTTAAACCGTGAACCAGGCCACGATATAACCCTTAAAAGTCCTAGCTGAAGCATGGGTTAGTTCGAAAGCATACTGTTACGAAGGTATCCTGACTCCTGAAGGTTTGCTGTAAAATCTTGAGTTGACACCGCACTGTATTACAAAAAATGCATTTTCAAACCTTCAAGACAGACATAAACTTTGCATTCTTAAGATAACATTGCTTGCATATGATTATTTGTCTGAACAGCAAAGAACTTTGCGCAACGAATATCCGATGAACAAAGATCTTCTCAACAGAAGAGTCCCTCTAGTGGAAGGAGCACTTTCAATCAAGGGGCATGGCATGATCAAAGACTGTCATCTGGGGCAGTCCAGTCACAACCTGGAGAATCACTCAAGATGTCCAACAACAGGGGCAACTCCCTACATTATGAAAGCATGGACATAGTCGAAAAGATACTACGCATGAACAAAAGACCCGCTAGGTTGACACACCTAGGCAAAAATAAGGGCTTCCCGGCGAACCAAAAGGGTTCGGGCAAAAATAAGGGATGAAACGAAAAAAATTTGTACACCCGGCAAGTCGAAAACCTGAAAAGGCGGCTTGGGCAAAATGGGTATCCCGGTGGACTGAAAACCCGAAAGGGCGGTCCAGGCAAAAATTAGGGATTTAAGCGTACAACTATGTCCCGGCATCTCGTCACTTATCTGCCAGAAGATTTGTCAAATGACCTCCAAGGTATCTTCTCCCTTCACCTCAGAAACAGGGGCAATAATGAGCCGTCCCGGCAATCCAGTTGCTCTGTCAACCAAAACACTAAGGTCAATATAAAGATGATTACCATTTACCTTTACAAATCCCAGATCAACATTAAAAATCAGGTAGCCTTACCCCGGTTCCTCCAGAAGTCTTACATGGACCTATCTCAAGATGACCTAACCCCGGTTCATCAAGAAGTTTTTACACAAACTTATCCAAGTAACCTAACCCTGGTTCCTCCAGAAGTCTTACATGGACCTATCTCAAGATGACCTAACCCCGGTTCATCAAGAAGTTTTTACACAAACTTATCCAAGTAACCTAACCCCGGTTCCTCCAGAAGTCTTACATGGACCTATCTCAAGATGACCTAACCCCGGTTCATCAAGAAGTTTTTACACGAACTTATCCTGCGGCAACCTAACCCCGGTTCCCCCCCAGAAGTCTTACATGGATTTAGCTCAAGATAACCTCACCCCGGTTCATCAAGAAGTTTTACATGAACTTACCTCACCAAGCAACCATACACCGGTTCCCTCTCTTCAAGATGCAGTTTTACATGGACTCGTCACCCAGAAACTCTACACAGGTTCTCCCTTTCCAAAAACGAAGTTTTACACGAACTCATCATCAAAGTAACCCTACACAGGTCCCTTCTCCATTTCAGATGCGGTTTTACACGAGCTCATCAGCAGGCAACCCTACATATGTTCCCTCTTTCAACTTACAAAATTACAGTTCAAAATCTCCCCAGGAGAGTCCAATCTAGTTCCCCACGAAAGTTGGAATTCATATCCCCAAGCAGTAAGCTTATCCCCAGCAAATTCTGGAAGCTTATCCTCGCAAAGCACGAACGCGTCGCCCGGCTTCATTAAAAGAGTTATTTCCTTAATAGGATATAACTGGGTTATCCTCAGCCAAAAGCCATGGAAAGAGCGTCCCCGACGAAGTTCTCTTACTCCCGACGAAGTCTATCAACACTTCCAACAGCAAGGATATCCCCAGCAAGCTATTATCAACATTTCAGCAAAGATATCTTTCTCCCCAGAGTATTGCTCCCCAGCAAGATCGCTAGAGTATCCTTTCTCCCCGCAGAATCTTCCATTTGCCAAGTTTATTCCGCAACGGAGTCATCTTCTCCTACCGGTATTCTTGCAGTTATCATCCCCAGCGGAAGCAAAATCTATTCTTCAACATCAGCCTAGGATATGATTCCCCGGCACCCGTCAAGGATTTAATTTCCTAGATGAAAACATACATTCATAAAACATCACATACATCATTATAGCATGCATAGACGCATTATATCATACAAATCTCATTTATGTTGAGGACATCATTGCTTGATCCATATCATGCATTGCATATGACTGACCTTTACCTTTCAGGAAAGATGCAGTTGAAATTCTCAATCATCTTTTAAGACCTAGACCGGTTCAGTTAATCGACTCCAAAGATTTCTTATCCAGTCCAAGGCCTTCTCTAGTCCAGCTAAATCGACTCCCAACAGATTTTTCTGATGAAGACTCAGTAGAAGTTATCAGGTTATATTTTCCTATTGGTTCTCTCTCCGACGGTGCATGAGATTTCCATTTTAGGTTTTTCTTTGAGATTATAATGTCCTATTGGTTCCCTCTCCGACGGTGCATGAGATTTCCATTTTGGGTTTTTTCTTTGAGATTATAATTTCCTATGGTTCCCTCTCCGATGGTGCGTGAGGTGACAATTCCTTTTTGGATTATAATTCCCTATGGTTCCCTCTCCGACGGTGAATGAGGTGATAATTCCTTTCAGATTATAATTGCCTATGGTTCCCTCTCCGACGGTGAGTGAGGTGATAATTCCTTTTCCTATGGTTCCCTCTCCGACGGTGAGTGAGGTGATAATTCCTTTTCAGATGGTTCCCTCTCCGACGGTGAGTGAGGCGATAATTCCTTTTCCTATGGTTCCCTCTCCGACGGTGAGTGAGGTGATAATTCCTTTTCCTATGGTTCCTTCTCCGACGGTGAGTGAGGTGATAATTCCTTTTCAGATGGTTCCCTCTCCGACGGTGAGTGAGGTGATAATTCCTTTTCCTATGGTTCCATCTCCGATGGTGCGTGAGGTGATAATTCCCTTTTTAGGTTATGATTTCCTGTGGTTCTCTCCCCGACGGTGCGTGAGATGTAATTCCTTTTCAGATTATAATTGCCTACTGGATCTCTTCCCGATACTGCGAAGATGGTAATTCCCACTAAGATTTTCTCAACGAGCGTTGTTGAAGTTAAAGTCACCCAAGGTTCTCTTACCATTCATGCTAAGGTAGTAACCATCCGTGGTTCATTCATCATCTTTTGAAGCTCCAGAGCCAGCTCCCGTAACCAGTCAGGACATATCTATGCCAAGCATCTGAAATCAACTCCTGCAACGTGTCAGGTACTCATGTTTCTTTTGCAGGTATGCAGGTTCTCGCTAAGGAATCTCTTACGCGATCATCATCCAGATGGCATCTATAAGCCCATCATCCTATCCATCAACCTCTAAATGGCATCTATAAGCCCATTCCACCATCACTGCTACTATGTGAGCGCAAATTTCTGGGCACTCTAGTGTTCAATCATCTTCTACCCTCGGATTACGAATGGCACGTCAGCCAATCTGCATCCTCAGGTTTAAGAAGATTGAACAGGGGCAACTGTTGTACCCCAAAATTTGCCCTCCCATATTCTTCAAGAAATTGCCAAGTCAAGCTTCAAAGTTCCCCAAGGGTTGCACAGTGCAAAGACCTCATAAGCAGTCAAAACTAGGGTTTGTGTTCTGATCAAGAAAATGAAGTTTTCAATGGTCCAATTAAGTCTCACATGCCTACAAATATGGTCAAGCATCCTCACATCAAGTTTCAAGGCTCTCAGCACAAAATTGCACAGTCAAAACCCTAAATTGCACTACAGTCAACTGTAGGGGCAAAATGGTCATTTGACAGTCAAAAGTTCAAATTTTTGGTCAACATATCATTTTGAAGCCATAAAAATCATTTGATCAATGCTTGATCATGATTCTCAAAGCTTGGCTCAAAAATCATCAAAATGCCAAAGTTTCCTTATTTGGACAGTTGGAAAAGTCAACTGAAATTGACCAGGGCATAACTTTCACATGGATCATTAGAAAAATTCCATCCAAATCTCATTGTGAAGAGAAAGACATTTCCTACAACTCATCTTCATACTTCAAGTCCAAGAAATGCTCTCACAAAAAGTTATCAATTTCAACATTATAGGTCATTTTCAAAAGTCAATAAAAAGGGACTTTAAGTCAAAGGCCATAATTTGAGATTGGTAAATCAAAATGACATGGGACCAAACGCATTGGTTAGAGGACTCAAAGAACTTTCCAAAATGTCCAAGAACATGAGAAAAGCTTAAAAATTGAGCAAGTTATGCCTTGTGGAAGTTGGGAAATTTTTGGATATTTTGAAAAGTCAACATTGACTCAAATGACCTAAAATTGCTAATGGGCCCATTTTTCTTCCATGATTCATCATCCATGACATGTGCACGACCACTTGGCCCAAAGGGAAGTATTTTTTCATTTTTTATTTATTTATGTGAATTTTTATTTATATTAATTCATTTAAATCAAAATAAATACATGGAAAATACTTAACCTAAAGTTTTAAATCTTTTTGTGCATGTTTTATACTCAAGATTTCGTGTACAACTAAATAGGGAAAGATTTGGACTGATTGATCATGATTTGAACAAAAAGCACATGGAAAATATTTGGAAAATAATGATGGAAAATCAAATCTTCAAAACCATAATTGCAAGGGATTTGATTTGTTTTTCTTAACCTAATTGATTCATACATAAGCCAGGAACACAACCCTAATGATCATACACACGCAGCTGCTCAAAAAAGCCATTATCAAACTTGAAATTTTTCTCTAAAAACTCAATTCTGAAAACTCACTTCCAGGGCGATTCAAGACATAATTTTTGTTCCATTGGCTTGCTGAAGGTCCATTGAACGTGTCCCAATCAAGAACATTCATCAAAGCTTAAGGAATTGGTATACAGAACTTGAAATATCTCATGAAAAATTCATAATCGTGTTTTCAAATCTATGCATTTTCATGACATTTTAATTATTGATTCATGTTCCTGATATGATTCTAAAGCTAACCCATGCATTTAATTGAGTTTTTGCAAGCTGAAGACGATTTCACCATTATCGTTTTCTAGGGTTTATGAGACCTTGGATTAGGGTTTTTTGAATGAGGAAAAATTGGCCTTCAAGAGTATCACCATTAGAACTAGCAGGCTTGGACGATCAAGAATCCATCATCGCGCTCAATTTATGAGCGTTCTAGGCTTATTCGTTATTTTCTGGAAAGTGGCCTAAGAGAACACATCCAAAATCGTTGCCTATGTTTCTTTTGTTTCAGGAAAATAAAAACCAGCGAGGAAGATGATTAGGTGGCGAGGCTTGACTGGTGCATTTGAATTTTTGCGCGCAAAATCCACTAACGCGTTGTTTCATATTATATTGTTTATTGTTTATTTATTTAACAAAATGATTCAGTGGTTCAGCTGGCAAGCATAAAGGTTGGTAATACACATGACCTGGGTTCGAGCCCCAGGTCTTCCATGTTTCCATATTATTTTTCAATAACAATTCCTATGCAGTTTCAATAACAAAGACCACCATGCACCTTCCAAATCCAGCATGCCACGCGTCCTGGAACCTCAGATCAAAGGCATAGATTGGAGGAACACCCTAAACCCTAGTCAATGTGCCAGCCCACTACCTGGAAAGTCAAACGGATCAATGTCTTATTGGGCCTGGATTTCTAAAGAATACCTCCTAATTTGGGATCTGAACCCCCTTTGGTTTGCAATTCTTCCTATTCTCTTTATTTTTTCTATTTTTTATTTTTTATTTTAATTGTTGTTTTAGTAATTAATTTTATTATTCTCACAAAATATAAAATACACAAAAAATCAGAAAAGATAAAAAAAATATAATAAATATTTTTATTTCTAATATTTTCATAAATAAATTTGCATGTAATTATTTAGTTTTAATTTAAGTTGTAATTTTAATACTTTTTAACAAAAAATCTAAAAAATGTAGAAATAGGTTTAATTAATAATTTTCCGTTCCTTTTTATTTTTTCTTTTCCTAAATATATCAAATAATTAAATATTTTATTTTCATAATTAAAATTGTAAATTAATTAGGGTTTCATTTAGGTTAAAAACTTCAATATTTTTCTTAATAACTTAAAAGCCATTAGAATTAGGGTTAGTATCAATGTTAATTCTTTTTTTATTTAAATCCTAAAACACTAAAAAATACCAAAAAACAAATTCTTGCTTTCTTTTTAATTAATTAGTTCATCATTAATTCAATTTTTGCAAAAGGGTCCAACGCCCTCGTTTCGTTTTAGTTCTTATTAATTCGCATATTATTTTATTTCGTTTAAATATTCATGTATCTCTCCCGAAGCCATGTATTTAATTATTCGCACTTTTAATTCTTTATTTACTTTGTTTCTTTATTTTCCGTCAAATCGGGTCCTGGTTAATTTTGGCGATGTGGACCCGCGCCATTTGTAATAGCTTAGAATTTACTTTTCCCGCAAATATTTTAACTGTTAATCAAAAGACATGAAAGAATGTATGGACAAAATAAAAACAAGCGTAGAACACCAATAATATGACAAGATAAATGCAAATGAAAATGACACACGAATCACACACACCACCCCTAGGGTACGCCTCACTGTTGCCTTGCCTCGAAAGGTGATCGTCGAGTAGAGGATGTCTTAGTAAGTCCTCATGATCCGGGAACCTGGCATGAGGGTAGCTTCTAAGGTGTCTTCCCATTGCTCTGGTGATCACCATGTCCCGAACCTCGAATTGACCCGAACACCTCCAACGGTGGTGCTACCTACCTCTCAATGGTGGGATGGCACTACTTTAAAGGACATTTACACAGACGAATTCCTTAGGGTAGGTAGACGACTCTAGATACTTGCTTTAAATTTCAAACAAAATTCAAAAATACTTTTCACACCAACACACTTTCAAAAAGCTTTCGAAAGCAATTTTTCAAACACTCTTGAGGACCGATACAAGAGTCGAACTGGAATTTTTAAAGAAACTTTTTAAAACCCACAGTTGAAAAGCAAACAAACCAATTTTGAAAACACAAATGAGCAAGTATCTAAGAGCCCATGGATAACCATGGATAGAAAGGGTGCTAACACCTTCCCTTTCTATAACCTACCTCCCGAACCGAGAGCAATCTCTTTAAGGAATTTTTCTGTGCTTTTGTCCTTTCCATTTGGAGAAAATAAAAGACGGTGGCGACTCTTGCTTCCGCGACATTTCGCGAACCAGCGTTAAACAGTCAGTTCCAGATCCACCGATCACACTAACCATCTATTTTAATTGCGTTTTTGCGTACTATGTGCAATTCTACCATTGATGCAGATTAGGGTTCTTAGAGGTCCAAATTGGGCGTTTCGAAATATGGTAAAATTAAGACACCTAAATACCACCATTAGAACTAGCAGGCTTGGACGAAGAGAATGAGACCATCGCGCCTAATTTATGAGGCCCCAGGGGCTAATCGCTATTTTCCAATAGGGGGTCTATGGGGACATTTGAAAAACCGTTGCTAATGGTATTTTGTTTCAGGAAAAGAATAAAGCCATGAAGAAGATGACTCGGTGGCAAGCTATGAATGGTTGGTTCGAATTTTCGCGCGCGGAGGCCCCACTAACCATTGTTTATTTTATATTCATCGTTTGTTGTTTAATGTACAAGACGCGCGTTTGGCTTGGTTGGTTAGGCATGTGTGTGGTAACGTTCAGGACCTGGGTTCGAGCCCCAGGTCCCCACCCCCTTTCATATTACTTTTCATATGATGTTCATGTGCAGCTTCAGCGTTAAGGTGTACCATGCGCTTCTCAATCCAGCTGCCCACGCGTCCCATCATACTCCATCAAAGGTCAGGATCTGAAGACTAGGGTATGCCTCAGTCAAAGGTGCGACATGCTAGTGTCAAAGTCAACGAGGCTTAAAGACAATTGGGCCCTAAATTGCTGGGCTTCACCTCACAATTGGGGGCATACCCCCCCTAGGTTTGCAAATTTTTTTACTTTCTTTATTTTTCATTATTTTTACTTTCTTTTAATTATTGTTTTATTAATTAATTTAATATTTTCATAATATATAAAAAACATAAAAAATCAGAAAAGATAAAAAAAAATAATAAATATTTTATTTTAGTATTTTTGTAAATAAATTGCATTAATTAATTTTAGTTATTAAATTAGGTTTAATTGTAATATTTTCATAATAAAAATCTAAAATTGGTAGAATTAGGGTTTAATTGATTTTTTATCCCTTTTTATTTTCTTTCATAATAATTAAATATTTACTATTACTTATTTTTGTAATTAAATTGCATGTAAAATAATTAGGGTTAATTTTAGGTTAAACTTTAATATGTTTTCATAATAAAATAAAAATTGTAGAATTAGGTTTAATTGCATTAAATTCTCCTAAATACCAAAAAATACCAAAAAATACCAAAAAATACCAAAAACTAATTTCTTTTTTTAATTTTATTAATTTAATAGTAATTTAATTTAATTCCATTAAAAAAGGGTCCAACGCCCTCGTTCTTTTAATTCTTATTTAATTCGCATATTTATTTCTTTTTCGTATAATATTTATGTATCTCTCCCAAGGCCATGTAACATTTTAATTTTCTCGCACTTTACTTTTCATTAATTCTTTATTTTTCTGTCAAATTGGGTTCTGGAAATTTTGGCGATGTGGACCCGCGCCTTTTGTAATAGCTTTAGAACTTTACTTTTCTCGCACTTTTAACTATTAATCAAGGCATGCAAGAATGAATGACAACAAATAAAAACAAACGATAGATCACTTTGACATGACAAGATAAATACAAATGAAAACGACACACAAATCACACACCACCCCTAGGGTACGCCTCACTGTTGCCTTGCCTCGAAAGGTGATCGTCGAGTAGAGGATGTCTTAGTAAGTCCTCATGATCCAGGAACCTGGCATGAGGGTAGCTTCTAAGGTGTCTTCCTATTGCTCTGGTGATCACCATGTCCCGAACCTTCGAATTGACCCGAACACCTCCAATGGTGGTGCTACCTACCTCTCAATGGTGGGATGGCACTACTTTAAAGGACACCTACACAGACGAATTCCTTAGGGTAGGTAGGTTCTCGTAGATACTTGCTCTAATTTCAAAAACAAATCAAAAATACTTTTCACACCGACACCTTTTCAAAAAAGCTTTCGAAAGCAATTTTTCAAACACTCTTGAGGACCGATACAAGAGTCGAACTGGAATTTTCAAAGAAACTTTTTAAAACCCACAGTTGAAAAGCAAACAAACCATTTTGAAAACACAAATGAGCAAGTATCTAAGAGCCCATGAATAACCATGGATAGAAAGGGTGCTAACACCTTCCCTTTCTATAATCTACCTCCCGAACCGAGAGCAATCTCTATAAGGAATTTTTCTGTGCTTTTGTCCTTTCCATTTGGAGAAAATAAAAGACGGTGGCGACTCTTGCTTCCGCGACATTTCGCGAACCAGCGTTAAACAGTCAGTTCCAGATCCACCGATCATAGAACTGGCGACTCTGCTGGGGACTTAAACTTAAAGTGAGGTGTACCTTAGGGTTAGTTCATAACTGTGTTTTCAATTGCTTTCCTTGTTTGCTTTAAATTGTGGGACTGTCTTGGGAGTTCTATAGATCCTAACCCGGATCTGGGGATACCTTCTTAGAAAGTAGCAACAAGGCTGTGAGGGAACTGTGCGGGGTATACCGACATGGTTGAAACAGTATGCTACGTTGATGTGGCACTTTGGTGTGTACCGGTAACCCTTGAGTTCAGTCAAGGAGAGTACGGGGCCTCCGCGTGGTGTCGTGAAGCATCAACAGACCTTAGGAACCTTAATTGAACTATCTTGGCCTCTTTAGGGTAGTGAGATAACTGACTTTGGTGCAGTCCGAGGTTGGTTGATACTCGATACTACACTCAATTGAGGGTTGCTTTCCTGGAATATTTCGGTCGCCAGTTCAGTGGCTAAATCGAAACAATGAACAATGAAAGCAATCCCGTGATATTGAGACCCTTAGAACCCGGTTACTTCTAGTAGGACAGGTTGAACCCACCAACTTCAAGAGGGTAATACCCAGACCCCATGCTGGCCTAAACTCTAAGGGTTTCTCTTGTGTGACTTGTGTGCCTTCGTACTTGACTACTTGCATGCTTGTTATCTGACACTTGAGTTTCTTGCAGGTTTTGTTTATAGTCCTTAATTAGGACTCATAACGGAGTGTATTGAGTTTCTTGCAGGTTTTGTTTATAGTCCTTAATTAGGGCTTATAACAGAATGTACTGAGTTTCTTGCAGACTAGTTTTTTGCAGGTTTTGTTTATGTCCTTGATTGGGACTCATAACAGGGTTACTCATATTACCCCATGC
The DNA here is from genome assembly GCA_948472305.1 of Vicia faba. Lineage (NCBI taxonomy): Eukaryota > Viridiplantae > Streptophyta > Magnoliopsida > Fabales > Fabaceae > Vicia > Vicia faba. Next base: position 131,906 of record CATIWC010001833.1, on the reverse strand, counting down.
ATACCATAACATCATACCATTGCATACATCCTAACCCATTTCAAGGATCTCGAGGGCTTGTGATGCAGGTCATGGTGAATCAACTGTCCAGCAAGGGGCAAAGGGGATTTATTTTCCTCTAGACAAGGGTGTCAGAGGCTATGACCCACTTGATATGGTGAGCTTTGACACCTGAAGGAGTTTCCCAAACCAAGGGTGTCAGGGGCTATGACCCACTGGATATGGTGAGCTTTGACATTGGAAGAAGATTGCCCTAGCCAAGGATGTCAGGGGCTATGACCCACTTGATATGGTGAGCCTTTGACCCTTGGAAGAGAGACTCTCAATAAATATGAAGTTTCTTTCAATCAAGCTACCGGATCCAAACGCTAACAAATTTTCTTGTTTACCCCGCGAGGTCCTTGAAAACATTGCATGCATATCATACATATCATTGCATGACAGGTACCCTTGTTGCAGGTCACTTACCTTTCTTGCTGTTTATTTCAGCAATGACTTCCCAACAAGACAACCAGGACTTTCTTGCTCAAGAGTCCCGGTTCGGGAAAATCCTCTTGAATCTATCCAAGGGGCAGGAAGAGCTAAGGACACTTCTCATGGAGACCTTTGTCAGGAACAGTGCTGAGGATGAAAGGCTGAAACACCTACAAGCTGAGGTGGATGCATTGAAGGTCCGGATGCTGGGGCAGGTGACTGCCATTCAAGGGTTAGCTCAAAGACAAGATGAGCTCTGGTTTCTCGTCAACCAACTGCTTCAGGGTAACCAACTGGGGCAAATGTCTAAAGGTAAAAAGCCAGTCATCGTTCAACCACCTTTGAGACAAGGAGGTAAGGGGAGAGCTCCTCAAATGGCTCCAGTGTCACAAATTCAACATCACAACCAACAAAAGAGCGAGAGAAGGCAGTTCACTCGGCTCAGCATGACCTTATCCCAGATATTGCCACAGTTGCTGGAGACCAAGCTGGTAACTCTAAAAGAAGCTCCGGAGAACCAAAATACAACGTCACCGAAGTATAACCCCAACGCCCGCTGCGCTTATCACTCTGACAGCCAGGGGCATACTACAAATGATTGTTGGAGCTTGAAAAATAAGATCCAAGACATGATCGACGCTGGAGAGATTCAGTTTAAAGTACCCAAGACTCCCCACGTGATCACTGCTCCCTTGCCAAAACATGGCTAGGATCGAGAAATTTTTGTTCATTCGAATGTTCAAATTGCAATTCTCTTTTGTTCAAACATTTACTCATGTTAAACATTGTTATTTCATTAATGCATCGCATATGTCTGTTCTAAAACAATATATTCATATTCACTAAATGCAAATTATTTTCATATTTTTTCTGATGATCAACTCTTAAATAATAACTCTAAGCCTCTTGAGGGAGGATGACGAAAACGATACCGCAATCTACAGTATGCTTTTGAACAGACCCCGCTGATGAGGTACATGCATTGTTTCAATCCCTAAACACTGGAGTTATAAGGAAGATAATCCCTCGTCAACCCCTCAGAGCCAAAGAAGTAGGAGTTTTTCTTTTCGAAATTTAAAACCCTTAATCATAACCTGGGGCAGGGTAGTCTCTCAGTTGATCCAAGTGCATAACGAATGGCACCAAAGAGGTCCTTCTGAAACAAAAGACAGTGATGGTTCCGAACAATCAATAAAGAAAGGCAGTCATTATCTTTCAAAATAAAAAACCCAATAAGTCAAAACCTATGAAGGAGACTTACGAAACTGGGGCATCCCGCTGACTGTAAATACAAAAAGAAACAGTTCAAGCAAAAAAAAATAGGGATAACGAAATCAAAAAAGAAAGAGGTCTTACAAACCCTTAACAAAAACAAAATGACTGCCTATTCCAAATAAATCATCAATATCTGAACCATCACCGGAAAATCAAAGCAAAGACTCAAACAAGGTCTAATGCACGGTCAACTGAGTTTAGGTTTGAAGAACATCACGAAGAGCGGGTGGATACAAATACATTTTGAGCCTTATCCTTTGTTTCTTAAACCGTGAACCAGGCCACGTTATAACCCTTAAAAGTCCTAGCTGAAGCATGGGTTAGTTCGAAAGCATACTGTTACGAAAGGTATCCTGACTCCTTAAGGATTACGGTAAATACGGAGTTGACATCACGTTTTACAAACATTCATTTGTTTTATGAAAAAGAATGCATTTTTCAAAATCTTCAAGACAGACATAAGCTTTGCATTTTTGACATAACTTTGTTTGCATATGACTTTTTGTTTGAACAGCGGGGAAATTCGCACGATGAATACCTAGTGAACAAAAGCACTTCCAATCAAGGGGCATGACATGATCATGGTCCATCATCTAGGGCAATCCAATCAAGATTCGGAGAATCTCTCAAAGACCACATAATCTGGGGCAAATCTCCGTCTGAGTCACTTGGGGAACTCCAGCAACGAATCTTGCCTAATCAGATATCTTCTGGTAGCAGGATGGCAAAACACTTATAACAGGAGCAACTCCCTACATTCTGAGAGCGTGGACATAGTCGAAAAAATACTGCGCATAATCAAAGACCCGCTAGGCTGACATGTCTAGACAAAATAAGGGCTTCCCGGCGAACCAAAAGGGTTCGGGCAAAATAAGGGATGAAATGAAAATAATCTGTACACCCGGCAAGTCGAAAACCTGAACAGGCGGCTTGAGCAAAAAGGGGTATCCCGGTGGACTGAAAACCCGAAAGGGCGGTCCAGGCAAAAATTAGGGATCAAAGCGTACGACTATGTCTCGTCATCTTGTCACTTGCCTATCAGAAGAAGAGTTTGTCCATCAACAGCTATCAGCACCTCACAGGTCTTCCTCTCCCACCTCAGAAACAGGGGCAATAAGGGGTTGTCCAAGCAATCCAATTGCTTTGTCCTCCAAGGTACCAAAGCAGGTTCAGTCGAAGAACGTAACCAGATATCCCAATTCCCCAGAGAGTAAGTCAGCAAGACAATATACTCTCCTCAAGCAAGGCTATATTATCAAACCTTAAGGAAGTCGAGTATCCCGCAGATCTCAACATCCCCCAGCATCAACATACAAATATTCTTAAACAAACATCCCCGACAGTCTTGGTCTAAAGATTGTTCCCCGGCGGTACACCAGCATTCAGTGGAGCCATCTTCCCAATACAATTCAAAACTTCCCCAGGAGAGTCCAATCCAGGTTCCCCAGGAAAAATTGGAATCCATTCCCCAAGCAGTAAGCTTATCCCCAGTAGATTCTGGGAGCTTATCCTCGCAGAGCACGAACGCGTCTCCCGTCTTTATTCAAAGAGTTATTTCCTTACCAGGATATAACTGGGTTATCCTCAGCCAAAAGCCACGGAAAGAGCGTCCTCGACACTGTCTCCTTATCCCCAGCGAAGTCTATTAACACTTCCAACACAGCAAAGATATCCCCAGCAAGTTATTATCAACAACTCAGCAAAGTATCTCTCTCCCCGCAGAGTAATCCGTTCGCCAAGTTTATTCCCCAACGGAGTTATCTTCTCCCAACCGGTATCCTTGCAATTATCATCCCCAGCAGAAGCAAAATCCATTCTCCAACATCAGCCCAGGAGTGACTTCCCGGCACCCGTCAAGGATTTACTTTCCTAGACGAAAACATACATTCGTAAACATCACATACATCATTATAGCATGCATATACGCATCATGAACATACAATCTCACGTATTCAGAGAGCATCTCGCACGTCATACCACATGACATCGCATACAACTAACGCTTGTCTTTTCAGGACAAAAGTACAAATTGACTACCATCAATGGTCACAACTAAAGATCCGATGCCTGAATCTTGCCAGGGTGTATCTGTTGACGACCAATTACCAGATCCGATTCCTGTATCTTGCCAGGGTGTGTCTGAAGAGTTCGAGGATCCGATGCCTGAATCTTGCCACGGTGTATCCGTTGAAGACTAGAATTACCAGATCCGATTCCTGTATCTTGCCAGGGTGTGTCTGAAGAGTTCGAGGATCCGATACCTGAATCTTGCCAGGGTGTATCCGTTGAAGACTAACATTACCAGATCCGATTCCTGTATCTTGCCAGGGTGTGTCTGAAGAGTTCGAGGATCCGATACCTGTATCTTGCCAGGGTGTATCCGTTGAAGACTAGCATTACCAGATCCGATTCCTGTATCTTGCCAGGGTGTGTCTGAAGAGTTCGAGGATCCGATACCTGAATCTTGCCAGGGTGTATCCGTTGAAGACTAGCATTACCAGATCCGATTCCTGTATCTTGCCAGGGTGTGTCTGAAGAGTTCGAGGATCCGATACCTGAATCTTTCCAGGGTGTATCCGCTGAAGACTAACATTACCAGATCCGATTCCTGTATCTTGCCAGGGTGTGTCTGAAGAGTTCGAGGATCCGATGCCTGAATCTTTCCAGGGTGTATCCGTTGAAGACTAACATTACCAGATCCGATTCCTGTATCTTGCCAGGGTGTGTCTGAAGAGTTCGAGGATCCGATACCTGAATCTTGCCAGGGTGTATCCGTTGAAGACCAGCATTACCAGATCCGATTCCTGAATCTTGCCAGGGTGTGTCTGAAGAGTTCGAGGATCCGATACCTGTATCTTTCCAGGGTGTATCTGTTGAAGACTAGCATTACCAGGTCCGATTCCTGTATCTTGCCAGGGTGTGTCTGAAGAGTTCGAGGATCCGATACCTGAATCTTGCCAGGGTGTATCCGTTGAAGACTAGCATTACCAGATCCGATTCCTGTATCTTGCCAGGGTATGTCTGAAGAGTTCGAGGATCCGATACCTGAATCTTGCCAGGGTGTATCCGTTGAAGACTAACATTACCAGATCCGATTCCTGTATCTTGCCAGGGTGTGTCTGAAGAGTTCGAGGATCTGATGCCTGAATCTTGCCAGGGTGTATCCGTTGAAGACTAACATTACCAGATCCGATTCCTGTATCTTGCCAGGGTGTGTCTGAAGAGTTCGAGGATCCGATACCTGAATCTTGCCAGGGTGTATCCGTTGAAGACTAGCATTACCAGATCCGATTCCTGTATCTTGCCAGGGTGTGTCTGAAGAGTTCGAGGATCCGATACCTGAATCCTGCCAGGGTGTATCCGTTGAAGACTAACAATACCAGATCCGATTCCTGTATCTTTCCAGGGTGTGTCTGAAGAGTTCGAGGATCCGATGCCTGAATCTTGCCAGGGTGTATCCGTTGAAGACTAACATTACCAGATCCGATTCCTGTATCTTGCCAGGGTGTGTCTGAAGAGTTCGAGGATCCGATACCTGAATCTTGCCAGGGTGTATCCGTTGAAGACTAGCATTACCATATCCGATTCTTGTATCTTGCCAGGGTGTGTCTGAAGAGTTCGAGGATCCGATACCTGAATCCTGCCAGGGTGTATCCGTTGAAGACTAACAATATCAGATCCGATTCCTGTATCTTGCCAGGGTGTGTCTGAAGAGTTCGAGGGTCCGATACCTGAATCTTGCCAGGGTGTATCCGTTGGAGACTAACATTACCAGACTCGATTCCTGTATCTCTCCAGGGCACGTCTGAAGAATTCGAAGATCTGATTCCTGTAACCAGTCAGGACATATCTACACAAAGCATCTGAAGACCAGCTCCTGCAACATGTCAGGTACTCATTTTTCTTTTGCAGGTACGCAAGTTCTCGCTAAGGAATCTCTTACGCGATCAACATCCAGATGGCATCTATAAGCCCATCATCCTATTCATCAACCCCTAAATGGCATCTATAAGCCCATTCCACCATCACTGCTACTATGTGAGCGCAAATTTCTGGGCACTCTAGTGTTCAATCATCTTCCACCCTCGGATTACGAAATGCACGTCAGCCAATCTGCATCCTCAGGTCTAAGAAGATTGAACAGGGGCAACTGTTGTACCCCAAAATTTGCCCTCCCATATTCTTCAAGAAATTGCCAAGTCAAGCTTCAAAATTCCCCAAGGGTTGCACAGTTCAAGGGCCTCCTAACAGTCAAAATTAGGGTTTTGGTTCTGATCAAGAAAATGAAGTTTCCAAGAGTCCAATCAAGTCCCACATGCCTACAAATATGGTCAAGCATCCTCATATCAAGTTTCAAGACTTTCAGCACAAAATTGCACAGTCAAAACCCTAATTGCACTACAGTCAACTATAGGGGCAAAATGGTCATTTGACAGTCAAAAGTTCAAATTTTTGGTCAACATCTCATTTTGAAGCCACAAACACCATTTGATCAATGCTTGATCATGATTCTCAAAGCTAGGCTCAAAAATCATCAAGATGCAAAAGTTTCCTTATTTGGACAATTGAAAAAGTCAACTGTAAATTGACCAGGGCATAACTTTCACATGGATTATCAGAAAAATTCCATCCAAAGCTCATTTTGAAGAGAAAGACATTTCCTACAACTCCTCTTCACACTTCAAGTTCAAGAAATGCTCTCACAAAAAGTTATCAATTTCAACATTACAGGTCATTTTCAAAAGTCAACAAAAAGGGACTTTAAGTCAAAGGCCATAACTTGAGATTGGTAAATCAAAATTACATGGGACCAAAGAAATTGGTTAGAGGACTCAAAGACCTTTCCAAAATGTCCAAGAACGTGAGCAAAGCTTAAAAATTGAGCAAGTTATGCCTTGTGGAAGTTGGGAAATTTTTGGATATTTTGAAAAGTCAACATTGCTTCAAATGACCTAAAATTGCTAATGGGCCTCTTTTTCTTCCACAATTCATCATCCAAGACATGCACACGACCACTTGGCCCAAAGGGAAGTTTTTCTTCATTTTTATTTATTTATTTGGATTTTTATTATTAATAATTCATTTAAATTAAAATAAATACATGAAAAATACTAAACCTAGGTTTTAAATCTTTTTATGCATAATATATACTCAAGATTTCGTGCCTGACCAAATATAGAAAGAATCAATTGAATTGGTCATGATTTGGTAGAAGTTTGCATGAAAAAAGATTTGAAAATCATGGTTTAAAAATCAAATATCATATTCATCAATTCATGGATTTTGGATCAGTTTTCTTTGACCTAATCATTCATACACATATAAGGATGCAAACCCTCATGCCTTTGACCCCTCAGCTGCGCAGGAACCTGGAGAAAGAACTTGAAATTTTTGCTTGAAAACTCAAAACTGAAAATACACTTGCAGGTCGTTTCAAGCCCCAACACTGATTCCATTGCATTCCTGGGACATCAAGCAACGTATTTGGATCAAAAGCACAACCTCTAACGCCCAGAATTGGTGAATAGGATTCACACTTTCTCATATTTTTTTCAGAACCGTGTTTCAAGATTTAGACATTTTCATTGCATATTTTTAATGGATTCATACTAATTGATATGTCCTGAAGCTAACCATCTATTTTAATTGCGTTTTTGCGTACTATGTGCAATTCTACCATTGATGCAGATTAGGGTTCTTAGAGGTCCAAATTGGGCGTTTCGAAATATGGTAAAATTAAGACACCTAAATACCACCATTAGAACTAGCAGGCTTGGACGAAGAGAATGAGACCATCGCGCCTAATTTATGAGGCCCCAGGGGCTAATCGCTATTTTCCAATAGGGGGTCTATGGGGACATTTGAAAAACCGTTGCTAATGGTATTTTGTTTCAGGAAAAGAATAAAGCCATGAAGAAGATGACTCGGTGGCAAGCTATGAATGGTTGGTTCGAATTTTCGCGCGCGGAGGCCCCACTAACCATTGTTTATTTTATATTCATCGTTTGTTGTTTAATGTACAAGACGCGCGTTTGGCTTGGTTGGTTAGGCATGTGTGTGGTAACGTTCAGGACCTGGGTTCGAGCCCCAGGTCCCCACCCCCTTTCATATTACTTTTCATATGATGTTCATGTGCAGCTTCAGCGTTAAGGTGTACCATGCGCTTCTCAATCCAGCTGCCCACGCGTCCCATCATACTCCATCAAAGGTCAGGATCTAAAGACTAGGGTGTGCCTCAGTCAAAGGTGCGACATGCTAGTGTCAAAGTCAACGAGGCTTAAAGACAATTGGGCCCTAAATTGCTGGGCTTCACCTCACAATTGGGGGCAGACCCCCCCTAGGTTTGCAAATTTTTTTACTTTCTTTATTTTTCATTATTTTTACTTTCTTTTAATTATTGTTTTATTAATTAATTTAATATTTTCATAATATATAAAACACATAAAAAATCAGAAAAGATAAAAAAAAATAATAAATATTTTATTTTATTATTTTTGTAAATAAATTGCATTAATTAATTTTAGTTATTAAATTAGGTTTAATTGTAATATTTTCATAATAAAAATCTAAAATTGGTAGAATTAGGGTTTAATTGATTTTTTATCCCTTTTTATTTTCTTTCATAATAATTAAATATTTACTATTACTTATTTTTGTAATTAAATTGCATGTAAAATAATTAGGGTTAATTTTAGGTTAACTTTAATATGTTTTCATAATAAAATAAAAATTGTAGAATTAGGTTTAATTGCATTAAATTCTCCTAAATACCAAAAAATACCAAAAAATACCAAAAACTAATTTCTTTTTTTAATTTTATTAATTTAATAGTAATTTAATTTAATTCCATTAAAAAAGGGTCCAACGCCCTCGTTCTTTTAATTCTTATTTAATTCGCATATTTATTTCTTTTTCGTATAATATTTATGTATCTCTCCCAAGGCCATGTAACATTTTAATTTTCTCGCACTTTACTTTTCATTAATTCTTTATTTTTCTGTCAAATCGGGTTCTGGAAATTTTGGCGATATGGACCCGCGCCTTTTGTAATAGCTTTAGAACTTTACTTTTCTCGCACTTTTAACTATTAATCAAGGCATGCAAGAATGAATGACAACAAATAAAAACAAACGATAGATCACTTTGACATGACAAGATAAATACAAATGAAAACGACACACAAATCACACACCACCCCTAGGGTACGCCTCACTGTTGCCTTGCCTCGAAAGGTGATCGTCGAGTAGAGGATGTCTTAGTAAGTCCTCATGATCCAGGAACCTGGCATGAGGGTAGCTTCTAAGGTGTCTTCCTATTGCTCTGGTGATCACCATGTCCCGAACCTTCGAATTGACCCGAACACCTCCAATGGTGGTGCTACCTACCTCTCAATGGTGGGATGACACTACTTTAAAGGACACCTACACAAACGAATTCCTTAGGGTAGGTAGGTTCTCGTAGATACTTGCTCTAATTTCAAAAACAAATCAAAAATACTTTTCACACCGACACCTTTTCAAAAAAGCTTTCGAAAGCAATTTTTCAAACACTCTTGAGGACCGATACAAGAGTCGAACTGGAATTTTCAAAGAAACTTTTTAAAACCCACAGTTGAAAAGCAAACAAACCATTTTGAAAACACAAATGAGCAAGTATCTAAGAGCCCATGGATAACCATGGATAGAAAGGGTGCTAACACCTTCCCTTTCTATAATCTACCTCCCGAACCGAGAGCAATCTCTATAAGGAATTTTTCTGTGCTTTTGTCCTTTCCATTTGGAGAAAATAAAAGACGGTGGCGACTCTTGCTTCTGCGACATTTCGCGAACCAGCGTTAAACAGTCAGTTCCAGATCCACCGATCACAGATGGCATCTATAAATCCATATTTGATAACTCTCGGTTATCTCACCAAACAGTATATTTTAAACCCATTCGAGCATACCATCGGCTGACAACGTTACTTCGTGCACCGACGAGCGCAAAATTCTAGGCACTCTAGTGTTCAATCATCTTCTACCTCTAGATCGTGAAAGGAAGACAAGCCAATCTAAATCCTCAGGTTTAATACGGTTGAACAGGGGCAGCTACTGTACCCCAAAATTGTCCCTCTCATTTTACTCAAGACATGCTCTTAGAGGTCCTCAAATGCTCAAGGTTGGCCAAGAATTGACTAGACAAATTCTCCTTCTAAGCATTGTATTTCCAACTAGGGTTTCACTTTTCACAAATAAATTTGGGTTTCAAAGACCTCAAGTGATTTCCATGGTCCCTAATATGTCCTCAAGAATGTCTATGGCAAATTTCAGGCCTTGCATCACAAGTTTGCTCAGTTAATTGCTCAGATGATTAGAAATCAACTATATTAGGTCAAAAGTCAATTATGGTCAACATCAACATTTTGAAGTGATATCCATTATTTGATCAAGGGTTGATCATGATTCCTCAAGGAATTCTCTCAAATCATCAAGAATCAAAAAATTACTAAATTAGGGTTTCCTAAAGAAAGTCAACTGAACTTTGACCAAGCATAATTTTCACATACTTCATCCATTTTGCCCCAACCAAAGCTCATTATGAAGAAAATTCAATTCCCTACAACTTTTGTTTTGTCCTCCAGTTCAAAAAATGCATCATTAGAAAGATATGAGCCAATACATTACAGGTCCTTTTTAAAAGTCAACAAAAAGGCACTTTTTGTCAAAGCAAGTTACATTAAGATAAAATCTCTAAATGCAAAAATGGTCAACATAGAGATTGAAGAAGACATCTTGAGCTTTCTAAAAAGTCCAAGATCATCTTCAAAAGATTAAAATTAAGCAAGTTTATGATTTACTCAAGGATTCTTAAGCTCACTCATGCACCATTGTGATTTTTATTTTTGTTTATTTGAATTTTATTCATTTAAATATCATTTAAATCAAAATAAAATACAAAATGTGATAGAAGGTATGTAAGCTTTTGGTTCCCATCAAGTTGGAGGCCCAAATAACTCATGGCAAGTTGTCAAATTTGTTACAACCAAGCAAAGGCCAGATTTGGACACAAATGTTCAAAATGGGAAAGATTTTTAAGAAAATATTTGAAAAAAATCACACATTCAATGCATTGGATTTTGGATCTTTTTGTTGACCTAATTGCTAGCTCATATAAACATAAGAGATTTAGAGCAATAGGACATGCAGCCGGCTTCAAGTTAACCTTAAAAATTCCAAAAAATTCAAGGAAAGGTAGCAATTTGCATTGAGAAATCCAGCCATCATCCCTTGGATCTAAATACTTCATCACTCTCCTGAGAGTCCCAGGAGTCTATCCCTTCCATTTTAGAATCTCATAGCATCCTAAGGCAGCACGATCGTGTGTCACTAGTCAAGCAAGGTTTGTTACATATGAAACTAAAATTGACGCATTGTTGATCTGTTTGATGGTTTAATTTATGTTCTGGATACCCATTAGAGCAGGTTGAACGTGTCGCATGAGATCCTTGAGGCCTGAATCATGTGATGCCATTGTTAGGGCATCACGAACTGAAACCTTCGTAACTCATAACCTAGGAAATTTCAGGCCAAATGAATATCACCATTGACTTTGTAGAGCCCAAATTAGGGGGGAAGGGTCATTTTTGTTATTATTGTGTTTGGGTTTTTGCAGGTTATAGGTTTTGACCAACTAGAAGGGATGACCGGAGCCACCACTCCCAGTGGCTTGACTGGAGTTGACACTCGCATGGATGGAAGAGACGAAATGATTGGTTCGTTAAAGTTACAGGGGACCCACTTGGCACGCGTGTCTTGCACAGTCAGTGTTAGGCCTGAATTTGTGTTATATATTTACCATTGTGTTTATATAAGTGGAAGCACAGTCGTCCCAACGGTAGTGGTATTGTGTGTTAAGGCGTTACTATGGGAAAGGGCAGTGGTTCGATCCCTGCTTCTTGCCATATTATTTTTCAATTTGGTGTTTGTAGATCCAGTACTCTAGGGCCAAACGTGCACACCATACGTTATCACCTCATCAACTTTGGATCCATCTAGCTGCAGATCCAGCGCTCTAGATGACTGGCGACTATGGTGTACCTCAGGGAGCATTCCCCAACAGATTGAGCGGAGAAGTGGGCTTGGTACGACTGGGCCTAACAGAATTTTAATTCATACCTCCCCCTTTCAGCTTCACATCAGGCCCATGTTTTTTTATTTTCTTTGTTTTATGATTTATTTATTTAATTTGTTTTATAGTTATTTTTTAAAACCATTTTCATTTTATGATAAAATCAGAAAAGTCACAAAAAAATAGATTTAGGTTTTTCCAATTAAATTTAATTTTTGTAAATTAATCAGTTTATTTATTTCACTATTTTGATTAATTTAAAAACCAATAGAATTAGGTTTATTGATTTCAAATATTTTTTTCTAAAAATAAAAAATACAAAAAATGTTAGAATTAGTTTCCTCTTGATTAATTTTAATTGATTTATTTATCACTTTTTATTTCAAATCTTTTTTTCAAAAATAAAAATAACAAAAATATGCTAAGTGTATAGAAGTAGTTTAGGGTTTCTACTCCGCTTTCCTTATTTGCGCGCTTATTTTAAATTTCGCATTTTATATTGATGTAACTGCAAAAAAGGATGTAATAGTTAAACTTATGACTTTTTACTTTTTGTTCTCCCATTTTGGATTTGTAATTCCCCCTCCCCCCCCGAAGCCCTGTAATAGCGTAGATTTAAATTCCCACATCTTTATTTCCATACTAATATTAACTGTTAGACGTATGTATAAATAGGATTGCATGATAAGATCTGAAAGAAAATGCTAGCAAACTTAATATTCGAAGATAAATAAACTGAAACACAACACACTCACACATGCGCATCCATATGGTATCTCCACTGGTTGCCTTCGGAATAAATAGAAGTGTCTTACGAACGTAGGGAATTTTAGCAATGGCCCTTTGGTTTTGAGATCATAAGTCCCTCGATGACCCTTTTAAAGTTGCCTCAGTAGAAGATCTTAAAATCTTAGCGTAATTGCTATAGTATCTTAAAAAATGGATTTCATGACTATGCGATGATCCTACGCTCATCCCTCAAACATCCAATGATAGATCTACCTACTCACTAATAGTAGGATAACACTATCTAGAGGAAAGAGGAAAAGAACAAACCTTTAGAGTAGAGAGATAGCTCTTAATTGCTTGCTCAAACAAAACAATTTTTATACACACACAAACTTTTTCTAAACATTTTCAAAGACATGAAAACACTTTGTATACGTTCTCACCGAAACGAGAAACATTACAAAGTTCACTTCACTAAGGCATATTTTCAAAATATCTTCAAAAACACACTTACACAAAAAAGTATTTTCAAAGTGAGCTAGCCACTAAGAGCCCGTAGATAACTACGGATGGAAAGGGTGCTAACACCTCCCTTTCCATAACCTACCCCCTTACTCAGAAAATTCTCTCAAAAGGTCTTTCCTGTTCTTTTCAACCTTTCCTTTGTTGGATAAAAGAAAAGTCGATGGCGACTCTTGCTAACTACAATATTACGATAAAACGCAAAACCGGTAAAGTCAGTTCTCCCACCGTATGACACAAGCCCATTACTTTTATTTATTTATCTAACTTAATTAACTTTTTTGCTCTAATTAATTAAAATCAAATCAACTTAACCTTTTTTTTAAAATTAATTAGAATCAAATTAACTTATCTTTTTAAAAAAAAAATTTAATTTAACCCTTTTTAATTAGATTAATTCATTTAATTAACTTAGTTTCTTTAGGGTTTTATTACTAAACTTTTTTCAATTAAATATAACTTAGGTTTTTTTATTTATTTTAGGTTTTAATCAATTTCCTTTTCTCAATTGAGATCGATTAATTGTTAGGCTAATCATCAAATCATTTTCGTCAACCAATTTTCCTCTTAGTTTATAATCTTTGTACGCTTTATTATTTTTCACATTAATTTTTCCTATTATGTAATTACTAAAGAATGTAATAGTTTAACTAGGATTTTATTTGCTTTCTATTTCCCCCCAATTTTATGGTTTTGTACCCCTTCCCCAAAGCTTTGTAATAGCGTAGGACATCCATTTTCTGCCTTTACTACTTTCCTTATAATTGTTTAGTAACTAGGAGTGCATGGCAAGATCTAAAACAAAATGCTAGATAACCCTAAATCCAAGATAAAATAACTGAACTGAATCACTATTCTTACGCGCACCTTTAGGGTAACTTCACTTGTTGCCTCAGAAAATACAGTCATGTCCCTCGAACATGGGGAAGATTTAGCAAAGACCCTCGAGTAAAAAAGATCGCAGTCCCTCGATGACCCTTCGATGATGCCTTCGGTAAACGATCTTAGTCCCTTATGATAAAATTGCTAAAGCTCCCTACAAGTTGCCTTTATGACTGTACGATGACCCGCGCCTGTCCCACAAACATCCAACGATAGGGCTTCCTGCTAACTAATGGTAGGATAGCACTATCGAAAGGAAGAGCAAAATAACACGAAAGACTTTTGAGTAGGTAGATAGCTCATAATCGCTTGCTCACACAAATTTTTTTCACACAATTACACTTTTCAACAAATATTTTCAGAATAAACATTTTGTATGCATTCTCAACGATACGAGAATCATTACAAAATTGCCGCATTTAGGCATTTTTAAAATATTTTCAAACACACAAAGCATTTTCAAAAAGTGAGCTAGCAATTAAGAGCCCGTAGATAACTACGGATGAAAAGGGTGCTAACACCTTCCCTTTTCATAACCTACCCCCCGAACTCAGAAAATTCTCGAAGGTTTTTCCTGTTCTTTTCATCCTTTCCTTATTGGATAAAAGAAAAGTCGGTGGCGACTTTTGCTTTCCGCAACATTTGCGATAAAACGCAAGAACAAGCCAGTTCTCCCACCATATAACAGAACTGGAAACTCTGCTGGGGAATACTAAAAAAGAGGGGTTACCTTAGAGTTAGATCACTGTTACTGCTTTACTTGCTTGAATTGTTTGCTTTACATTTCGGGGTTTTGCTCAGGTTTTATTGTAAAGATCCTATACCCGGATCTGGGGACATTTTGGGTAAGTAGCTATAGATCGTAGAAATTGTACGACATAAACCGATATGGTTGAAGCAATGTCTATGTTAGTGCGACACATTGGTTGGTGTCGATGTCCCTTGAGTGAGTCAAGGAGAATGTTGGGTCGTCGCATGGTGTCATAAGCACTAACTGACCTTAGAACCTTAGTTGACACAACTTAGCCATTAGAATGTAGTGAGATGGCCGACTTTGGTGCAGACTGAAGTTGGCTGATACTCGATACTACACTCGTTGAGATCAGACTCTCGAGATATTTTGGTCATAAATCAGATGTTGTGCTGAAACAATGCCTGAGAGAAAGATCGGTGATATGAGACTCCTAGAACCCGGTTACTTCTTTTAGGACAGGTTGAGCCAACTAAAACTCAAGAGGGTACTTACCTACAAACTCCATGCAAGCTTGAACCTAAGGCCTTTTGTGCTTTTCTTGTGTTTTATTAACTTTTTGAATATAACATTATGACATCATGGCATCATACCATATCATTTTCACTAACCATTTCAAGGACCGAGGGATTTATCTTTGTTATTTGTTGTAGGTTATGGCCTCCGCTCGCAAAAACACTATCTAGATCAACTTTTTAAGGGTACCTTCTCAACTTAAAGAGTTAGTCTTAAATATTCCCAAAAGCTCTCAATTCACCAAGAGGCATGGTCATCTACTCAGTTTGGTTACCTCAAGTTTTGAAGAAGACATGATGAGTGTTCTATTCCAGTTCTTTGATCCTGCACATCATTGTTTTACCTTTCTAGATTATCAGTTGGTACCCACAATGGAAGAGTTCTCTAAGATACTCGGAGTACCTATTCTTGACCAAACACCCTTCACCGGTTTAGAGAAAGCTCCAAAACCTGAAGATATTACAGTAGACTTACATCTGAAGCGGTTCGACATTGTATATAATTGGGAAATAAGAATTGGAGTCAAAGGCCTTCTTGCTAAATTTTTGATAGAGAAGGCTCAGTTGTATCTGGATGCTATGAGTTTTCGTGCTTTCGAGGAGACCTTGGCTCTATTGATCTATGGTTTGGTATTATTCCCTAATATATACCAACTCATAGATGTGAACACTATGAAAATATTCCTTGCTCATAATCCCGTGCCTACTTTGCTCAGAGATATTTTGCATTCTCTTCACACTCGTACTATGAGGAAGCGAGGGAGTCTTATATGTTGCATACCTTTACTATCCAGGTGGTTTATTTCGTACCTTCCCTGATCAGTGACAAATAATGAACAAGGTTTGAGATAGTCTAAAAAGATAATGTCGCTCTCTCATTCAAATATCTATTGGTGTTCCCAATCTCAGGAGGATATCCCTATCATTGACCGCTGTGGGGAATTTCCTAATGTTCCACTCCTTGTCATTAGGTGAGGTATTTCTTACAACCCTTATCTAGCTTTACGTCAATTTGGTTATGCTCGAAGAGAAGGTCCTCATGACATGCTTACCCAGGGTATTGTATTCGACTACGAGAATGATCCTCAAGGTTATCGTCAAAGGTTTATACATGCATGGGGCATGGTAAAAAAGATTGATAGCAAGACTTTGGGACAGAAGAATTCCATCCTTTTAGAGCCCTACCTCAGATGGGTATGATCTCATGCTCTAAACCTTATAATGCCATATCATATTATCCTACCAGTAATTGTGGAGCTTGTTGCCGAGGGGGATATTCCTCATACCATTCTTCATCCAGATATGCCTACTGACCTTGAAGAGCTACAAAAGTCTCGGATTCAACTAAAAGAAGAAAGGGACACCTTTGAGACTCAGTTCTATGCTAGCGAGAAGAAGGTGTTGGAGCTGACAAAACAACTTCACGAAGAGCAGAGCCTTAATGCATATGTCAACACAAAAAGGAAGCGTCCATGGGGGATTTGAGTGTTAGGTCTTAGGAGTTCATATTTTTTATCTCCTTGAGACCATTTTGTTTTCATTATAAGCCTAATAGGCAATTATAATTTGAGCTGAATAATAAAAGCCTTTGTCTCTGTTTCTTTTTAGTTAACAAATTTAAATCCCATGAGATCCTTGAAAACATTGCATATACATATCATGCATCATTACATCACAGGTTTCCAATACAGGTTTTCTCATCATCCTTGTTGTTTATTTCAATAAAAGATGGCTCTAGCATAGACTATTCAGGAACTCCAAGCTCAGAATGCTCAATTCCAGGAGACTCTCTTGAACTTAGCACAAGGACAAAAAGACATGATGATGCTCATCGCCAAGAAAAAGAAGACTCAGAAGCCAGTTGCTCTCTTCAATATGGAGAGAAGATTCAAAAGGCCTGCTCAACCGGTTCAAGCTGCTGGTATCTCCTCTGATGAAGACGATAATCAATAGGAGGATGGTAGGAGTGTCAGGGCTGAAGGTGGAAATAACCAGGGTTCTGAGAAAATTCCCGAAGATGAAGACTATTCTGATGAACAGTACCCTTCTACAGATGATAAGTACAAGCAGTTGGAAGAACGTATCAAGGCTATGGAAATCTAGAAAGTGCCTGGACTGGATTTTGGAGAGCTAGGTCTGATCTCGGGGGTGGTCATCCCTCACAAGTTCAAGGTCCCCGTCTTTGCTAAATATGATGGTGTCTCTTGTCCGAAACTTCATCTGATGTCTTATGCGCGGAAGATCCAACTCCATACTGCTGACAGGAAGTTATGGGTTCATTTCTTTCAGGAAAGCTTGCCTAGTACACAACTAGAGTGGTTCTATCAGTTGGAAGGAACCAACATTCACACTTGGGAAGACTTGGTTGCTGCTTTTTACAAGCAGTATCAATATATTGATGACCTTGCACCGACTCGAGTGCAATTACAAAACATGTCTATGGGCTTGAATGAGGGTTCCAAAGAATATGCCCATAAGTGGGGAAACTTAGCTGGAAGGGTGCAACCTCCCTTGTCTGACCGGAATCTATTTGATATGTTGATGGGCACTCTGACTGGTCCATTATTTAATCTGATAATTGGGAGTTCTTCATTTGGTTTTATTGAGCTAATCCTGACTGGGGAACAAGTTGAAAGCGGTATCAGGAGCGAAAATATTCCAGTGGCTGCATCTTCTAGTGTTGTAAAGAAAACATTCAATAATAAGAAGGAGACCAATGTTTCCTATGGCCAAAAGGGATGTGGTAAAAATGACCACAATCAGTCCATGGGAGCGGTGTTAATTTCTAACCCCACACCTGTTCAACAACAACAGCAGGGCAATCAGCATAGGTCAGACGCTCCGAGGAGACAATTTACCAAAATTAATATGCCATTGTCTCGGGCGTTATAACATTTGCTGGAAACAAAACTGATAACACTGAGGGATCCTCCTCAGAACCCCAACACCTCCTCTCCTAAGTACAATCCAAATGTGAAGTGTGCCTATCATTCTAACACTCATGGGCACGACACCAACAAATGCTGGTCTATGAAAAACAAAATTCAGGACATGATTGATGTTGTACCCCAAAATTTTCCCTCTCATTTCTCAAGGCATTTCTCACAAGGATTCTCAAAGTTCAAGCTTTCACAAGTACAATTGGAGGAAACTGTTAAAAAGGGAAAAACAGAGAAAAATAATCTTTTCAACAAAATTGGAGAAAAATAAGTTTTCTTCGATTTCCCTTGCTTCGATTGGATTTTTGGTCCCCTGCAAATCTACTTCGATTCACAAGGTTTTGATTGGAATTTGGTCTCCTTCAGGCCTTCTTCGATTTCCCTTGTTTCATTTGGACTTTAGTCTCTTTCAAGACTGCTTCGATTGGACTAGGACTTCCTTAATGTTTCCTTCGATTTAGAAGGAAATGATCTTCATACAAGCTTTGAATTAGTCTTGTTTCCCCTTGAAATAACATCCTTTGATTCAGGAAGTAAAGGCCTCCTGTTGGTTTTTCTTTGATTCAGAAAGTCAATAACCTTTTGAAAGCTTTCTTCGATTCAGAAGGAAATAACCTTATGAAAAGTGTCTTTCGATTGCACAAGTGACCCCTTAGCAGTGACATCCTGCATACACCATTTCGTTTAGGAATCTAGACCCTCTGGCAAGCAAGCCTTTGATTGGACAAGAGCCACCTACATACAAAGCTTCGATTGGAGTTTTGATTCCCTTTGAATCAGCATATTTCGAACCCAACTCTGGACCATTTGAAGCAAGCTTGTTTGAAGAACATTAAGAAAATCTCATAGCATTATCTCCTAAATCTCACTTGTCAGGCTCTGTTACTTCCAAATCTTCACATAATCAAAGGTTTACACAAGTTTGCGATACATTACATAAAGGTTCGAAGCTTTGTCTATTGGATAATACCATTCTTGGATGAAATGAAAAAATCTACGTACCCTTTTTTCATAAAAAGTACTTTAATCACAAAGTTAGCTTCCAATATGATTTTTGTCTGAACACAAGCAATGTCAAAAGCATAAGTCCAATCTTCTGCCAGCAGGCCCCCACTTATACTAGAAACGTGGGAACAACGAAAAGGGACTGACTTGTTTCACCCTTAACCAAACCATGGTTCGTCATCCTACAAACTCGGCTACTTAAAACATGTTGATTCTTTTTTCTATAAATAGAGAAGCATTTGCAAGCTCATAAGAGGAATTTTTGGCAAGAAGAACGAATCTCCAAAATTTTCTCAAACACAACAAAGCTCTCAAACACTCAAACACTTGTGAAAGAAAAAACCCAGAATCTAACATTTACCTCTTTCGATTCTAAAAAGTCCCACACATTTTATTCCCTTTCGAATCCAGTAGAAAATACATCTCATTTGTTTTTCTCCTTTGAATCAAACAGTAGAAACACTACCTCTAGTCCCTTCCTTCGAATCCAGTAGCATTCAAGGAAACCACTTCAAGGTCCAACACACCCTCCAGTATCCAGCAAGGTAAGTTGTCCCAAACCTTGAGCTTTTCGTTTCTTGTATAACATGTAAATAAGCTTTTCTTTCGTTTCAATCATGTACATACCGTTGCTTCTTGTTTACCTAAACATGCATTAAGTATCTAAACTGATTGTAAGGAAATACTAGAATGGCCTCAGGTCATGTTGTTGTTCAAAAGTTCAAACGAAAGAAATAGGAAACAGAAGTATGAAATGAAGCCTTAGGCTTCCTTACTGACTCTAGGTCCAATCGAAGGATGTAGCAAAGGACTTAAGGTAAAGAGAGCATTCCATGCTAAACGAAAGATGCGGCCAGAAGGATGGCCATACTGACTTCTAGGCCTAGACGAAAAGCATGCCTACACTGATTTCAGGCCCAGTCGAAAGGCACTTCCTCACTGCTTTCAACCCCCAATTGAAGGAGGCAAAAAGGCAGATTGCATCTTGCACTGGTTCCAGGCCTAGTCGAAAGGCAAAACATGCTGACCCTCAGGCCTCAGTCGAAAGCCACGTCTTCGCCCCTTTCAGGCTAAATCGAAGGAAGCCAGAAAGTGTAGAATCGAAGGGTCTTCTGCCTCAATCGAAAGAACTTCATTTTTCTTGCTTTTATTTCATTTTTGTCTTTATATTTTCATGCACTTCAATATGGTCGTAATAGTGTAGGATTTTATCTTTATGCATTTTATTACTTTTGTATGCTTGCTAGTAAAATAGGGAATGTATGGCAAGATAAAAACAACAAGTAGACAACCCCTAATCAAAGAGTAAATGCATGCAAATCAAACACACTATTCACACATGCACCCTTAGGGTAATCTCCACTTGTTGCCTAAAAATGGTCATGTTATGCATGTGAGACATCTTAGCAAAAGCAATCAAAATACACGATCATAGTCCCTCGATGACGCTACGAATGTTGTCTTAAAAATGATCTTAGTCCCTCAAGAGAAATGCTAAGATATATCACAACATTGATATCATGATTATACGATGACCCACGCCCATCCCTTCACATCCAACGATGGGGATTCTTACCAAAACAATGGTAAGATAGCAACATCTAAAGGAGGAGGAAAATAACGTTTAAGACCTTTTGAGTAGGTAGATTGCTCCTAGTTGCTTGCTTGCTCACAACAATAACATTTCATACACCAAACACTTTCATTTTAAAACATTTTCAAAAGACAACGCTTTGTATGCGTTCTTATAGAGACGAGAACAATTACAAAGACACCTTTTCAAAATCACTTTAAAAAACAAACACTTCTTTGAACTATTTTCCAAACAACACTTTGTATGTGTTCTTATAGAGACGAGAATCATTACAAAGGTACGTTTTCAAAATACTTTCAAAACCACACCAAAAAGCACACTTTCGAACAAAAGCAAGCGATCTAGAAAGCAACTAAGAGCCCATACATGACTATGGATGAAAAGGGTGCTAACACCTTCCCTTTTCATAATCTACTCCTCGAACTCAAGAAATAATCTCGAAAGGTATTTCATGTTCTTTTTAACCTTTTCTTTTGGATAAAAGAAAAGTCGGTGGCAACTCTTGCTATCCGCAACAATTACGATCAAACGCAAAACACCCAAGTCCGTTCTCCCACCGTATTACAGAACTAGAAACTCTGCTGGGGATTGTACTTAAAAGTGGGGTTACCTTAGGGCTAGAACACCTTTACTTGCTTTCCTTGTTTGATTTGCTTGTTTTACATTATGGTTCCTTGTTTGGGCTTGTTTTTGATCCTCTACCCGGATCTGGGTCACCTTTTAGGTAAGTAGCAATAGATTATGGAAACTGTACAACGTAGATCGATATGGTTGAAGAAATGGCTATGTTAGTGTGACGCATTTGCTGGTACCAGTATCCTTTGTGTTAAATCGATGAGAATATGGGGCCGCTGAGAGGCGTCATGAAGAACTAACTGAACTTAGAACCTTAATTGAACAACTTGGCCATTAGGACATAGTGAGATAACCAGTTTCGGTGGAAAGCTAAAAATTTGTTGATACTCGATACTACACTCATTGAGATTGGACTTTTGGGATATCTCGGTCGCAAGAAAAGATTGATTGTGCTGAGACAATGCCTAAAAGAAAGGTAAGTGATATTGAGATCCCTTAGAACCCGATTACTTTCTAGGACAGGTTGAGCCAACTAAACTTCAAGAGGGTACTTACCTACAAACTCCATACAAGCCTAAACCTAAGGACTTGTCTGCTTTGTGTGTATATGATTATTTGTACATAACAACTTGCTTGCTTTGCATATTTGTACATAACATCATAACATAATACCATAGCATTTTCGATAACCATTTCAAGGATCTCAAGGGCCTATGATGCAGGGTCATGTTGAACCAGACGCCTATCAAGGGACAAGAAGATTCATTCTCTAATCAAGCGCCGTCAAAATACCAAAGTACAACAACTTGAGTCAGGGGCTATGACCCACTTGACATGTTAAGCTTGATTCTCGTGGAAGGACATCCACCGATACGAAGTTCTCCAATCAAAGCTGTTGATCAAAATTCAACTTCTAACATCTTCTTGTGTTTACCCCGTGAGATCCTTGAAAACATTGCATCTGTATATCATGTATATCATCATAACAGGTTTTCCCGTACAGGCTTTCTCATCTGCTTACTGTTTATTTTAGTAAGAGATGGATCTATAGAAAATGGTTAAAGATCTCCAAGCTCAAAACGCTCAGTTCCAACAAGCGCTCACGAACTTGGCCCCGGGGCAGGAAGATCTGAAAACACTCTTCACCAAAGAGAGCAAGAATAAGAAAAAGTTTGTCATCCTCAACGTAAGGAGAAGGTCCAAGGGGCATGCCCAGCTAGCTCAAAAAGAAGATGTTTCTTCTAAAGGAGAAGACAGTCGAGAAGAGGAAGCTAGAAGCATTAGAGCTAACATAGCTACTGATGACGATGATTCTTCTGTGGAGCAGTATCCACCCGCGAATGAAAAATACAAATAACTTGAAGACAGACTAAAAGTTGTTGAGGTCCAAACTGTGCATGGCTTGAACTTAGGATACATGGGTTTGGTTTATGGAGTGGTCATCCCACCAAAATTCAAAATCCCTACCTTTTCCCCGTACGATGAAGTCTCTTTCCCTAAGATGCACCTAAACTCTTATGTTCGCAAGATTCAACCATACACAACTGCTCAGAAGCTTTGGATCCACTTCTTCCAAGAGAGTTTAGCTGGGATGCAACTTGAGTGGTTCTATCAATTAGAGAGTTCCCACATTTACACTTTGGAAAATCTAGTTGCTGCTTTTTACAAGCAGTACCAATACAACACTGATCTTGCACCAACTCGTGTGCAATTGCAGAATATGGCCATGCGTCCCAACAAGGGCTTCAAAGAATACTCCCAAAAGTGGAGAGACTTGGCTGGCAGGGTGCAGCCACCCTTAACTGACAGGGAGCTGATTGAAATTTTTATGGGAACTTTGACGGGACCTTTCTTCAATCACCTAATTAAAAGCTCCTCAGCTAGGTTCACTGAAATAATACTAACGGGCGAAAGGGTCGAAGCTGGAATCAAAAGCGGTAAAATCCAAATGGGTTCATCTTCGAGTATAGGGAAATAACCTTTCATTGGGAAGAAAGAGTCTGATGCTGCGTACGGTCAAAAAGGTCGTAACCAGGGTAACCACGACCAGCACGTGGGGGAAGTTCTGATCTCTAATCCTGCATCGATGCAACAACGACAACATGGGCATCAACGTAAGGAGGTCACGCTTAAAAGATAATTCACTAAGATCAACATGCAACCGGCTCAAGCGCTACAACACATGTTGAAAGCAAAGTTGATTACATTAAAGGCTCCTCTCCGGAACCCCAACACTTTTGCTCCTACCTATCATCCCAATGAAAGGTGCGCATACCACTTTGATAGTCCTGGACACGACACAGACAACTGTTGGGCTCTGAAGAACAAGATCCAAGACATGATTGATGCCAAGGAGATTGAGTTTGACCCTCCAGGGACTCCCAATGTAATCACCGCTCCCATGCCAAATCATTGAGTGTTCCAGTTCATTTTGAATTTTCAATTGTAATTTCTTTTGTTGTTCAAACACTTATCTATTAATGTTAAACTCTATTTCATTAATGCATTGTATATGTTTATCTTGAATTCATCCATTAGTTTTCACTATATTTAAACTATGCTTTTACTCCCTTTATATTCAACTCTTGTCTTAAAAGTTGCAAGCCTTTAGAGGGAGGATGACGAAAATAATTCGATAATCTCATACAGTATGCTTTTGGATAGACCTTGCTGACGATGTACATGAATTCCTTCAAAATCCTAAACACTGGAGTTATAAGGAAGATAATCCCTAGTCAACCCCTTTGAGCCAAAGAAGTAGGGGTTTTCTTTTTCAAATGAATTGAAACCTTTAATCAAAACCCAGGGTAGGGTAGTTTCTCAGTTAATTCAAATGTGTGTTCAGTCGCAAGCTTTCACTTCGTATACAACGAGTGACATCAAAAACATTCCTATGGAATCAAAAGACGATGATGGTTCCCTACCAAAATAGGTAGTCATTATCTATCAAAAGAAAAGCCCACTAAGTCAAAACCTACGAAGGAGACTTAAGAAAAACTAGGACATCCTACTGACTATAATCTCAAAAACAAGAACAATCAGGCAAAATCAGGGATAATAAATTAAAAATAGGTCACTACAAATCCTCAATAACATGGAAAATATGGCTAAAAATGACCGCCTTCCAACAAACTTAACTTGTCTGAACCATCACCAAAATGTCATTTCCAGACTTAATAAGAGTTCAAACGCACAATTAACTGAGTTTAGGACTGAAGAACATCACGAAGAGCTGGTGCGTATAAATTTACTTTGAGCCTTATCCTTTGTTTCTTAAACCGTGAACTAGACCATGCTACAACCCTTTCAAATTCCTAATTGAAGCATGGGTTAGTTCGAAAGCATATTGTTACAAAAGGTATCCTGACTCCTGTAAGGCTTTACTCCAAATCCTGAGTTGAATTTTCTTACAAAAATTCTTTTATCTACTAAAACGCATTTTCAAAACTTCAAGACAAGCATAAACTTTGCATTATTTAGAATACCGCTGTTTGCATATAGCTATTTGTTTGACAACAGAGAAATTCACATGACGAATATCCAACGAACGAAAGCTCTCTCAGTGGACAAAATTAATTCAAATGGGACGACACTTCCAATGATAGATCTCCTGTAAGCAAGGGGGCATTGGTATGATCACTGTCCAACACATATGGGGAAGTCAAGGCAAGAATCCAAGAAATCTCCCAAGAAATTCCAAGTAACTAGGGGAGGTATTTATCTGAATCACTTGGGGCATTGAACGTGATTTCCAATAAAGGGTTACGTATGGTCAAGCAAACATTTCCTGGAAGTGCTACAAACACTTGCTACTAGGGGAAATGACAAACCCCCAAAGTCCTGTTCATAGGATGGCCCCAACCAGGGTTTCAATCTCTGAAAACTTCTCCCCAACTGAGTCGACCTCGAGGATTTCTGCCAAAAGAAGACACCTCCCCAACAGACTAGCGACAAGGTTTATTTCCCAAACAAACTACAGATTCCCCAACTTGAGTTTTCCTCTCTGATTGCTACAAATAAAGGGACCACAACTCCTCTTCCCCAGTAGACTGCTCTATAATCCCCAACAAGTTAGTGCGAAGCCTGGAAAGCAACCAGATAACAATTAACTTCAGTAAGTTGTTGAGAAGCCTATAATTCGACCAGATAACAATTGACTTCTTTCTCTCAGAAATTTGTTGTGAAGCCTGGAAACCGACCAGATAACAATTAAAATTCAGTAAGTTACGGCGAAGCCTGGAAACCGACCAGATAACAATTAACTTCAATAAGTTGTTTTTAAGCCTGGATTTTAACCAGATAACTGCTAACTTTTGATTCTCTTCCCCAAGATAACTCCCTAGTAGAGCAGCAGACAACTGAGACTCATAAACTCTTTTCCCCAAGCCGAAATCAACGATCTCCATAGAGTTTTCTTCTCAAGCAAAGTCAACTTCCCCAACGGAGTTCTCCTCAATCAAGAAAATAGGAATCCCCAATGAAAACATTAGCAGAAACATTCTAAAGACAAGGTCTGGAAAGGTGTGCATTCTCTTCATCCCCAACGGCCGTCCGGGATTCAGCTTCCCAAAACTCCCCAACATTTGTGAAGGATTTATTTTTCAAGACAAAATTACATTCCAACAACATTTCATGCATGATAAATGCATACAACATAATCTCATTTATGTTGAAAAACATTATTAAGCCATGCATTTCATACATCATGACATTGCATAAGGCTAACTCTTTACCTTTTCAGGAAAGACTAAACAACAGATAACTATCGTCAACAAATTTCAACAGTTCCAGATTAATATCTGTAACAAGACAGGACAACTATCTGTGGACGATCGATTATAGATTAATACCTATAACAGACCAGGAAAACTATCTTTCTTTCTAAAGTCGAAGATTAATTCCTGAAACAAGCCAGGTTAATTATCTACACGACCAGCTGAAGCAATCCTACACATGATCCTTCTCATACACTTTTCTAGAAACAGTTCAGATGCGATCCAGATATGGCTAACATTCTGATACTTACTCCAAATTCCTTCTAGAAATAGTTCAGATGCGATTCAGATATGGCTGACATTCTGATACTTACTCCAAATTCCTTCTAGAAATAGTTCAGATGCGATTTAGATATGGCTGACATTCTGATACTTACTCCATATTCCTTCTAGAAACAGTTCAGATGCGATCCAGATATGGCTGACATTCCGATATTTACTCCAAATTCCTTCTAGAAACAGTTCATATGCGATCCAGATATGGCTGAAATTCTGATACTTACTCCAGATTCCTTCTAGAAACAGTTCATATGCGATCCAGATATGGCTGACATTCTGATACTTACTCTAGATTCCTTTTAGAAACAGTTCAGATGCGATCCATATATGGCTGACATTCTGATACTTACTCCAGATTCCTTCTAGAAATAGTTCAGATGCGATCCAGATATGGTTGACATTCTGATACTTACTCCAGATTCCTTCTAGAAATTGTTCAGATGCAATCCGGATATGGTTGATGTTCTGATACTTATTCAAGATTCCTTCTAGAAACAGTTCAGATGTGATCCAAATATGGCTGACATTCTGATACTTATTCCAGATTCTCTTCTAGAAACAGTTCAAGTGCGATCCAGATACGCCTGACATTCTGATACTTACTCCAACATTTTCCAAATACAATCCATATACGATCCAGACACGAATGTCATTCTGCTACTCATTCAGCATACCTTTCAAGTACAGTCCAGATACGATCCAAACACGAATTTCATTCTGCTACTCATTCAACATACCTTTCAAGTACAATCCAGATACGATCCAGATACGAATCTCATTCTGATACTCATCCAACATATATCGCAAATACAGTCCAGATACGATCCAGATACATATGTCATTCTAACACTCATTCAGTACATCTTTCAGATATGAGTTAGATACAGTCCATTTATGGATATTATTCTGGTACTCATCCCATTACATCTACTATTTCAGTATAAGTCAACCAGAGGTTTATTCTGACACTTCTTCAAAAATTTTGTCACCAATCACTTTTGGATGGCATCTATAAGCCCATCTCCAACAACTTTCCATCATTTCTCCAAATGGAATCTTTAATCCCATTCCCTACACAGTCAACTAACATATCACTGAGTGCAAATTTCTAGGCACTTTAGTGTTTAATCATCTTCCACCTTCAAGTCGCGAATGGCAGGCTTGCCAGTCTAACTCTTCAGGTTTAAGAAGATTGAATAGGGGCAGCTGTTGTACTCCAAAATTTTCCCTCTCATTTTTCAAGGCATTTCTCACAAGGATTCTCAAACTTCAAGCTTGCACAAGTACAATTGGAGGAAACTGTTAAAAAGGGCAAAACAGATAAAAATAATCTTTTCAACAAAACTGGAGAAATATAATTTTTCTTCGATTTCCCTTGCTTAGATTGGATTTTTGGTCCCATGAAAATCTACTTCGATTCACAAGGCTTCGATTGGACTTTGGTCTCCTTCAGGCCTTCTTCGATTTCCCTTGTTTCGTTTGGACTTTAGTCTCTTTCAAGACTGCTTCGATTAGACTAGGACTTCCTTAAAGCTTCCTTTGATTCAGAAGGAAATGATCTTCATACAAGCTTCGACTGATTCTTGTTTCCCCTTGAAATAACATCCTTTAATTCAGGAAGTAAAGGCCTCTTGTTTGTTTTTATTCGATTCATAAAGTCAATAACCTTCTGAAAGCTTCCTTCGATTCAGAAGGAAATAACCTTTTGAAAAGTGTCTTTTGATTGCACCATTGACCCCTTAGTAGTGACCTCCTGCATACACCCTTTAGTTTGGGCATCTAGACCCTCTGGCAGGAAAGCCTTCGATTGGATAAGAGCCACCTATATACAAATCTTCGATTGGAGTTTTGATTCCCTTCGAATCAGCATATTTCGAACCCAACTCTGGACCATTCGAAGCAAGCTTGTTTGAAGAACATTCAGAAAATCTCATAGCCTTATCTCCCAAATCTCACTTTCCAGGCTATGTTACTTCCAAATCTTCACATAATCAGAGGTTTACACAAGTTTGTGATACATTACATAAAGGTTCTAAGATTTGTCTACTGGATAATACCATTCTTGGATGAAATGACAAAACCTACGAACCCTTTTTTTTCATAAAAAGTACTTTAATCACAAAGTTAGCTTCCAATCTGATTTTTGTCTGAACACAAGCAATGTCAAAAGCATAAGTCCAATCTTCTTCCAGAAGCCCCCCACTTGTACTGGAAACATGGGAATAACGAAAAGGAACTGATTTGTTTCACCCTTAACCAAACCATGGTTTGTCATCATACAAACCTGGCTACTTCAAACATGTTGATTCTTTTCTCTATAATTATAGAAGCATTTCAAGCTCATAAGAGGAATATTTGGCCAGAAGAATGAATCTTAAAATTTTTCTCAAACACAACAAAGCTCTCAAACACTCAAACACTTGTGAAAGCAAAAACCCATAATCTAACATTTACCTATTTCGATTCTGAAAAGTCCCACACATTTTATTCCCTTTAGAATCTAGTAGAAATGACATCTCAATTGTTTTTCTCCTTCGAATCAAACAGTAGAAACACTGCCTTTGGTCCCTTCCTTTGAATCCAGCAGCATTCAAGGAAACCACTTCAAGGTCCAGCACACCCTCCATCCTCCAGCAAGGCAAGTTGTCCCAAACCTTGAGCTTTTCATTTCTTGTATAACATGTAAATAAGCTTTTCTTTCGTTTCAAGCATGTATATACTGTTATTCTTTTCGTTTCCACCCTTTTAATATGTTTTCAGAGCTAACCCTTTCGTTTTTCTTCTTGTTTACCTAAACATGCATTAAGTATCTAAACTAATTGTAAGGAAGTACTAGCATGGCCTTAGGCCATGTTGTTGTTCAAAAGTTCAAATGAAAAAAACAGGAAACAAGAGTATGAAACGAATCCTTAGGCTTCCTCACTGACTCCAGGTCTGATCGAAGGATGCACTAAAGGACTTAAGGTGAAGAGAGCATTCCATGCTGAACGAAAGAGGCATCCAGAAGGATGGCCATACTGACTTCCAGGCCCAGATGAAAAGCATACCTACACTGATTCCAGGCCCAGTCGAAAGGCACTCCCTCACTTCTTTCAACCCCCAGTTGAAGGAGGCAAAAAGGCAGATTGCATCTTGCACTGGTTCCAGGCCCATTCGAAAGGAAAAACATGCTGACCCCCAGGCCTCAATCGAAAGCCACGCCTTCACCCCTTTCAGGTCAAATCGAAGGAAGCCAAAAAGTGTAGAATCGAAGGGTCTTCTGCCTTAATCGAAAGACCTTCATTTTTATTGCTTTTATTTCATTTTTGTATTTATATTTTCATGCACTTCAATATGGTTGTAATAGTGTAGGATTTTATCTTTCTGCATTTTATTACTTTTGTATGTTTGCTAGTAAAATAGGAAATGTATGGCAAGATGAAAACAACAAGTAAACAACCCCTAATCAAAGACTAAATGCATGCAAATCAAACACACTATTCACACATGTACCCTTAGGGTAATCTCCACTTGTTGTCTAAAAATGGTCATGTTATACATGGGAGACGTCTTAGCAAAAACAATAAAAAAACAAGACCATAGTCCTCGATGACGCTACGAATGTTACCTTACAAATGATCTTAGCCCCTCAAGAGAAACGCTAAGATATCTCACAACATTTCTATCATGACTATACGATGACCCACGTCCGTCCCTTCACATCCAACGACGAGGCTTCTTACCAAAACAATTGTAAGATAGTATGATACGGTGGAAGAACTGTCTTGGGTGTTTTGTGTTTTATCGAAAATGTTGTGGTTAGTAAGAGTCGCAACCGACTTTTATTTTATCCAAAAGGAAAGGCTGAAAAGAACAGGAAAGACCTTTGAGGTTATTTCTTGAGTTCGGTGGGTAGATTATGAAAAGGGAAGGTGTTAGCACCCTTTTCATCCATAGTTATCTATGGGCTCATAGTTGCTTGCTAGATCACTTGCTTTTGTTTGAAAATGTGCTTTGTGGTGGTTTTGAAAGTATTTTGAAAAGGGTCCTTCGTTTAGGGAAACTTTGTAATGGTTCTCGTTCGTAAGAATGTATACAAAGTGTTGGACTTTTGAAAATATTTCATGTTTGGAAAGTGTTTTGAAAGTGTTTGGTGTTTGTTTTGAAAAAATGAGCAAGGATGTTTATTTTGAAAGTGAGCAAGCAACAAGAAACAATCTACCTACTCAAAAGTCTTTTGTTTATTTCTTCCTTCCATTGATATTGCTATCTTACCATTGATTGGCAAGAAGCCTTATCTTTGGATGTAAAGGGGCGGGCGTGGATTATCGTATAGTCAAGATAGCAATGTTGTGAGATATCTTAGTATTTCTTTTTGAGGGACTAAGATCATTTTTAAAGGCAACATTTGTAGCATTATCAAGGGACTATGATCTTGTATTTTTTATTGTTTTTGCTAAGACATCCCACATGCATAACATGACCATTTTTGTAAAGCAACAAAGTGGAGTTAACCCTAGGGGTGCAAGTGTGTTTGATTTGCATGCAATGTTTTATCTTGAATTAGGGTTTACTAATTATTGATTTTAGTCTTGCCATACAAACCCTAATTACCAACATTTATATGAAAGTGATAAATTGCGGAAAGTAAAATTACTATGCTATTACATCATTAGAGGTGAGGTATACAAATTTACAAATGGGGATTGCAAGAAAATTAAACCTAATTATCTATTACAACCATATTGAATAATATACAAGAATTGAATAAATGAGCAAGAAAATAAATGGAAAACAAATGATTTTTACTTGGTTTTTTTATTAAGGGTTTTAACATTGTTACTAAAAAAGGGGGAAAATAATTAATTAAAGATAGATAAAATTAAACCTAAATTAGTTAAGAAGAGAAATTAAGGTTGAAGCATTTTTAGGGTTTTTTATGAAAAGGGTTTAAGTTAATAAAAATAATTTGAAAATTAATTAATTAAAAGAAACCTAAATTCTAACTTAATTTTAAATAAAAAGGAAATAATTAAACCAAAATCTAATTAAAATTTATTAAGAAAAAGAAATTAATTTGTTAAGAAAATGTTTTTTTTGTCTTTTTTAGTTTTATAAAGAGAATAAAAATATAAATGTGTAAATAATAAATAAAAATATTTTTTGGATTTTTTAATAAAAATAGTAATAATAATAATAATAATAATAATAATAATAATAATAATAATAATAATAATAATAATAATCATATAGTAATAAAAAAAATAAAGAAAAATAAAATAAATGAAATAAGAAAATGAAAATAAAATGAATTAAAATGATAAAAGAAAAAAATGTTTGGGCCAGGTGTGTGAAAATAAAGGCAGGGGTGAGAAGTCAGCAAAAATCCAAGGCCCATTGACTTAAGGCCCATGCGTTGCTGTTTGAAACAAAAAGGAAAGAAAAATGTTAGAAATTAAAACAAAAGGTAGCGCTGGGACTTGAACCCACGACCCTCATCATACACGCGCGCTACCTTTACCACTGGGGTGGTTGTACATCCGTTAACATAAGTGAAACAATAAATACATAACATAAGTCAAGTCCTGAAAATGACTTCATCTTTAACCTCCAGCCATGGTTCCTGTAACTTGCTCATTTCTCAACAAAAATGAAAGATGCAAACATGAAAGTTGCTCCATTTTTCCATACGAATCCAACCATGTAAATATCATAAGCTATAAATCAAAGATGAATGAGAATTTCTAAAAGTACCAAATTCTGACCTAACTTTTTTCAGAGATTCAAACCTAAAATTCTCTAAGCTCAATCAATATAAATGAAATCTATGGACATGTACAACTTCAGGGCAATGATGTCTATATTTTATCTTCACAAATGCAAGCTTAACAATGCCTAAATGAAAAGATAGAAGTTCAGAAAATATACCTCAAAATTGGAAATCATGAAATACAAATGAGCTTGATTCAAGGTGCTGCAATGATCAGGTTAGCTTCCTCAAGTTCCCAGGAAGCTAATGCGATGATTAGCTTGAGCAATGGATGGCTGGAATGGCCTGGAGAAGTCAAGGTGCAAGCTTCAGTTTTTGAAAATGTAGGATGATGAAGATGGAGTTACATAAGTGTTATAGGGTGTGAGAATGTTTATGTATAATGTTTAGAAGCTTTAGGAACCAAAAGGCCAAGAAACACACGAGTAGATTTGAAGATTGGGTTTAAAACTCAGAAATGATAAGTTTTAAGGTGTTCTTGGTGATTCTCTGTTTTAGGGTGTTTCAGGGCTTAAGCATTCCTCCTTTAGCTTGTAAATAGTGCATGTATTTATAGGCAAGAGGTTTCAAGTGTTACAACAACTCAAAATTTGAAATCTCAAGTTGTGGCAACTTTGCTTGTTTTTGAAGTAAACATGAAAAACATCTTCCCAAGGCTTATACCATGCTATCTAGAGTGGTTGCAAACTTTAAACATGGACTTATGACTTTGTAGAGGAAGCTTGTGCAGGAGGAATAAGTTAGAGGCTCAAGAATTGACTTTGTGCAAAAAAGCCACTTTTCTAAAATGACAATGTTGCCTTTCTTCCTAAAATAGTATTAAGCATGGGCAATGCATTGAATGATTGGATTAAAGCTTCTAGAAGCTATGTAGAACATTAATTATGGAGTGAAAAACAATTTTGAGGCCTACAAAGATTATGCAGCCTAGCATGGATTTGGTTCATGTTCATCCTAAAAATCTGCCTTGGAAAACAAGAATGAAACCCTAACTTCTTTCCTTTGAATCTCCTTGCTCAAGTATGATCTCAATGAGTTCTTGGACATTTTGGAAATCTAGTAACATCCTATACAACCTCTATGTTGGACATTTTTGAAGATATATCTTGGAACTATGTGAAATATTGCCATGAAGTTAGGTTAAAATCCTGCCTAAACTAGGGCAAAATTTCACTAAGTCTTCAAGTTTCATGAACATGTCTTCACAAAATCATAACTTGAAATCCAATAATTTCTAGAAAAAGTTCTAATCTACAATGTTTTAGATCTCATTGAGATCTACAACTTTCATGTTGTAAGTTTCTCTTGAATCATCTTGCATCATGCTGAAAATTTGGCTCAAAGTTGTGAAAAATGTGAATTTCCAACACTTAGAAAAATTCTAAGTTTAGAAATTTTGACTTTTCAAAATGAAATCTTGACTTTTTGATTTCTTGATGAACAAGTTTCATATGTTGACATGTCTTGATGAGTTGTAAACTTTTAAACTTGATTTTGATCAAAAAGTCAAAGTTTGACTTTTCAGTGTACAGTTGACTGAAATTCATCTGTCAATCAAATGATATTGAGAGATATTTTGAGCAATTCCATTAGGTCAAAATGAAGTATTTGAATCCTTGAGATCATTTCCTAAACCAATAAGTCATTTGTTAGGTCAAAAATCAAAAATTGCACCTTCTCAGTCAAAACCCTAATTTTGACCATTTTGCCCTTTTGATGATCTGATCAAATTTCTTGAGGAATTGTGATCAAAACTTGATAAAATGACATATATGAGTTCATGATGTTGATATGGATAAAAAATTATGAAGTTTTACTATAAATTTACCATAGTTGACTTTTCCCCAATACAACTGATTTTAGGTCAACTGATCAATTGACTGAGCAAAAATGTGATCAAAGACTTAAAACTTGACATGAGAAATATTGACAGTCCAAAATGATCCATGAAATTCATATGGGGCATTAAAAGTCCATTTGTCCTTGTGCAACCTCAAACCCTAATTTTCAGTCATCAGTGCTAGAGGAGGTGTCTTGAGCTGATCAAAACTTGTGTAGTCTTGATTCCATGGAGATCTTGTGAGAGATTTCTTGAGAAATGAGAGGGAAAGTTTTGGGGTACAACATTTTCCCCCTGTTCAATCTTCTTACACCTGAAGAGTTAGATTGGCGGATCCGTCGTTCGTGACTTGAAGGTGGAAGATGATTGAACACTAGAGTGCCCAGAAATTTGCACTCGAAGATGTATTGGGAATGGGCTTATAGATTCCATTTGATGATAAATATTAGAAGAAGTATCAGCATAAATCTTTGGTCGGTTTATACTAAAACTCGATGTTTCACCTGTGGGAAAAAAAGAGTTAGTCAAATGTAGATGTATGCATGTCGTTCTCAAAATGAATGAGATTGTGTTAAATGCATTTTGTATCTATATGCTATGATGTATGAACGTGGGATGCATATTTGTCTAGGAAAATAAATCCCTGACTGCTGCTGAGGAGTTCTTAGGAAGATGAATCCCAGATTGCTATTGGGGATGAAGAATATACATATCTTCAAACTTTGTTAAAAGAATGCTTCTGCTGGGGAATAATATCTTGGCTGTTAGTTGTTATCTGGTCGGATCCAGGCTTCACAACAATTTTCTGAGGATGAGGAAGTCAACTGCTATCTGGTTGGATCCAGGCTTCACGGTAACTTACTGGGGAAGAATAAATTAACTGTTATCTGGTCGGATTCCAGGCTTTGCATAAAATTTCTTGAAATTAAACTGTTATCTGGTCGGGTTCCAGGCTTCGCAGATCTTTGAGGTGGATAAAATTAACTATTATCTGGTCGGGTCCAAGCTTCACAATAAACTTGTCTGAAGAGATAGAATTGAACTGATATCTGGTCGGATCCAGGCTTCACAGTAACTTGAAGTGGTAACTGTTATCTGGTCGGGTCCAAGCTTTATAGTTTTTTTGAAAAGTTATACTATTATCTAGTCGAGTCCAGGATTTATAGTGACTTGCTGGGGATTGGTTGTTATCTGGTCGGGTTCCAGGCTTCACAACGAATTTCTAAGGGAATAAAGTTAATTACTATCTGGTCAGATCCAGGCTTCACAATGACTTGTTGGGGTAGAGACAAACACTACTGGGGAAAAGAAGTTAAACCCTTGTCTGATTGAGTCCAGGTTCTTCATAGCATTTGGAAAGTTGTACTATTATCTGGTCGGGTCCAGGCTTTAAAGTACTTGGATAAGTTACACTATTATCTGGTCGGGTCCAGTCTTCATAGCATTTGGAAAGTTGTACTATTATCTGGTCGAGTCCAGTCTTCATAGCATCTGAAAAGTTACACTAATATCTGGTCGGGTCCAGGCTTCAAAGTACTTGGAGAAGTTACACTATTATCTGGTCAGGTCCAGTCTTCATAGTAGCTTGAAAACTATACTATCAAATGGTCGGGTCCAGGCTCTATAGCGACTTGAGAAGATAGTAAAGGTTTTGTTGACGACTTTACTGGAGGTTAGGGGTTGTGGCCCTATGATTTGTAATAGTCTGAAAGGAAAACTCCAGCTGGAGATGACAGACTCAACCGGGGAAGACATACTCAGCTGGGGAAGATAGACTATGCCGCGGGAATTTGATGTTCGTTATTTGTTGTATGTTGTATGTTGTTTGTTGGGGAAATAAACCCAGTTGGTGAACTGCTGACGAGGTGAGTTCTTTTAGGAAGATATCCACAAGGTTTCTTCTTTATAGGATCAACTTAGCTTGAGAGAGAGAGAGAGAGAGATGTCAAGAGATTAAGACTCTGGATGGGAATCAACCTATGCAAAGAGACTTCGTGGGTAACTTTGTTGAGGATTGGTTTATTATAGCCGTCTTATGGGGATAATGCTAATGAAATAACTCTGTGGGGATATTCCATATACATTAAAGAGATGCTTGTTGTTGCTTAGCAGGAAACATGTGTCAAATAGTTTTAATTATGTTCATATGCATATGTTCGTTCAATTTTAGTCATTGGACATTTTTGCATTCAAAACAAAACAGGAAGTTTGCACTTCAAAGTATATTTGTATTGATATTTTGCCCATGAATAGGCATTTTTTGTACTAGGAGACAGAGATCCTAGTAAGAGGAAATCATCGAAAGGAAAACAAAAATTGAAAACAAAACAAATAGCCATGTGGAAATGATCTCATTACATTCCAACTCTACTATTTCCCCAATGTCTTCGAATGTCCCTTTCCGTTGACAGAAGTTGATTGGATTGATCTTGGACCATTTGAACTCAGACCTTGGTAATAAAGTCGACTGTTGTGATTTCACGGGACATAGTCATACGATTTCAATCCTTAATTTTTGCCTGGACCGCCCTTTCGGGTTTTCAGTCCAGCAGGATACCCATTTTTGCCCAAGTCGCCCTTTTAGGTTTTCGACTTTCCGGGTGTACAATATTTTGCATATATACCTAATTTTTCCCCAAACCTTTTGGTTTGCCGGGATGTCTTTATTTTGCCAAGGTGTGTCAACCTAGCGGGTCTTTTATGCGTAGTATTTTTAACTATGTTCGCGTTCACAGGATGTGGGAAGTCTTCACTATCCATGGTAGTCAGCATCATGGAACCTCTAGAGAACACTCTCTTGACAAAAAATAGCCCTTTGCAGGTGGGAGTCCATTTTCCCCTAGGGTCGCCTTGTGGCAGAATGATGCGCTTTATCACCAAGTCACCAGCTTGATATACTCGAGGTTTGATCTTTTTGTTGAAAGCCTTGATCATGTGTTTTTGGTACCTCTGACCATGACAAACAGCAGCCAGTCGCTTCTCATCGATTACGTTCAATTGATCTAATCTTGTATGAATCCACTCTTCTTCTCTTAGGCCTACCTCATTCATAATCCTTAATGAGGGAATATGAACTTCCATTGGCATAACAACTTCCATGCCATAAACTAAAGAAAAGGGAGTTTCCTCAGTTGATGTCCTAGTTGAAGTACGGTAACCATGAAGAGCAAATGGTAACATCTCATGTCAGTCCTTATAGGTTACTACCATCTTCTGCATAATCTTCTTAATGTTTTTATTGGCCACTTCGACTGCGCCATTCATTTTAGGTCTATAAGGAGAAGAATTGTGATGCTTGATTTTGAACTGAGTGCAAAGTTCGTTAATTATAGCATTGTTGAGGTTAGTCCCATTGTCGGTGATGATATTTTCGGGGATACCATAGCGGCATATGAGGTTATGTTTGATGAATCTGGCTACCACATTCTTGGTGAAAGGCAAATGAGGCGGCTTCGACCCATTTGGTGAAATAATCAATAGCGACCAAAATGAAGCGATATCCATTGGAAGCGGTGGGCTTGATCTCTCCAATCATGTCAATTCCCCACATTGAAAATGGCCACAGAGCGGTCATGACGTTCATAGAAATAGGAGGCACATGGACCTTGTGAGCATAGATTTGGCATTTGTGGCAAGTCCTAGAGTGTTGATGGCAATTAGTCTCCATTGTTGACCAATAGTAACCAGCTCTCAGGATTTTCTTGGCCATGGTATATCCACTAAAGTGAGTGCCAAATAGACCATCGTGCATTTCTTCCATAATTTCCTCTGCCTCCTTCTTGTCCACACATCGGAGTAGAGTAGAGTCATGGTTGCGCTTGTACAATATTCTGTTACTTAGGAAGAATTTGGATGAAAATCTTCGTAAGAACTTTCTGTCATTGATGGATGCTCCTTTGGGATACTCTTGTGCTTCAAGCTATCTCTTCACCTCATGGTACAATGGCTTTTCTGTATCAGTTTCAAGCTCATAGCAATGAGCAGGTGCGTCGAATCTCTCAATTTTAATCATAGGGGCTTCGTTGTCCCATCTGACCTTGAACATTAAAGACATGATGGCCAAAGCATCGGCTAACTGATTTTCTTCCCTATGGAAGTGTTCAAATGTAACTCTTCAAAGTAAGGAATCAGAGATAGCACAAGCTCCTTGTAAGGGATGAGATTGGGGTGCTTAGTGTCCCAATATCCTTTTACTTGACTAATCACTAGAGCGGAACCCCCAAACACATTCAAATGCTTGATCCTTAAATCAATGGCAGCTTTCAGACCCAAAATGCACGCTCCGTACTCGACCATGTTGTTCATGAAATCGAAGCATAATCTGGCGGTGAAAGGGGTGTAGCAACCTTTAGGAGATACGATCACAACACCAATTCCGTTACCCAAGGCATTGGAAGCCCCGTCGAAGACCATAGTCCATCGAGATCCTTGTTCAGGTCCGTCATACGGTCCAGGTTTTGGACAGTCGGTCACTAGCATGATGTTTTCATCTGCGAAATCAAAGTTCATAGACTGATAATCATCCACAACTTGATGGGCCAAATGATCTGCTAATACACTTCCTTTGATAGCCTTTTGTGTTGTGTATTGAATGTCATACTCAGTCAAGATCATTTGCCATCTGGATATCTGTCCGGAAAGAGCAGGTTTCTCGAAGATGTACTTGATTGGGTCCATCTTAGAAATAAACAGAGTGGTATGAGTCAACATATACTGTCTTAGCCGGAGAGCAACCCATTCCAGAGCGAAAAAAGTTTTCTCGAGCAGTGAATATATGGTTTCATAGTCGGTAAACTTTTTGCTCAGGTAGTAAATAACATGCTCTTTTCGGCCAGACTCGTCATGTTGGCCCGAAACACACCCCATAGAGTTCTCTAGTACTGTCAAATATATGATCAAGGGTCTTCTTTCAATTGGAGGTATGATAATAGGAGGTTCTTGTAGATACTCTTTGATTTTGTCGAAGGCAACTTGGCATTCATCATTCCATCTGAATACTTGATCTTTCTTCAAGAGTTTGAAGATTGGCTCCCAAGTAGCAGTCAAGTGAGATAAAACGGGCGATGTAATTGAGACGAACCAAAAATCCTCTAAATTCTTTTTCAGAGTGGGGGACTGGCATTTCTTGGATGTCCTTTACCTTGTCAGGATCAAATTTTTTGCCTTTACTGCTGACAACAAAATCTAGAAGCTTTCCAGACCGTACTCCAAACGGGCACTTGTTAGGGTTCAACCTCAATTTGTACTTTTTCAACCTTTTGAAAAGTTTGTACAGGTCATCAAGATGTTCCTCCTCAGTTTGTGATATGGCAAGCATATCATCCACATATACCTCTATTTCATAATGGATCATATTGTTGTACTCTAATTTTTTCCCCTAAGATCCATTCATCATACCATGCTGAGTCAATCACAACAAGATCACACTAGGGCTTTTGGTTCTCCTCCCTTTCTTTAGCTTTGTTCTTTGAGCAATCACCAAGCACCTTGACTTGTTTTCTTTAGTGATCATGAATATTTTTTCTTGATTTTCTTTTTAATTAACAAAATGCAACGTTGGTTTGTTTTACTTGTTAATAATGTAGGTAAAGGTAATGAGGCTTATCAAGTTGCTCCATGGGTTCATGAGTTTATTTCCATGCCCTAGCCAATAAAGCTTGCGAAGTCCAAACCTCGCCATTGAAGTTGTTTTGGAAGGGATGGCATGGAAATGTTATTTTGGTTCACTAAATTTCCAAGTTATCAAGATTGATTCAAAAGTGCAAGGGGGTTGATTGAAGAAGTTGTCATGGTTGGACAAGGCCTTGTTCCCATTGGTCACAAGTGCATATTTCTCTAAATTCTCAAGGTATGGAAGTGGCTTTGGTGGCTATGAATTCTCATTTTCATCCTCAATAACTTTTATTTACAAATCAAGAGTGTTGGTACAAGAAGGTTGTTCAAAATTGTCAAGGTTCCTCAAAGCATTTTCTTGATCTATGAGCTAGGGTTTTGAACTTCAAAGAAGTATATCTTGCTCATCTTTTCGTATTTTTGAGTGATTCCAAAGATATCCTTCTCTTAAAAATGGTTATTAACAAATCACTTCAAAAGTTTCAAGGATTTTTAATGTGAAAGAAACTTGATGATGAAGAAAGATTACAAGTCCCCTAGATGAACCCCCAATTTCTCAAGTGTAGCTTCAAATGATCATAACTTGGTCAATTTTTATCACCTTGAGCCCACTCTTTTTCCAAAATTATTTTGAGGATGTTAACTTTATTCCTTCTTTTATATTAAAAGTGGGAAAATGGATGGAAGATTCCATAAGGATACAAACGATTATAGGTCATTTCATGATTTTTTGCCAACTTTAACGATTCATAACTCTCTCAATTTTTGGAGATTTTGAATGGTTCAAGTTTCAAATTGTCATTTAAGAGGTCTATTTCATGCCATCTTTTTTGGTCAAGAGAAAATTCCAATTGGAAGGCCATGTTTGGATGCAAAACATTATAGGTCAATTTTGAAGAAAAATTTGAAATATTTTTAAGTATGGAAAGTCAACCCTTTTTCTCCAACTTTGACCCAATACAACTTTCAGCTCAAGCATCCATTTGATTTAATTCTTTTTCAATTGCAAAGCTTATAACATCATCTTTCTAAAGCATCAAGAATCATGCCCTAAGACCCCTCGAGCTGAGAATGCCATTGATTTGGACTTGGTAACTTGAAATTGAAGTTTCTTCAAATGTCAGAATTTGAAATCATTGATTTAGATTCTAAACACTGTGTTTCTGCGCGTTTTTGCCTCTAAACATGTTTAGTGAACTTCCAAAAGTGATTAGCACAGCAAAACATGTGTTTTGGATGAGTTTTGATCAAATTAAAAGTCACACTTTTCTTGTTTACAACTTCACACGATTTCCCTTCAAACTTCATCATTTCACATGCTTGGGAATTCCATTTGATTCCCTATAAATAAAGGGTCATCCCTCATTCATTTTCTCAAGCTTGGATAGCCAGAATCACCCTGTCAAACTTGTTCCATAACTCAATTTTATGCAACTTCGAAATCTGTGTTCAAGCCTTTTTTAATCCAATTTTTCTATCAACTTACCTTCCTTGATCTTCCATGACGCTAACCATACAATTACCTTCAAGAATCGTGCCCTATATTGCTCCATAGAAGTCCAGTTTCAGAGCTCTGCAACTCAACTTTAATAGGTAGATTTCTCCATCAATTCTTCAAAACTTTGATATGATTGTGGTGCTCTCATTGCCCTGGTTCTAGTTGCAATAGTTACTTTTATCTGGAAACATGTTTTGACCATGAAATTTCAAATCCCTTTTCAAAACTTTCCTTCCAAATTGCTTGAGCTACAATTTATATAAATTTGTCGCGAAGGTGTGATTGTCTTCGTCTTAAAGAGACGAAACAAACGGCATAGGTCTGAGCTTCTGATTTTACAGTTTGAGAGACCTGCAATTCACGTTGGCTGGAGGTTGAAGATGACCAACGTGTCATCTTCCAACCAATGAAGGCGTGCCATTTGTTTTTTTTAAATCTGATTTTATTTTTGATTCTATGCTCTATTCACTAATGACCATGATATGCACATCGTGCCAAATCCCTTGGATTTGATTAGTAACGCGTTTTAACTCTCATCCAATGGTCCACATATTTTTGGCTTTATTTTTCTATTCTGATTTTTATATTTAATTGTTTTAAATTTCAAAAAATCATAGAAAATTCAGTTTTAGTCCAAAAAATCTAAAAAAATAACGAAAAATATTTTTGATTTTTCTCTTTCTGATTTTTATTTTTCAGGATTTTATTTTGAGTTTTGATATTTTTTTATAAATTTTCACTTTAACTGATTTGTTTTAAATGTTTAAAAATACTTTATGCATTTTTAAATTCTAAAAAAATTATGGAATGATCCAATGGTATTGTGACAAATATTGGTGACCTCATTCATTTTTATTTCTGACTTTGTTATTTTTTTATATCATTTTTGGTTTATTTTACTCATTTCTTTTAATTTTAAAAATAGTCTATGACTTTAAAAAATCACCAAAAATTTTATAAAATTATTTTAGTTCATTTATGATTTTTTCTATGATCTTACTTTTTATTTCTTAATTAATTTGAACATAATTGATATTTTTCTTTTTTATTTCTATTTT
Source organism: Vicia faba (assembly GCA_948472305.1). Taxonomy (NCBI): domain Eukaryota; kingdom Viridiplantae; phylum Streptophyta; class Magnoliopsida; order Fabales; family Fabaceae; genus Vicia; species Vicia faba. The sequence continues at coordinate 89,726 of CATIWC010001833.1, read as the reverse complement.
AAAACATTTTAAAACATTTTTAATGTATATATTAAATGCAATATTATTTTGTGATTATTTTCTGGATGATCTTGGGTTGAATTTTTGATTATGAACTTTGTTAACATCATTGGATCCATGGTGTTGAGTTTAACTCCATAAAAATGGATGAATGATTTTAATAATAGTTTAATTGAAATTTAATTCAAATGTGGTTTGTATGTTCTTTCCCACCCCTCTTCATCTTATCCCTTTCTTATTACACTAAGTGTTATTGGAGCATGATCTTTATATCATGTCTCAAAACAAATGGTGCATAGATTGCTATTGACTGACCTGAAAATAGGTGCGACTTCTACATAAGTCCACTTACGATTGCTTAACATAGTGTTAAATTTTATCCCGATTCGAATAAATGATCATTCGTGGTCCAAACCTATGTTTGCAAGCCCAAGTATGTTAATTTGATCTCTTTGATCCAATAACCTTGAGATTCATTGTGTGGAGGCTTTGGTTCTACCAATCCTCTAATGGATCTACAACACTTTTGGTCAACGCGGATCACTTAAACATCGTTGATCATTAAATGGTACTTTTGAGGATTCCAAATAGATGATATACTTGACAAAAAGCAAATGCAACTTGTTGTGTGGAGGCTTTGGTTCTACCAATCCTCTAATGAGTTCCAAATACAAGTTTTAAGATGGTCATCCAACTAACCACTAATTATTAAATTGTTTTTACTTTATGCTTTTATTTTTTATGCTTTATATACAATTTACTTTAAGCATTACATTTCATGTCATTTTTATTTTGCTCACTTGAGCTTTTCTTTTCTCTTCTAAGACACCTAATAATCAATATGAACCATAAAAAACTTTAATGATACTTGGACTATTTGGTTATTATCCTTGGCATTATGGAGTATTGGACTTCTTGGATTTAGGATTAGAAACTTTGGCCTATGTTGAAGACCTTGTGACCTTAATTGATATTTTGTCTGGAGTTCTTGAGGTTTACCTCAAGACATTGGGTTATTTGTTTGTTTTGTGTGCAGGTTATTGTGATTACATTCTTTGTCTATAATATGGAATTCACCCGTATACAGCCGTTACTCTACCCAATTTTTGTGAAGACCTAATACACTTGAAGTTTGGTTCTCTAAAGAGGTCTAGTATTTTTGCTTGCTTGGTTTCAATCCAAATAATGGGAATTCTATCTTGACTCATAATGTCAAGTTTTGGCTTCTTGTTGGTTAGATGGTTCTTATCCCTAGCTTATACCTTATGCTTTAGGATAGTCTCTTCTTCTCCCCCCATCTTCTTTAATTTCAAAAATCGTCTCCCTCCTTTTGAAAACTCTTCTTGTTTTTTTAAACTTGAACCACTTTCATAATAAACTTGGACCTAGGTCCACGCATTTTCAAAACATTTTCATAAATAAACTTCAATCAACTTAATAATACCTTGACATTTTTTGTGAGAAGACTAAAAGTCAATCAATCTCATTTCAAACCATTTTGCCACTTTGGCTTTTTACTTTAAAAACTTTCCTCAAAAGATTAGACTCTTGTCAATCCTTGTAGTAATGCAAACAACTATACTTCTAAAATATGTAGTGAAGTGAGATATTTTCCACTTGGATGTTGAGTGAGGCATTGTTGATTTTAAAATCTAAGTCATATCCTCCACTTCAAGATGATGCAAATTCTCCTTTCTCATGATTGTGGGTAGTAAGTATGTTTTTCCACACGGACAATGACGATGATGTCTTATCTTATAAAATCAATTAACATACTTATGTTTTAAATTTTTTTAAAAGATGAACTACGTGTACCCTGATCCCCTATTACACGAAAGGTGGTATGTAGGCACTAAAGGTTCGCAACCGCGGCGGGTGCAAAAATCATAAAAATATACTTCTTTTCTTACCTCCACCATCCATTTTTATACAACATTTTATAGCCAAAATATACAGATTTTACAAAGAGGTTCCTGCAGAGTACCGTAGATCTTTAGGGTGCTAATACCTTCTCTTTGCATAACCAACCCCCTTACCTTGAATCTTTCCCCCTCCTTTTTGGATTACTCGCTCTTTTCCCACTCCTTTGGAAATAATAAAGCGTGTTGGTGATTTTTATTTTGATCTGTATAAGTCTAGTCAATCCAATGGCTTAGTCTTAAACATTTCTACCGCTACAGAAAAAATGACGACTTCACTGGGGAAAGATTGACCTCTTGCTGGTCCATCCTTAAGAGGGTTAAGCCTATCTTTGTTTATATCTGTATATGTGCTATTGTTGTTTATGTGTTATATGTTGTATATATGTTTATCTGGATTTTCCTAGTTTTCAGGGTGCTTGGTGATTACTCATAAGTCCTATACCTGGACTTGGGCAAACTTTATGATAGGACGGGCGATATAGTCATGTTAACTTTGAGGGAGTAATCCCAAAAAAGGAGGCATGAGATCCCCCACTCAGTGGAGGCCCCTTTGACTGTAGTGTCGTTTATCGAGTAATCGGGAAGACGTACTGCTTTCGACCTAGGAGCCTGCTGAAGCTGAGGACCGTAGAATACCTAACCCATCTTGGCCGTTTAGGTGTAGTGTGGAAGCTATGACGGAGTAATCCAGAAATAGTTGTCACGCGATACTACGCTTAGACGAGTTTTTCTTGAGAATATTACTAATTACCGAGTTAATCGGGAAGTTTGTAATATCCGAATGAAGGATGTAGACTCCGGGAACATCTAGAACCTTGTTTGGTAGGTCATAACTTGTAGACCAACACCTTATGGGTAGTACCTTCGACCTCATGCTTGTGACGTTGAACCTATGAACCCTATATGTGTGATCTTGTGTGTGATTGTTGCATCATGCATCCATGCACTCATAAGCATCTTTTGAAGAAATTTTATCTCGAGGGACTTAAAAGCTAACCATTTATGAATATCTCAGGTACTTTTTGACCATGGATTCTTGAAAAAGAGAGACCGAAAAATACAGTTTCAAGGATCCTAAGATAGATGAGTTGATCAGTCTATTTCCCAAGATTGAGTGTTCTGTAGATTTTAGGAAGAAGTATGGATCCATCATTCCTCTTATGAAGCTTAAGATGAAGGAGGGTATTCTCTCGACCTTGGTCCAGTTCTATGATTCGATGTATCATTGCTTTACTTTCCCTAACTATCAGTTGATGCCTACACTAGAAGAGTATTCTTATCTGTTGGATTTACTTGTTACCGATCGTGTTCCTTTTACTGGTTTGGAGGGTGAGCCAAAACCACATGAGATTGCTGCTTTGATCCATCTAGGGAAGTTTGAGGCGGAAGCCCATATGACTACTAAAGGAGGGATTAAAGGATTACCAACTCAGTTCTTATTGGAGAAAGCTCGTTACTTTGCCAGGATGAAGAGTACAGTCACTTTTGAGGCCATCTTTGCTCTACTTGCTTACGTGTTGTTTTTATTTCCTAATATGGATAAGTTTGTTGACGTTAATGCTATCAGGATCTTCATGATTGGAAACCCAGTTCCTACATTGTTGGGTGATGCTTATTACTCTATTTATCTTAGGAATTCTTATCATGGGGGGATGATTATCTGTTTCACGCCTTTGTTGTACCAGTGGTTTATCTCTCATATGCCTCGGTCTGATGCTTTTTGGGATATCAGGAAGGAACCCCTATGGGCTCCTAAGATCATGGCACTTACTCACTCGGATATTGATTGGTATCGTCGAGCTTACCAGGATATAGAGATTGTTGACAGTTGTGGTAGTTTCCCCAATGTACCTCTTCTTGGTACAAAGGGGGAAATTAACTATAACCCCGTTCTTGCACGACGAAAACTTGGTTATCCGATGAGGGATAAACCAAATAGTATTCATTTGAGTAGTTTCTTTCTGAAGGAGGGAGAATACCATAAGGAAGCTAGGGAGTAGATTTCGAAGGCCTGGCGTCACACTTATAAGAAGAGTAGGAAAGATTTGGGACCAAGAGGGGTTGTTTCTTTGGAACCTTATCTTCAGTGGGTCCAAACGAGAGCTATTAAGTTGAAGATGCCGTACTCGCGAGAAACACCTATGCCTGATTTGTTTGCGATGACCACTCCTCCCTTATTGGATGATATAGAAGAGCTACAGCTTGCTTTGGTCAGGATGCAGTAGGAAAAGGATGCTCGGAAGAATAAGTGTCAAACTTTAGAGGTTTCCTATAGAGCAGACTTGAAAGAGAAAGACGACTTGATTGAGATCCTTGAGAGTCGAGCAGTAGAGACCATGGAGAGGCAAGGGGATTTATTTTATCCTAAGCCTCAGTCAGATGTTAGTTGCTCACTTCCCGATTCAGGTGATTGGAAGGAGGTGGCCACCAGATATGCTGAAGAAAACCAGAGGCTGAAGGCTCAGATTACCAGGCTTACAGGGAAGCTCCAACATATAGAGTGATTTCCGACAACTTTACTTCTTAGGGCTTCAGACTTTATTTTCATCTTGTACTTGGGATTGTTGAGACTTGTAACCTATTTTGAAGTTATTATAATAAAATTTTTCAGTATTTCAAATGTGTTATTACTTTGATATTTGCAATGTGTCTATAAATCTTCAAGTCCCTTGAAATATTAATAATAAAAATAAATCATGTGCACCACATATCATGCATCATATTGCACATATTTCTTGAATTTATTATGCATATCCAGGTGTCTTACCAAGCTTCTTTACTTCGTTCAGCAAGCTGACTCACCACTACAACACTTGGGCTAATTTCAGAAGAAAGATGAACAACTTAGAACAAGATAATCGCGAGCTGCGTGAGGAGGTTTCTGCTTTGAAGGCTGGCATGGCCAATCTTACTGCTCTGATGGAATCTCCGGTGGCTGCTCAGAATCAGCCACCGAGTGTTTAACCTCAACCAAAAAGGGCTACTGCTGAAGCTCCAACTGTTCCTGTCTCTGCTACCCCAGCTCTTATTCAGAGTCGCATGCCTCAAGGTTATCCATGGAGAATGCCAAATAATTTTACACCGGAAGGTTTCAATCTTGGTCCTCAAGAAGCTCCAGTTGTTCAGACTACTGTTACTCCTGCACCTCCTGCAGTGCATGCTGCTCCTGTTGCACTTCCTTCGGTGAATTTGGTTCCATTTGTTAATGATGATATGTGTCGTCCTTTTCCTCCACCAAGTGAAGACTTTGGTCTTTATGACAGAATGGATGATTTTCAAGAGCAGTTTGACAATATGCAGAGGGAGATGAAGGCCCTCAGGGGAAAAGAGTTATTCGGGAAGAATGTGAATGATTTATGTTTGGTCCCGAATGTTAAGATACCTGTAAAGTTTAAAGTCACGAAATTTGAGAAATACAAGGGCAACACTTGTCCTCGTGCTCATCTGGTGATGTATGTAAGAAGAATGTCTACCCATATTGATGATCAGCGTCTGCTGATTCACTTTTTTCAGGATAGTTTAACCGGTGCGGCGCTGAAGTGGTATATGAGTTTGGGTAGCGTCAATATCCATACTTTTAATGACTTGGGAGAAGAATTTACCAGACAATACAAATACAACATGGACATGGCACCTTACCGTGATCAACTCAGGGCCATGGTTCAGAAAGACAGGGAATCATTCAAAGAATATACACAGAGATGGTGTGAGGTAGCCGCCCAAGTTATTCCTCCCATGGAAGAGAAGGAGATGACTAAGATTTTCTTGAAGACTCTGGGTGCTTTCTACTATGAAAGGATGGTAGAAAGTGCGCCAAGTGACTTTACTGAAATGGTAGGCATGGGTATCCTTTTAGAAGAGGCTGTAAGAGAGGGCCATTTAACAAAGAGTGGAGGTTCTGGAAGTGCGAAGAAGCCATCTTATGGGTTTACCAAGAAGAAGGAAGGAGATACAAATGCTGTTATGCAAGAGAGGAGGGTTAATCCTCCTAGAATAAGTTATCAGCATCATCAGCAAGTTGCCCTAGTTACTCCGGTTGTTGGTGTAGCTCCAACCACTGTTTCTTATCAGAGACCATCCCAGCAGGAGAATCAAGGGTATAATCAGAGAAGGGAGAGTTATGATCCTATACCTATGAGTTATATAGAGTTACTCTCGGTGTTAATTCAAAAGAAGTTGGTTCAGACCCGACCACCTCCCGCTGTACCATCACCGTTACAATGGTATTATAAGGTAGACCAAACATGTGCTTTTCATCAGGGAGCACCAGGGCATAATGTTGAGAATTGCTATCCTTGGAAGACTGAGGTGCAGAAATTGGTGAAGTATGGTATTCTATCTTTCAAGGATGTGGGCCCTAATATGAAATATAATCCTCTACAAAATCATGGAGGAGCAAATGTTGTGAACATGGTGGCCGATTGTCCAGGCGACTTCCAGATTTTTGATATTAATTTGGTTAGAGGAGATTTGGTGAAAATGCATGCAGACCTCTGTGAATTTAGCTACTATACGCATGACCATGCTGGTTGTGCTATTTGCAGTACAGACATACAGGGTAGCAATAAGATAAAAGCTGATTTGCAGGAGATGATGAATGAGGGTCTCATCCATATAATCAGGCCTAGGGCAGAGTATGAAGAGGAAGTGCACATGGTTTCTAGATGTCCTGGAGAGTTCAGAATTTTTGATGTGGAGGATATGAATGAGGATCTTATACAATTGCATGCTACTTTCTGCTACATGGCTAGTCAGGTGGAACATCAGTATGGATCTTGCCGAATTTGCTGCCTGGACTCCTGAGGATGTTCAACCGGGAGGAAAGGTGTTCAGTTGTTGTTGGATAACGGAACTATCAAGGTTACAGGTCAAAGGAATGATTACCATGAAGTTGATATGATTGAGTTTTGTTTGGCTGAAGAAGAGTCGGATGATGAGTATGCCTCTGCAGATGAGTTCTTCTCCTCGAATGAAGATTTGTTTTCCAGAGATGACTCCATAATGACTAATTATGTTGAAGAAGGGGTAAATGTCATTGTGCCTTGTTTTAGTGCACCCGCCCATTTTGAAGTTGAGTATCATAGCAAGCCGGCTATTACTCCATTGGTGATTAGTTTGTGGGGCATGTCCCCTACAAATCAGATAAGGCTGTACCCTAGAAATATAACACTACAATCTTAGAGAATGGTGTGGAAGTTCCCATCTAGCCAATGCCTGATGTTGGAAATATTGTTGAGACTAGCAGAGTGACACAGAGCGGTCGTGTATTTGCACCAGTTATTCGTGGAGATGTTAGTGCTGGAAAGAAAATTGTTGAGAATGTTGAACCCGAGAAGGTTATAGGTGAATCTAGTGGAACTACGCTCGAGAAAGAAGTGGATGATATTTTGAAGATAATCAAGATGAGCGACTACAGAATTGTAGATCAGCTATTGCAGACTCCTTCAAAAATATCTATCTTGGCTTTATTGATGAACTCCTCTGCTCACAGATGATTTCTGATGAGGGTATTGGACCAAGAATTTATGGAAAGTGACATGCCTATAGACCAACTCAGCAGTGTAGTAGGGAACATTACATTATGTAATAACCTGAGTTTCTGCAACAATGAATTGCTAGATGAAGGAAGGAATCATAACTTGGCCCTCCACATCTCTATGAACTGCAAGAATGATTCACTATCCAATGTGCTGATTGGTAATGGATCCGCTTTGAACGTTATACGAAGGAGTACACTTACGAAGTTGAAATATCAAGGAATGCCTATGCGCCCAAGTGGCATCATTGTGAAAGCGTTTGATGGATCAAGGAAATCTGTTATTGGTCAAGTGGACTTGCCCATTCATATAGGCCCACATTTTTTTCAAATTACTCTCTAGGTCATGGATATTGTACCCGCTTATAGCTGCTTATTGGGACGGCCGTGGATACATGAGGCAGGGGCTATCACTTTAACTTTACACCAAAAGCTAAAGTTTATACGTGAAGGAAAAGTGGTGATTATAAATGGAGAACAAGCATTATTGATATCTCAGTTATCCTCTTTCAGTATTGTGGAGGAGGATGAAGCTGCTTTCGAAACCCAGTTCCAAGCTTTATCCATTGATAACATAAGGGGAAATTAGAATTCTATGGTTTTGTTTAAGGATGCGCAACAAGTTGTGTGTAATGGTCATAGTGGGGTATGGGGATAGATTGTGGATCCACCTGTAAACAAGAACAGAGCTGGCATGGGGTTCTCTTTGAAGAATGACAAAGGTAAGAGCATGAAGCTAAAGTCAGCTGCAGGCAAGTATCAAGACATCTTCCGTAGCGAGGGTTATCTTCATGCAACTATTTCTGGGATTAATGCCATTGTGAAAGATGAAGCAGAGTCGGAAATGCCAAATTATGTGACGCACAAAGTTAGGGTTCAGAACTAGATCACCATTGATGTTCCCTCTTGTATACATGTTTCAAAGTAATTTGTCTTGTTAATATTTTTGAAAAGCTTTCACTCTGCCCAAGGTGGAAGTATTAATATTGTATGGGCTTATCTGTTTGCTGTGACTTTTAAAGTAAATAATAAAAGTTGTCTTTGTTTCCCCAAATTGTGTCTTTATTTTCTACTTTTTCTTGGAAAATGGTAATCAGAAAAAATCTTTCAAAATAAATAATAACTAAAATTCAATCTGCATGATCACTTGTTATATGTGTCAGTTTCTAAAAAACAATCATAAATCATATGTGCAGATTAATTAAAAACCCCGTTAAATACAATGACCCTGCACCCTCTCCCAACTTTGAATCTCCTGTGTATGAGGCCGAAGAAGAATACTATGATGAGATCCCAGAAGAGGTCTCACGGTTGCTTGAGAGCGAGGAGGATTCCATTCATCCATATAAAGAGCCATTGGAAGTAATCAATTTGAGTTCAGAAGAAGATCCGAAGGAAGTCAAGATTGGAGCGTTACTACACCCTGATGTGAAGAGTAGGTTGATTGAGTTGCTGAAAGAGTATGTGGACATTTTTTCTTGGTCTTACCAAGATATGCCTGGTCTAGATACAGATATTGTAGAGCACCGTTTATCGTTGAAGCCAGAGTGTCCGCCAATCCAGCAGAAGTTGCAAAGAACTCACCCGGATATGACAGTGAAGATCAAAGAGGAAGTTCTAAAGCAGATTAATGCCGATTTTCCTGTGACATCAGTGTACCCTCAATGGATTGTCAATATTTTCCCAGTACCGAAAAAAGACGGAAAAGTTCGCATGTTCGTAGATTACAGAGATCTAAATAAAGCTAGTCCAAAAGATGATTTTCCATTGCCACACATTGATATGTTAGTGGATAGTACAACAAAATTCAAGGTTTCCTCGTTCATGGACGGATTTTTTGGGTATAATTAAATAAGAATGGCTCCAGAGGTCATGGAAAAAACAATGTTTATCACACTCTGGGGAACATTCTATTACAGAGTGATGCCCTTCGGGTTGAAGAACGCTGGTGCACCGTACTAGAGGGCTATGACAACCCTATTCCATGATCTGATGCATGGGGGAATCGAGGTATATGTTGATGATATGATTTCTAAATCCTAGAATGAAGAAAGGAATGTAAAAGATTTGTTGAAGTTGTTTCAGCGTTTGAGGAAGTATCGTCTCCGCTTGAATCCAAATAAATGTACCTTGGGTGTTCGATCATGGAAATTGTTGGGTTTCATTGTTAGCCAGAAAGGAATTGAAGTTAACCCTGACAAAGTCAAAGCAATTCAATAGATTTCAGTGCCAAGAACTGAAAATCAAGTCAGAGGGTTCCTCGGGCGTTTGAATTATATTTCCAGATTCATTTCTCACATGAATGCAACGTGTGAATGATCTTTAAGTTGTTAAAGAAAGATCAAGGTTATGTGTGGACGGATGACTGCCAAAGGGAATTTGAAAGTGTTAAAGAATATCTGCTTGAACCTCCTATCTTGCTCCCTCCCGTTGAAGGAAGACCGTTGATTATGTATCAGATAGTGTTAGATAATTCCATGGGTTGTATTATGGGACAACAAGATGAAATGGGGAAGAAAGAGTATGCCATTTATTATCTCAGTAAAAAGTTTACTGATTGTGAGTCATGGTATTTCATGCTAGAAAAGACATGTTGTGCTCTGGCCTGGGCGGCAAAAATTTTGCGGCAGTATATGTTGAACCACACTACTTGGTTGATCTCCAAAATGGATCCAATCAAGTACATTTTTGAAAAGCCTGCTCTTACTGGGAGAATTTCCCACTGGAAGATGCTATTATCTGAATATGATATCGAATACCTCACTCAAAAAGCTATTAAGAGCAGTGTGTTGGCAGATTATCTTGCTCACCAACCATTTGATAATTATCAGTCTGTGAAGTATGATTTTCCCGACGAGGATGTGATGTTTCTGAAATTGAAAGATTGTGAGGAACCATTGCCTGAGGAAGGTCCTGATAATGAATCTCACTGGAGTATGATATTTGATGGAGTTGTGAATGCTTATGGTAAAGGAATTGGTGCTGTGATTGTCACTCCACGTGGATCACACATTCCTTTTACTGCAAGGTTGACGTTTGATTTTACTAATAATATGGCAGAATATAAGGCTTGCATCATGGGTCTCGAGGAAGCTATTGATCTCAGAATTAAAATTTTAGATGTGTATGGTGATTCAGCTTTGGTAATAAATCAGATTAAAGAAGAATGGGATACTCGTCACCCCGACTTGATTCCTTACAAAGATTATGCTAGAAGATTGTTACCCTTCTTTAATAAAGTTGAATTCCATCACATTCCTAGAGATGAAAATCAAATGGCGGATGCTCTGGAAACTCTGGATTTTATATATCAAGTAAATGCTTGGAATGATATACCTCAAATTATAGTTCGGCGACTGGATAGGCCCGCTCATGTGTTTACAACAGAGGAGGTAGTAGATGAAAAACCTTGGTATTATGATATCAAGCATTTTATTCAGACTCAGGAATACTTGATTGGTGCTTCGAATAAAGATAGAAAGACATTGAGAAGATTGGCTGGCAGTTTCTTCCTCAGTGAAAATGTGTTGTACAAGAGAAATTATGATATGGTCTTGCTCAGGTGCGTGGATAGACACGAAGCAGACATGTTGATGTATGATATTCATGAAGGTTCATTTGGCACTCATACCAATGGACATTCGATGGATAAAAAGATGCCAAGGGCAGGTTACTATTGACTGACAATGGAATCTGATTGTTACAAATTTGCAAAGAAGTGTCATAAATGTCAGATCTATGCGGACAAGGTTCATGTGCCTTCGACACTCCTCAATGTGATATCTTATCCATGGCCTTTCTCTATGTGGGGTATTGACATGATTGGGATGATATAACCCAAAGCTTAGAATGGACACCGTTTTATCTTAGTAGAAATTGATTACTTCACCAAATGGGTGGAAGTAGCTTCATATGCTAATGTTACTAAGCAGGTGGATATGCGCTTCATTAAGAATAATCTTATATGTTGGTATGGTGTGCCGAGAAGTATTATCATTGACAATGGCTCGAATCTGAACAACAAGATTATGACAGAACTTTGTGAGGAATTCAAGATTGTACATCACAGTTCATCTCCGTACAGACTGAAGATGAATGGGGCTGTTGAAGCTGCTAATAAGAATATCAAGAAGATTATCCAGAAGATGGTTGTTACTTATAAGGATTGGCATGAAATGCTCCCTTTTGCTCTGCATGGATATCAGAAATCTGTCTGCACTTCAACAGGAGCAACCCCATTCTCCCTTGTGTACGAAATGGAAGCGGTACTCCCAATTGAGGTTGAGATTCCCTTTTTGCGAGTGATAATGGAAACCAAGTTGTCAGAGGTTGAATGGGTCCAAAATAGGTTTGACCAATTGAATTTGATCGAAGAAAAGAGAATGACAGCTTTGTGTCATGGACAATTATATCAGAAGAGAATGAAGAAAGCTTTTGATAAGAAGGTCAAGCCTCGTGAATTCAGAGAAGGCGACCTCATGCTCAGGAAGATCATGTCTTTTAACGTTGATTCTAGGGGCAAGTGGACTCCCAATTTTGAAGGCTCATATGTTGTTAAGAAAGCCTTCTCTGGAGGTGCATTAATTCTTGAAACTATGGATGGCGAGTAGTTCCCACGTCCCATGAATGCTGATGCAGTCAAGAAATACTCCGCCTAAAGAAATAAAATAACAGCTCGCTAAGTTGAAAACCCGAAAGGGCGGCTTAGGCAGAAAAGAGCGTCTCGGTAGGCCGAAAACCCGAAAGGTCAGTCTAGGCAAAAATTAGAGACATAAATAGAATAAATTTCCTGCTAAGTTGAAAACCCGCAAGGGCAGCTTAGGCAAAAGTTAGGGACTTTCTTGGTAAGTAACTACATCAGATAAGACTTGATCATTGAAGCAACAATCTTCTCGGATCCTCATCATACTTCAACGGAAGCTGTTGGTTAGGACTTCAAAAGTTGTTAGAGGGGATAGTGGTCATTGTATCTCAATGTATCTTTTTCATTATATATTACCATTTTCCAAACTTTGTAATCATCCATGGAGTCTCGCCATTCGCAGACTACCATTCTATTAATGAAATTTGAGCTTTTACCCAATTATTTATATTTCTTATTCTATTTAGCTTGCAAAGACTCCATTTATTATTGATAATAATTTTCAAAGTGAAAAGATTAAATAACAAAATTGATCTTCAAAAATAATTTACAATTTGCTTTTACTTTAGATTTTGTGATGCAAGAGAAAAATAAAAAGTGGTGATCCCAGGAATGGACGAACTCAAGTTGTTTTGAGAAGTTTTTGTTTCTCCCGGGAAAGTTTACTCAGGATGTTTTCACTATATTGGGTTTGTGACTCCAGTGTCCCCAGTCAAGTCTTGGTTCATTTTTCTTCTTTTCTGAGTTTACATGATATGAAGACTCAATCCAAGATTTCTCCAGTGAAGGTTTCACTTGTTTGATAGAAGTTCTTTCTTCCCATAGAAGTTGGTACAATAATTACTCTCGAAGAACATGTGTCTCCGGTTTCTCCAGTGAAGAACGTATATTGGTTTCCCCTTTGAGAATGTGGTGTTGATCTCCCCAATGAAGTCATCACGAAATCCCCAGTTAATGTCTCGATGATGGGGCATTATATGCCTTAGTGAAGTTTGTATGTTTTTCCACCTTCAAAATGGTCCTGAATTCCCCAGTAAATTTTTTGATGATTTGGTGTCCATCTACTTTACTTTAAATTAGTTTTACAATCCCCAGTAGAAGCGCTACATTTGAAAACATTTATTTCCCCGTTAAAGTCTGAGTGTTACTCCTTTGTGAAGCCTGGAGAAGGATGTTATATCCCTATATATGTATTGTTTCATCACTATACTATGTTTCTCCCTAGTAAAGTTAAGCCATCCAGTAGGGCTTTGTTTCCTCAGTGGCTGCTTATTTCTTTTTCTGGGATGATCGTCTTGGATGTGATTTAGACGAGTGTTGTTTGCGCCCGACTTGGTTTTGTTTGTTTATCCCCAGTACTATATGTTTGTTTCGTCAGCATACACATGATAACACTCATACATTCATATATACATCATGCATAACTAAACTTAGCAAACCATTGCTCATTCATACCCATTAATATTTTGTGGACATATTACGCTGTTTTGCAGATTTGTGTTGTCCTCTCTCCAATAGAGTGTCGGCCTTTAGCAGAAAGTGTATATTCTTTCAATTTCCCAACTGATTTATCCCTCGTGGAAGATTTTCTCTTTAGCCTTCCTGCACAGCTCCTCAACTGGATGATTTGGGTTTCCCTCTTGAGTTCATTTCTCAAAGAATGTATTTTGGTAGAATGTTTTACTCTAGTTTATTTCTGGATTGAATCTTTGTTTCCCAGGTCTGAAAGCTTCGAGTTTTGGTTTGAGAATGTGCATTTATTTTGCACGAGAAGACTTTTATCTCCTCAGTAGGAATATGTTGGCATTTCCCCAGGAAGCCATATTGCTTTCCCCAGAAAGTCATTTTTACAATCCTTCCTATAACAGCAAGTAGCATGTCTCTTTATTTGAGACAACTTATATATTACCCTTTCCAGGTAGAGTTCCTTGGTTAAAGAAGAAGTTAAGACCCGTTCTGGGTGAAACGCCAGATTTTTTTAAAAAAAACTTGTTATTCTTTTGCTACCTTAAGTGAATGTTGGTAGTTCATCGTCAGTGAATGGCGGTGCTATGCTATTCTCTTTCTACAATGAAAGTTGGTAGGTCACCTTTAGTGAAAGTTGGTGATTGTTATCTTTTTGCTACCTTCAGTGAACGTTGGTAGTTCATCGTCAGTGAACGGCGGTGCTATGATATTCTCTTTCTACCTTCAGTGAAAGTTGGTAGGTCACCTTCATTGAAAGTTGATGGTTGTTATCTTTTTGCTACCTTCAGTGAACGTTGGTAGTTCATCGCCAGTGAACAACGGTGCTATGATATTCTCTTACTACCTTCAGTGAAAGTTGATAGGTCACCTTTAGTGAAAGTTGGTGATTGTTATCTTTTTGCTACCTTCAGTGAACGTTGGTAGTTCATCGTCAGTGAACGAAGGTGCTATGATATTCTCTTTCTATCTTCAGTGAAAGTTGGTAGGTCAGATTCAGTGAAAGTTGGTGATTGTTATCTTTTTTCTACCTTCAGTGAACGTTGGTAGTTCATCGTCAGTGAACGGTGGTGCTATGATATTATCTTTCTACCTTCAGTGAAAGTTGGTAGGTCACCTTCAGTGAAAGTTGGTGATTGTTATCTTTTTGCTACCTTCAGTGAATATTGGTAGTTCACCATCAGTGAATGGCGGTGCTATCATATTCTCTTTCTACCTTCAGTGAAAGTTGGTAGGTCACCTTCAGTGAAAGTTGGTGATTGTCATCTTTTTGGGACCTTCAGTGAACGTTGGTAGTTCATCGTCAGTGAATGGCGATGTTATGATATATCTTTTCCTTCTACCTCCAATGAGAGTTGGTAGTTCATTGTCAGTGGAAGTCGATGATTATTTCTCTCTACCTTCAGTAAACATTGGTAGCTCACCGTTAGTAAATGTCGGTGTTGTTATTTCTTTCCTTTTTATACCTTTAGTGAACGTTGGTAGTTTCACCTTTCGTAAAAGTTGGTGTATCCTTTGACTTTTTATCATCCTCTATGAGTCAGGTCTTTTAATCCACCAGTGATTTATTTTCCTGGTCGGGTTTCTCTTTTGTTTCTTTATTTCCTTTGTTACATCCCCAACGGTGTTTTGCGTCTCTTTGGTTTTGTTCATATGCATTCATGCTCATAAGAATTGCATGGCATCTTAGGGCCAAAAATAAGGTTTGTTTTATATTTAAGTGTCTTCGATCATCTTGACACGAATATTTTTAACCTTCGTATCTCCGGATAGAAGAAACTTAAATAAGGGAAACTGTTGTACCCCAATTTTTGCCCCTAAGATCCCTTCATCATACCATAATGATTCAATCACAATAAGATCACACTAGGGCTTTTGGTTCTCCTCCCTATCTTTAGCTTTGCTCTTTAAGGAATCACCAAGCACCTTGACTTGTTTTCTTTAGTGATCATGAATATTTTGTCTTGATTTTCTTTTTAATTATCAAAATGCAATGTTGGTTTGTCTTACTTGTTAATAATGTAGGTAAAGGCAATGAGGCTTAGCAAGTTGCTCCATGGGTTCATGAGTTTATTGTTAGAACATAGTTTGATTCTACAACCCTTGGTTAGAGTTTTGATGATAACAAATACAAAGAATAAATTATAAGATACAAAGAACAAACATGCACCTTAAAAATTATGTTTTATGTATGCAGAAGTTCTGATCATATCAGCATCAGAAGATAAGCCATAAGTGCTACACGCTGAAGCAATCATAATATACGCTGAAGATTGATGACCAGAACCTGTGCTTAATCAAAGTAAACTCTGATTCTGAACAAGAACATACCAATCCAAGTCATCAGTATTCTGAAGCGTCATCAGCAAGAAAGGAGATAAGATTCTGAAGCGTTACTGATCATTCAAGACAACATTAATTCCAACTACTTCTTTCAGACAGGATCTTCTCCAAAAGGAAAGTGTGTTAATGACATTAAATATGCTTTATGATCAACGTCATTCCACTGCCTATATAAACTTAGTCAGCTTCCAAAATCAAATGGGATTTTTGCTAGATAACCACTCACGCATATTCAAAGCTGCAATAAATTTCATTTTACTTTTCTAAGCTATAATCCTGTGTAATTTATCACAATTGTGATAAACAATTTTTGTTAGAAAAACAACAACACACATATTGTATAATTATATTGAAAAAGTGTCCCTTGAGATTAACCGGAGCGTGGTTGTACTCAAGAAGACTTTAACAGTTGTTAAAGTAGCTTTTGTAATCTTGTTGAGATTAGTGGATTAACACCTCGTTGGAGAGAGGCGAAATCACCTTGACGGGTGGACTGGAGTAGTTTGAGATCAAACGAACCAGGATAAAAATATTGTGTCATTAAGCGTTTAGATTCAAGTTCTCAATTCAACCCCCCCCCTTCTTGTGTTTTTCACATCTTCAATTGGCATCAGAGCGCCTGGTTCTGAGCTTAAACACTTAACTGTGTCAGTACAAGATCCAATTTTCAGAAAAACACTATGGTGGGACCAAGCCAAAACATCAGCAATAACAACCATGAATACAAGGACAAATTCAATGGCAAACCTCCAGACTTTGATGGAGAAAACTTTGACTACTGGAAAGACAGAATTGAGAGTTTCTTTCTGGCCCATGATGCTGATTTGTGGGACATGGTGATCGATGGATACACGCATCCAATGGATGGATGTGGTTAGAAGATAGACAGGAAAATGATGTCTGATCAGCAAAATCGTGAATTCAGAAACCATCACAAGGCCAGAACAATTCTCCTCAGCGCCATCTCATATTCAGAATATGAGAAAATATCAAACAGAGAAACTGCCAAGAACATGTTTGACTCTCTGAGAATGACACATGAAGGCAACATTCAAGTCAAAGAAACCAAGGCCCTTGCGCTCATTCAGAAGTATGAGGCATTCAAGATGGAAGATAGTGAATCAATAGAAACTATGTTTTCAAGATTCCAAATTCTTGTTGTTGGTCTAAATGTTCTTGACAAAGGGTATTCTAATGCTGATCACGTTAAGAAGATCATCAGAAGCTTGCCCAAACAATGGAGGCCAATGGTCACAACACTTAAGCTGGCCAAAGATCTCAACAAAATTTCTCTGGAGGAACTTGTTAGCTCCCTCAGAAGTCACGAGATAGAGCTAGAAGAAGATGAGCCTCAAAAGCAAGGTAAGCCATTAGCTTTAAAATCTAACAGAAAATCTGACTCTAAGGTTTTGCAGGATGTGGAAGAAACCTCTGATGGATCCTCATCAGAAGAAGATGAACTGTCTCTCCTCTCCAGAAGGGTGAATCAACTGTGGAAGCAGAGACAAAGGAAGTTCAGAAATCCCAGAAGATCAGAGAATCAGAATGAATCCTCCTCTAGATACAAAAAATCTGAGTCTTCCTCTGGACATAGAAGATCTGAAGGTTCTTCAGGATACAGAAAGCCAAACAACAAGGACATCATCTTCTATGAATGTAACGAGAAAGGGAACTACAAAAGTGATTGCCCAAAGCTTCAGAAGGAAAAGCCTAAAAAGAAGTTTCTCAGGGAAAAGAAGAAAGGCCTCATGGCTACATGGGATGATTCTGACACATCTGAAGCTGACTCAGAATCAGATGATGAAAGAATAAACATAGCTCTCATGAAAAACGTATCAGAAGACAGTGAAGCTTCTGGTTCAGACTCAGAATCAGACACTGAAGAGGTATTCCCTGACTTTACCATAAACTTTACTAAGGCTGAACTCGCAGAAAGTCTAAATGAAATTCTGGAAAGGTATCAACAAATCAGAGTCAAATTCAGGAACCTGAAAAGGAATCTTGCCTCTGACTCTGAAAAGTCTGAGAGTCTCAGATTGGAGAATTCTGAGTTAAGAGAAAAAATTTCAAAATTAGAAAATGATTTGCAAAACTCTTAGAAGGAAGCAATCTCTGAAACTCCCAGCAATGCTGATGAGATCATCAAAGAATATGATCACAACTTTCATAAGTTTCTAGCTAAAAACATAGACAGAAGCAAGATGGCTTCAATGATCTATGGAGTTAGCAGAAATGGAAGAAAAGGGATAGGATATCAAGGTAAGGTAGCTACACCAAAAAATGCCATGTACTTAGTTATAAAACGCATACCACTCAATTCACATTTTATATATGGGCACACACATGACATAAAATACACAAGTAGTAATTATTCTATCAAACCAAAATTCAATCAGAATTTTGGTAAAACTAACAAATCAGGACCCAAGAAAATGTGGGTACCTAAGGATAAAATCATACATGTGGCAGATATCTTTAGCAGCAAGGCTAAGACACCAATCATGATACCTGGACTCTGGCTGCTCGCGACACATGACGGGAAGAAGGCATATGTTCCAAAGCCTGAAACTTAAGCCTGGAGGCTACCTGGGCTTTGGAGGCAATCAGAGAGGAAAAATCACTGGCTCTGGAATAATAGGTAATGGAAATCTTCCCTCTATAAGCAATGTTTTATTAGTTGATGGATTAATGCATAACATGTTATCCATAAGTCAATTAAGTGATAATGGTTATGATATAATCTTCAATCAAAATTCATGCAAAGCTGTTAGTCAGAAAGATGGGACTATCCTATTTAATGGAAAGAGGAAAAATAACATTTATAAAATAAAACTTTCTGAACTAAAGAGTCAGAATGTAAAATGTCTACTTTCTGTTAACAATGAGCAATGGGTCTGGCACAGAAGATTTGGGCATGTTAGTATGAGAAGAATATCTCAGATCAACAAACTCAATTTGGTCAGAGGACTTCCTAATTTGAAGTTCAACTCAGATGCTCTGTGTGAAGCATGTCAGAAAGGCAAATTTGCAAAACCTGCTTTCAAATCCAAAAATGTTGTTTCCACCTCTAAGCCATTAGAACTTCTGCACATTGACTTATTTGGACCAGTAAAAACTGCTTCAGTCAGTGGCAAGAAGTATGGGTTAGTAATCATAGATGACTATAGCAGATGGACATGGGTAAAGTTCTTAAGACATAAGGACGAGTCACACTCTGTGTTTGTTACCTTCTGCAACCAAGTTCATAATGACAAGGATCTTAGAATTGTCAAAGTCAGAAGTGATCATGGTGGGGAATTTGAAAATAATTTTTTTGAATGATTCTTTAATGAAAAAGGCATTTTACATGACTTCTCTTGTCCTAGAACTCCCCAGCAAAATGGAGTTGTAGAACGAAAGAACAGAACATTGCAAGAAATAGCCAGAACCATGATCAACAAGACCAATGTTGCGAAGATCTTCTAGGAAGAGGCAATTAACACAGTGTGTTACATTCAGAATAGAATCTCCATAAGACCTATTCTGGAAAAGACTCCATATGAATTATGGAAGAACAGAAAGCCCAACATTTCTTATTTTCATCCATTTGGATGTACATGTTTTATTATGAATACAAAAAATTATTTAAAAAAGTTTGACTCTAAAGCATAAAAGTGTATTATGTTAGGATACTCTGAACGCTCAAGAGGGTACAAAGTATACATTACAGAAACACAGATTGTTGAAGAGTCAATCAGTGTTAGGTTTGATGATAAGCTTGACCCTCAAAAGTCAAAGCAGAATGAACTCCTTTAATGCATAGAAGTTGAACTCACATGTACGGAAGATAATTCATCAGAAGTTCTCAACAGAGACACTCCCTCAACATCAGAAAGAATCACTGCAAGCAATCCAGCACCGTCTATTGATCAACTCCAGAAAAGACTATCCAGAAGCAGCATTGATGACCCAGAATATACAATAATGGGAAAGAAGGATGATCCAATCAGAACAAGATCAACATTCAGAAACTCTGAAGAATCCCTCATGGGACTGGTCTCTCTGATTGAACCAACAAAAATTGATGAAGCTCTCCTGGATAATGACTGGATTCTGGCAATGCAAGAGGAACTAAATCAATTCACCAGAAATGACGTATGGGATCTGGTTCCCAAACCAAAAGGAGTCAACGTCATTGGTACAAAATGGGTGTTCAGAAAAAAACTGAACGAGCAAGGTGAAGTAATCAGAAACAAAGCATGATTGGTAGCACAAGCTTATAGTCAGCAATAGGGGATAGACTATACAAAAACCTTTGCTCCAGTCGCCAGTAGAATCTATCAGACTTTTAATATCATTTGCTATTAATAAAGGCATCACTCTGTATCAAATGGATGTCAAAAGTGCATTCTTAAATGGCTATATAGATGAAGAGGTATATGTGCACCAACCTCCTGGTTTTGAGAATTCCAGAAATCCAGAATATGTTTTCAAACTAAAGAAGTCACTCTATGGTCTGAAACAAGCTCCCAGAGCTTGGTATGAAAGACTAAGTAACTTTCTGTTAGAAAAGGAATTCAACAGAGGGAAAGTGGACACAACCTTATTCTGTAAAACAGTTAAGAATGACGTGTTAGTATGTCAGATTTATGTTGATGACATTATATTTGGATCTACTAAATCCTCTATATGAAGAGAGTTTGCTAAATGTATGCAGGCAGAGTTTGAGATGAGCCTAATGGGGGAACTCAAATTCTTTCTGGGCATTCAGATAAACCAAACTCTTGAAGGAACTTACATTTATCAGAGCAAATATGTCAGAGAACTTCTGAAGAAATTTGATCTCTCAGAATGTAAGCCCTCAAAGATTTTCAAATGCATCCCACGTGCATTCTGGAAAAGGAAGAGGTAAGTAAAAAGGTAGAACATAAGGTCTATAGAGGTATGATTGGTTCTCTTCTCTATCTGACGGCTTCAAGGCCTGACATTTTATTTAGTGTTTGCATTTATGCTAGATTCCAATCAGATCCTAGAGAATCTCACTTAACAGCAGTTAAGCGAATTTTCAAGTATCTGAAAGGTACTGCTAATCTGGGTTTGTTTTATAGAAAATAAAATGATTATAGCTTAGTAGGATATTGTGATGTTGACTTCGCTGGAGACAGAGTAGAACGTAAAAGCACTTCTAGAAGCTGCCAATTTCTAGGAGAAAATCTGATCTCATGGTCCAATAAGAGACAATCTACAATAGCACTATAACCAGCAGAAGCTGAATACATAGCAGCTGCTGGATGTAGTACACAAATGCTCTGGATGAAAAGTCAACTTGAAGACTTCAACATATTTGAGAGTAACATTCCTATCCTCTATGACAATACTTCTGCTATTTGTCTCAGTAAAAATCCAATTATGCACTCTAGGGCTAAGCATATAGAAATAAAACATCATTTTATTAGGGACTATATTCAGAAAGGGATTCTTAATTTAAAATTCATTGACACAGACCATCAATGGGCTGATGTCTTTACAGAACCTCTTTCTGAAGATAGCTTTAACTTCATTATGAAGCATCTCAGCATGAAGCTATGCCCAAAATAAATTGTTTTATTTACATATCTTAAACCATCAATTTTGTTATTTTCTGTGAACTACTGATCAACCTGCCTTCAGAGTTTTAGAAGTACAGATTGCATCAGAATCTATCCATAAAAATCTGAACGTTTCATTTCAAGGATAGAAGTGTGTTGTTCACATAATCAAACAGTTGACATCCATTCATCAGCCACTTTCTGAGGCTGAACACGTGTTCACTTTTCTGAAAGGTCAAAAGCGCTGATTGGGTGCATTGAGACACACGTCATAGGTAACCGTTCCAGTATCTTTCTGAATCCCCTAATTTCAGCTATCATTAATGCTTATAATCATGACTAATTATTTCTCTTTCTTACTGTTTATGTTTTCAAGAAAAACTATTTAAACTCAAATTTTACTCTTTACATTCCTTCACTTTTACTCTCTCAATACTTTCTATCGTTTCTAGTTCATACTTTCAAAAACCCTTTCATCCTTCTCAAATATTGTGTGACCAATGGCTTCTTCAAGCGTCCAAAACATCAGAACTCAGGAAACTTCTTCAATGGAACAATACGAAGAACCTTATAGAATGCTACTCACTCCCATTGATAATCTGGAAGTTCTTTCAGAACTGATTATTGACTTTGAAAGCTTGCAAGAAAACGACTTCAATCTGTATGAAGACGTCAATGCTCAAGGTTGGAACAGATACTTTGACCGTCTTCTAGGGCCACCATTTCCAATTCTTGTCAAAGAATTATCGATACATGCTTCTTCTTCAAATCATCAAGTTACCTCTTATGTCATGGGGAAGAAAATTGTCATTACAGAAGACTTAATTTCAAGGCTTATTGGTTACAATGGTGGAGGTGTCAGATGTATTGACATGGCTGAAAGATGCTCTGATGTAGCTTCTATTGCAAGGGAAATATTTTCCTCTTTTCTCTGAGATTGACTCCAAGCCAGAAATAATAGTCAGATATATGGATGCTTGTAAGGTAGATGGTACTGTACCAGAAATCAATATCCATGACTTGCATCAGGCTGCTCCAGAAGTTATTCTGAAGAAGACCAAGAAGAGGGAAGCTGCAGCAGAAGGACCATCTCAGAGGACTCCAAAAGCTGCCAAAAAGAAAGGTAATCCTTCCTCTGTTCCTGTTATAGAATCAATTAATTTATTAACATCTGAAACCATAACTACTCAACCTGAACATCCAACCCCACAAACATTTGAAGACTTTGACATAGGGTTTGTCCATCAGAAACTCTAGGTCTGAATCAAACTCACCCCCTTTCTCATAATCCAAACCCTGAAAAAACTCAACCAGAACTTGCCAAAGTTCTGTCTGATATTGATTCATTTGACCAAGACCTTTCATCTCCCATACAACAAAATCCAAAATCCTCAACTCCCTGATAATCCAAACTCTGATACCACATCAGATATTCCACAACCTCTCTCTCCATAATAAGATATTCCTCATCCACCATCACCTCAACAACAACAACCAGAAGCTCAACCTTCTGAGAATCAATCCTCTGATATCCATGAACTAGAACATCACCATGTTTCAACAAACCAATCTGAAGAACCTCATTCAGATTCTGATACAATCCCAATACCTGGAATCACTGAACCACTTTCCATTCGCATGCCTCTCACCATCCACGACATTCCAGAAATTCCTTAATCACTGGAATCCACACCACCAAACTCCCCTACCAGTCCAATCACCATACCTGACTCTCCCACTCCTTCACCCAATAGCAGTCCAGCTGACAACGTAAGACTTGTCATTGATCCAATTGCGCGGAAAGACTAGCTGCTATCTCTCACAAAATTGCCATTCCCAAACCAAAACCAACTGAAATCACATCAGATGTTGGTACAAATTTGTTGATTTTTGAAACAGGGGTACATGAATGGATAAATTCCTTGAGGCATGCTAGTATAGAGATGACTAATCCTGCTACTTCTGATTATATATGGACTAAATTCAGAAACTGGTTGAGTTCTGAAACACTAAAGCTAAAGGAACAGAGTTATGAACAGGTTCAATGGAATTTCAGTGCTAAGCTAAAGGCTTTTAAAGACCAAGTTCTGAGCCATCTGCTCAAGAAGGATATTCTCCCTCTGGATAATGCTCCCTGGTCAGAGCATCATCCCTCAGATGAAGTTCAACCAGAATCAGAAGGTCTCTTCTTGACTGCTGCTCCAGAAGAGATGATTATAGCAGAGGAAATGGTTCACTTTGAACAAGCTGCAGAATGCTCTGAGAAGCGTCCAACTACTGAAGAATGTCCAGCACCTTCCTCAGTCATGCAAACTCAAGAAGAGTTGAAGAGAGCAAATGCTCTTATCCAGGAAAGGTTGGATAAGCAGGAGGACACAAACAAAGAGATCAAGAGCATCTTGGGAAAACAAGAAGAATCTAATACCCAGATTAAGGGCTTGCTGGAAGCTTTGTTCACACGTCTTCGTCCTCCCTCTTAGACTCTTTCCTGTTTTAAATCCGTATTTGTAATGCTTAATTTTTTTATTTCCACTTCTGTTCCAGAACTTATCGTTGCTTCTTGCTTTTAATATAATTCAACTATTTTGGCTCTGATTATATTGCCTTTTTGATAACTGACAAAAAGGGGGAGAAAGTAAGATATTTTCAATAATGGTTTACTGAGACAGAAGTCTCAAACATTCTGAATTACTTAACCTCTATCTTCTGAAAAGCTTGAACAGGTACAAACTCTGATGAAAGATGAAGCTAAACTCTGATGCTCAAGAAACTTAAGGGAAGCAATCAACTCAGGGGGAGTTTCTTCTAGACCTTTTTTTAAAAAATTGAAAAATCTAGTTTTTGTCATCATCAAAAAGGGGGAGATTGTTAGAACATAGTTTGATTTTACAACCCTTGGTTAGAGTTTTGATGATAACAAATACAAAGAATAAATTATAAGATACAAAGAACAAACATGCACCTTAAAAATTATGTTTTATGTATGCAGAAGTTCTGATCATATCAGCATCCGAAGATAAGCCATAAGTGCTACACGCTGAAGCAATTAGAACACACGCTAAAGATTGATGACCAAAACCTGCGCTTAATCAAAGTAAACTCTGATTCTGAACAAGAACATACCAATCCAAGTCATCAGTATTCTGAAGCGTCATCAGTAAGAAAGGAGATAAGATTCAGAAGCGTTACTGATCATTCAAGACATCATCAATTCCAACGGCTTCTTTCAGACAGGATCTTCTCCAAAAGGAAAGTGTGTTAATGACATTAAATATGCTTTATGATCAACGTCAATCCACTGCCTATATAAACTTAGTCAGCTTCCAAAATCAAATGGGATTTTTGCTAGATAACCACTCACGCATATTTAAAGCTGCATGCAATTTCATTTTACTTTTCTAACCTATAATCCTGTGTAATTTATCACAGTTGTGATAAACAGTTTTTGTTAGAAAAACAACAACATACATATTATATAATTATATTGAAAAAGTGTCCCTTGAGATTAATCGGACTGTGGTTGTACTCAAGAAGACTTTAACAGTTGTTAAAGTAGCTTTTGTAATCTTGTTGAGATTAGTGGATTAAGACCCCGTTGGAGAGAGGCGAAATTACCTTGACGGGTGGACTGGAGTAGTTTGAGATCAAACGAACCAGGATAAAAATACTGTGTCATTAAGCGTTTAGATTCAAGTTCTCAATTCAACCCCCCCTTCTTGTGTTTTTCACATCTTCAATTATTTCAATGCCCTAGTCAATAAAGCTTGAGAAGTTCAAACCTCACCATTGAAGTTGTTTTGGAAGGGATGGAATGGAAAGGTTATTTTGGTTCACTACATTTCCAAGTTATCAAGATTGATTTAAAAGTGCAAGGGGTTGATTGAAGAAGTTGTCATAGTTTGACAAGGCCTTGTTCCCATTAGTCACGAGTGCATATTTCTCTAAATTATCAAGGTATGGAAGTGGTTTTGGTGGATATGAATTCTCATTTTCATCCTCAATAACTTTTATTTACAAAGCAAGAGTGTTGGTACAATAAGGTGGTTCAAAATTGTCAAGGTTCCTCAAAGCATTTTCTTGATCTAAGAGCCAGGGTTTTGAACTTCAAAGAAGTATATCTTGCTCATCTTTTGGTATTTTTGAGTGATTCCAAATACATCCTTCTCTTAAAAGGGTTATTAACAAATAACTTCAAAAGTTTCAATGAGTTTTCATGTGAAAGAAACTTGATGATGAAGAAAGATTACAAGTCCCCTAGATGAACCCCCAATTTCTCAGGTGTAACTTCAAATGATCATAACTTGGTCAATTTTTATCACCTTGAGCCCACTATTTTTCAACAATTTACTTAAGGATGTGAAGTTTATTCCTTCTTTTATATGCAAAGTGATAAAATGGATTGGAGATTCCCTAAGGATACAAAAGATTATAGGTCATTTCATGATTGTTTGCCAACTTCAACAATTCATAACTCTCTCAATTTTTGGATATTTTGAATGGTTCAAGTTTCAAAGTGTCATTTAAAAGGTCTATTTCATGCCATCTTTTTTGGTCAAGAGAAAATTCTAAGTGGAAGGCCATGTTTGGATGCAAAACATTATAGGTCACTTTTGAAGAAAAATTTGAAATATTTCGAAGTATGGAAAGTCAACCCTTTTTCTCCAACTTTGACCCAATGCAACTTCCAGCTCAAGCATCCATTTGATTTCATTCTTATTCCATTGCAAGTCTTGTAATCTCATCTTTCTAAAGCATCAAGAATCATGCCCTAAGACCCGTTGAGCTGAGAATGCCATTGATTTGAACTTGGTAACTTGAAACTGAAGTTTCTTCAAAAGTCAGAATTTGAAATCATTGATTTAGCTTCTAAACACTTTGTTTATGTGTGTGTTTTCCTCTAAACATGTTTAGTGAACTTCCAGAAGTGATTAGCACAGCAAAACGCGTGTTTTGGATGAGTTTTGATCAAATTAGAAGTCACACTTTTCTTGTTTGCAACTTCACACGATTTCCCTCCAAACTTCATCATTTCAAACACTTGGGAATTCCATTTGATTCCCTAAAAATAGAGGGTCATCCCTCATTCATTTTCTCAAGCTTGGATAGCCAGAATGACCCTGCCAAACTTGTTCCATAACTCAATTTTCTGCAACTTCGAAATCTGTGTTCAAGCCTTTTTCAATCAAATTTTTCTATCAATTTACCTTCCTTGATCTTCCTTGAAGCTAACCATACAATTGCTTTCAAGAATTGTGCCCTATATTGCTCCATAGAAGTCCAGTTTCAGAGCTTTGCAACTCAACTTCAATAGGTAGATTTCTCCATCAATTATTCAAAACTTTGATATCATTGTGATGCTCTCATTGCCATGGTTCTAGTCGCAACACTTAATTTTATCTAGAAACATGTTTTAACCATGAAATTTCAAATCCCTTTTCAAAATTTTCCTTCCAAATTGCTAGAGCTACAATTTATATAAATTTGTCGCGAAGGTGTGGTTGTCTTCGTCTTGAATAGACGAAGCGAATGACATAGGTCTGAGCTTCTGATTTTACAGTTTGAGAGACCTGCAATTTACATTAACTGGAGGTTGAAGATGACCAACGTGTCATCTTCCAACCAATGAAGGCGTGTCATCTGGTTTTTTTTTAAATCTATTTTTATTTTTGATTCTATGCTTTATTCACTAATGACCATGATATACACAGCGTGCCAGATCCCTTGGATTTGACTACTAACGCGTTTGACTCTCATCCAAAGGTCCACATATTTTTTACTTTATTTTTCTTTTCTGATTTTTATATTTAATTGTTTTAAATTTCAAAAAATCATAGAAAATTCATTTTTAGTCCAAAAAATCTGAAAAAATTATGAAAAATATTTTTGATTTTTCTCTTTCTGATTTTTATTTTTTCATAATTTTATTTTGATTTTTGATATTTTTTTTAATAAATTTTCACTTTATTTGATTTGTTTTAAATGTTTATAAATACTTTTATACATTTTTAAATTCTAAAAAAATTATGGAATGATTCAATGATATTGTGACAAATATTGGTGACCTCATTCATTTTTATTTCTGAACTTTTTATTTTTTTAATCATTTTTAGTTTATTTTACTCATTTCTTTTAATTTTAAAAATAGTTTCTGACTTTAAAAAATTACCGAAATTTTTATAAAATTGTTTTAGTTCATTTATGATTTTTCTATGGTCTTACTTTTTATTTCTTGATTAATTTGAATATAGTTGACATTTTTCTCTTTTATTTCTATTTTAAAACATTTTAAACTTTTTTAATGTATATACTAAATGCAATATTATTTTGTAATTATTATCTGGCTGATCTTGGGTTGAATTTTTTATTATGAACTTTGTTAACATCATTGGATCCATGGTATTGAGTTAAAGTCCATAAAAATGGATGAATAATTTTAATAATAGTTTAATTGAAATTTAATTCAAATGTGGTTTGTATTTTCTTTCTCACCTCTCTTCATCTTATACTTTTCTTATTGCACTAAGTGTTATTGGAGCATGATCTCTATATCATGTCTCAAAACAAATGGTGCATAGATTACTATTGACCGGCCTCAAAATAGGTGCGACTTCTACATAAGTCCACTTACGATTGCTTAACATAGCGCTAAATTTTGTCCCGATTCGAACAAATGATCATTCGTGGCCCAAACCTATGTTTGCAAGCCCAAGTATGTTAATTTGATCTCTTTGATCCAATAACCTTGAGATTCATTGTGTGGAGGCTTTGGTTCTACCAATCCTCTAATGGATCTACAACACTTTTGGTCAATGCGGATCACTTAAACACCGGTGATCATTAAATGGCACTTTTGAAGATTCCAAATAGATGATATACTTGATAAAAAGCAAATGCAACTTGTTGTGTGGAGGTTTTAGTTCTACCAATCCTCTAATGAGTTCCAAATGCAAGTTTCAAGATGGTCATCCAACTAACCACTAATTATTAAATTGTTTTTACTTTATGCTTTTATTTTTTATACTTTATATACCATTTACTTTAAGCATTACATTTTATGTCATTTTTATTTTGCTCACTTGAGCTTTTCTTTTCTCTTCTAAGACACCTAATAATCAACATGAACCATAAAAAGCTTTAATGATACTTGGACTATTTGGTTACTATCCTCGGTATTATGGAGTATTGGACTTCGTGGATTTAGGATTAGAAACCTTGGCCTATGTTGGAGACCTTGTGACTTTAATTGATATTTTGTCTGGAGTTCTTGAGGTTTACCTCAAGACATTGGGTTGTTTGTTTGTTTTTTGTTCAGGTTATTGTGATTACATTATTTGTCTATAATTTAGAATTCACCCGTATAAAGTCGTTACTCTACCCAATTTTTGTGAAGACTTAATACACTTGAAGTTTGGTTCTCTCAAGAGGTCTAGTATTTTTTATTGCTTGGTTTCAATCCAAATAATGGGAATTCTATCTTGACTCATAATGTCAAATTTTGGCTTCTTGTTGGTTAGATGGTTCTTATCCCTAACTTTTACCTTATGCTTTAGGATAGTCTCTTCTTCTCCTCTTATCTTCTTTAATTTCAAAAATCTTCTCCCTCCTTTTGAAAACTCTTCTTGTTTTTTTTAAACTTGAACCACTTTCATAATAAACTTGGACCTAGGTCCACGCATTTTCAAAACATTTTCATAAATAAACTTCAATCAACTTAATAATACCTTGACATTTTTTGTGAGAAGACTAAAAGTCAATCAATCTCATTTCAAACCATTTTGCCACTTTGGCTTTTTTACTTTAAAAACTTTCCTCAAAAGATTAGACTCTTGTCAATCCTTTTAGTGATGAAAACAACTATACTTCTATAATATGTAGTGAAGTGAGATATTTTCAACTTGGGTGTTGAGTGAGGCATTATTGATTTTAAAATCCAAGCCATATCCTCCACTTCGAGATGATGCAAATTCTCCTTTCTCATGACTGTGGGTAGTAAGTATGTTTTTCCACACGGACAATGACGATGATGTCTTATCTTATAAAATCAATTAACATACTTATGTTTTAATTTTTTTTAAAGAGGAACTATGTGTATCCTGATCCCCTATTGCATGGAAGGTGGTACGTAGGCATTAAAGGTTCGCAACCGCGGCGAGTTCAAAAATCATAAAAATATACTTCTTTTCTCACCTCCACCATCCATTTTTATACAACATTTTATAGCCAAAATATACAGATTTTACAAAGAGGTTCCTGCGGAGTACCGTAGATGTTTAGGGTGCTAATACCTTCCCTTTGCACAACCAACCCCCTTACCTTAAATCTTTCCCCCTCTTTTTTGGGTTACTCGCTCTTTTCCCATTCCTTTGGAAACAATAAAGCACGGTGGTAATTTTTATTTTGATTTGTATAAGTCTAGTCAATCCAATGGCTTAGTCTTTAACATTTCTACTGCTACACATATCATGAAACAAAGCTTCCATAGACCTTTGATATGTTGCCCCTGCATTCTTCAATCTGAACGACGTGACCTTATAGCAAAAGATGCCCCACTGCGTGACGAAAGTGGTCTTCTCCATGTCTTCGGGAGCCATCCTAATTTGATTATAGCCTGAGAAACCATCCATGAAAGAGAAGACTTTATGTTGAGTAGTGTTATCGACCAAGACATCAATGTGAGGTAGAGGGAAATCATCCTTGGGGCTTCCCCTATTCAGATCTCTATAGTCTACACACATGCGAACTTTTCCGTCTTTATTTGGCACTGGAACCACATTGGCAACCCATTGGGGATAAGATGCCACAGCTAGGAATCCTGCACCAAATTGTTTCATCACTTAAGCTTTTATCTTCTCAGACATGTCAGGCCTCATGTGACGAACTTTTTGTTTGACAGGAGGGTAATCTTCCTTTGTCGGAAGACGATGAACTACGATGTCGGTATCCAACCCTGGCATATCTTCATATGACCAAGAAAATACTTCCACATAATCATGCAACATTTGAACCAACCTGCTCTTGACACTGCTTTTCAGGTTAACGCCGATCTTGACCTCTCTCTTGTCTATCTCAGTACCCATATTGATAACTTCAACTGACTCTTCATGCGGCTTAATAACTTTTTCCTCTTGTAACAGAAGTCTGGCTAGTTATCCCGGTATTTCACAATCTTCCCTGCCTTCGTCTTCGGTTTGGTTAATTGGACATTCGAAGTCGTAGTCGGCAATAGTAAAGTCATTGGCAATGAGATCTAGAGTGGATGAGGACCTGCAAGAGTGTGTGTGTGTGTGTAAGATACATGGCTATTTTGAAAATGTATTTGAAGAAAAAGAAAGACAATGAGCATAAAGATTTGAATGCAAAAGAGTCCACTGATTTGTATTGAATGATCATATGATAAGATGAACATAAGTAAAACCCTTGAAAAATGGACCATAGTGCCCCGGGCTAGGCACATGGCTAAAAAGTCATTGTTAAATATTAGACAAAATGTTCTTGAATTAATAAGAAAGCAAAAAACAAGTGATTATTCCTCAATGAAGGAGATGGGCACAAAGTCCTTTGCGTGCCAATTCTTCAACTCCGTTGTAGTAGGATACACCCAATCTTCAAATGTAACTTCATCATCAGAATCACCTACAACGTTGACCTTGTGGCTTCCAATACGGAGAGGGGGCTTCCCTACACGAGCACGCCTCACTTCCTTCTGATCCTTGACGGTGAAACTCAAACCAAATTTGTCCACTTTGAATGGGATCTCGAGGAGTTTCACCCAAGTATCATAGCTTCCTTTTTCAACTGCAGCACGAGCATCTTTGAATGGAACCATCTTCGGCACGAACTTAACAACTTTGGACACATCAGAGGAACATTTGGTGGAAGCAACCATTGGTGGCACAACTTCAAAAGCTTGACACGGGGTTTCTATGAATTCTCCATCTATCTCCATGTATTTGAAAGAGTTGATGTGGCTTACCATGAACTCCTCCTCGCTACAGACAGTGAAAATTCTTCCCTTGACCAGATACTTGAGCTTTTGATGAAAATTTGAGGTTACTGCCCCATCTCCATGGATCCAGGGTCGACCCAACAAACAAGAATAGGCAGGACGGATATCTATGATGTAGAAGGTGGAGTTGAAAATTTGTGAGCCCACCTTGATTGGAAGATCTACCTCTCCATGAACTGTCCTTTTTGATCCATCGAAGGCCCTCACAATAATATCATTGGGTTTTAGAACTAAACCTTCTCAGTCTAAACAGTCTAACGCCCCCTTGGATAGCACGTTTAAAGAAGAACCAGTGTCAACCAGAACATGTTCTAAGGTGGTCCCCTTGCACTCGACGTAAACATGTAGCGCTTTATTATGGTTCTTCCTAAGTGGTGTTAGATCGGCATCTGAGAACCCCAAACCATTATCAACCGTCAAGCTTGCCACACAATTCTCAAACTGGTTAATTGTGGTCTCATAAGGGACATACGTCTTCTTCAAGAATTTGATTAACACCCGGGCATGAGCATTGGAACAGAGTAGCAAAGACAACATAGAAATCTTGGAAGGGTTTTTCCCTAACTGTTCCACAATCTTGAAATCACTCCTTTTTATGATTTTTAAGATCTCATCCATTTCACGAGCGGAGGGTTCTCCATCAGCAACGTCCTTTGCAGGTATTTATGTCACGACCGACTCAAAAACTTTCTCCTTCCCTCTTGTATCAGTACTTGGCTTAGCAACAATGATGTGGATAGGTGCCTTTGTAAAAACTGATGGTGAGATGTTGGGTGAAAAGACTCTCCTAGTTCTAGTCACTTTGCTGGAGCCAGTTATGTTACCAATATCATCAGCTTTGTTTTCCTCAATCCAAGTGTCTTGTTTTAACCCATGGTAAAACACCTCAGCACCATAGTTCCATGGCACTGCTTTGTTAGAAGAGTAGGGAATTGGTCCGGGATTGGTTATTTTTAGGGGAGAAACAATTGGTTCATTTGAAATCCTGATAGGACCCTTGGAGGAGATCCTAAGAGGCTTGTTTGAGATGGTTATAATGAAGAGATCTTCACATTTATTAGTCAAACTTTTGGCAAGCAGAGACTTCTCAAATAGGATCTCGTGGCTATCAATCAGGCATTGAATGCCTTCCTTCTTCCCTTCGCATCCATTTAGTTGTTTGCTATAGCAAACACAGTCCTTTACACATCCAGGGAAAATCCCGGCTTTCAACAGATTCTTTTTGATGATGTTCAATAGAGTAGTCAAGTCTTTAATAGAGGAAACAAAAATTGTATCTTCAACAGCATTGACACCCTTTCCATGGTTTGGCATAGGTGCGGTGATTACATTCGGAGTTGGAGGAGCATTAAATTCAATAGTCTTGTTATCTATCAAGTCCTGAATTTTATTCTTCAGGGCCCAGCATTGGCCAGTCTCATGCCCGAGACTACTTGAACGATATGCACATTTGGCATTCGGGTTATACTTTGGTGAAGAGGTATCTGGATTGGCAAGAGGATCGCGCAATATCACCAAATTAGCCTTGAGTAAGTGTTGTAAGGCTTGAGATAGTGACATGCATAACCTCGTGAACTGTCTTCTCAGAGTCTCAAACCGTTGGTGATTGGCGGATGGTCTTTGAGCATGAGTTGGATTAGAAATTCAGACATTGTTAATAGACTGGCGGTCATCCTTATTGGTATGGGCCCTTGCCCCATACATAACATTGATTTCTTTCTTTGCGGCAAAAGGTTTCTTTACAGGATTGGAAGTGGAGGCAGATGCCATGGGAATCTTCCCGCTTTTGATGCCACTTTCCACTCTATCACCAGTTAAGATCAGCTCGATGAAGCTGGATGAAGAGAAGCCAACCAACAAGTTAAATAATGGACCAGATAAAGTGCCCATAAACATGTCAATATGGTCCCTATAATTCAAAGGTGGTTGAACCCTAAAAGCAAGGTCCCTCCACTTTTGTGCGTATTCTTTAAATCCTTCATTCTTTCCCATTGTCATGTCTTGCAACTGAACTCTTGTCGGTGCCAAGTCGGTATTATACTGGTATTAGTGGTAGAAAGCGGTAAATAAGTCTTCCCATGTATTGATATGGGAACCATCCAACTGGTAAAACCACTCTAGTTGCGTTCCGGCTAAGCTTTCTTGAAAAAAGTGAACCCAGAGTTTCTTATCAGCGGTGTGCTGTTGTATCTTGCGCACATAAGATTTCAGATGTAGTTTTGGATAGGAAACCCCATCGTACTTTGCAAAGACTGGTATCTTGAATTTGTGGGGAATGACAACCTCAGATATCAAACCCAAATCATCAAAATCCAAACTGGGGACGGCTTGAATCTCGACGGCCTTCAATCTGTCTTCTAACTTCTTGTACTTGACATCGGCAGGAGGGTACTGCTCGTCAAAATAATCATCATTAGACCCTTGATCATTGGTGCACCCAGACTGGGTACTTCTAGCTTCTCTGATCTGATTCTCGTCTTCCTCAGATGAGTCTTCCACTACCGAGATCTGACGGAGCGACTCTTTGAACCTTCTACCCATGTTAACCATAACTTTCCTCTTGGGTTTCTTTTTGGCTGCTAGCAATGCCATCATATCTTGTTTCCCCTTGGCTAGGGCCAGTAGAGTCTCTTGGAACTGATATTTTTGTGCTTGAAGGTCCTTCACTGTTTTCTCTAGATCCATCTTGCTGAAATAAACAGCAGAAAGATAAGGAAACATGTTGAGTGAAAACTTGTTATGTTATGATGCATGGTTAATGTGTATGCAAATAATTTCAAGGATTTATGAGATTTAAATTTGTATAGACAAAGAATGAACAAACATCAAATTTTATTAATTAGTTCAAAGGGACTACAACACGCCTCTTGGGCTTAAAAAATAAATCTCTAAGATAAAAAGACCGAGCGTATCCTCTTCGGCGCAATGTAGGCGTTCACGCTTTGCTCCTCATGTAGCTTCTTTCTAAGCTCTAAGACCCTTTTCTCACTAGCGTAGAATTGAGATTCGAAGGTATCTCGTTCTTCCTTTAGCTGAATCCAACCCTTTTCCAAGTCTTCAAGAGAGGTAGGCATGTCAGGATGGAGGACAGTGTACGGGACGTCTCCTTCAACCACATGTTCCATGATAATTGGTAAGATGGAGGGATAAGGCATCACAAGTTTCTGAGCACGAGCTCGTGCCCACCTAAGATAAGGCTCAAGTGGAATAGAATTCTTGTGTCCCAACGTCTTACTGTCCACTTTTCTTACCATCCTCCAAGCTCGTATAAACTTATGACGGTAGCTCTGATCGTCACTCTCGTAGTCGAATACCACTCCTTGGATAGGAATATCATACGGACCATCCCTTCGCGCATAACCAAATTGTCGCAAGGATAAGCAAGGGTTGTAAGTGATACCTCCTCTATTGCCAAGCAAAGGGACATTAGGGAATTCCCCACAATGGTCGATGATAGTAACATTCTCCAAGGATCGAGAACACCAATGGATATCTGAATGTCTGAGCGTTATCAACATATGGGACCACCTCAAACCTTGCTTGTTCTTCAACACAGATCGGGGAAGATGAGAAATAAACCATCTGGCCAAGAGAGGAGTGCAACACATGAGGGCCCCTCTCTTCCTCATAGTGCGAGTGTGGAGAGAATGTAGGATATCTCCCAACAAAGTAGGCACCGGATTGCGAGACATAAAGATTTTGACAGCATTTACATCTATGAGTTGGTCAGGATTTGGAAATAAAACCACCCCATAGATGAGAAGGGCCAAGATTTCTTCAAAATCTTATAAATCCAAAGAGTTCCAACAATATTGAGCTTTATCAAACAAGAACTTGGCTAAGAAACCTTTGACACCACTCCTTGTTTCCCAATTAGTCGTGACATCAGATTATGGCAAGTGTAGTGCTCTGGAAATCTCTTCAGGGTTTGGATCTCTTTCCATACTGTTGAAGGGTAGTTGATTGAGAATGGGAGTCTTCAAGAGTTGAGAGAATTCTTCCATAGTAGGTACAAGCTGATAATCGAGAAAAGTGAAGCAATGGTGTAGAGGATCAAAGAACTGGAACATCACCTTCATCATATCTTTATTTGTGCTAGAAGTAACCAAGTTTAGGAGGAAACCATGTCTTTCAGTGAATGAAGAATTCTCAGGGACCCTTGATGCTAACTCTTTGAGTTGAGAAGGGATTCTTACGAGATTGACTTGAATGGTTTTCCTGCGAATAGAAGCCATGTCCTACAAAACAGAACAAAGATAAATCCCAATATTCCTTGAAAATGGTTAGTGAGAATGAGTATGATGTTATGATGTTTATGATGTTATGTATAAATAAACATATACAAACAAGACAAACAAGTCCTTAGGTTTAGGCTTGCATGGAGTCTTATAGGTAAGTACCCTCTTGAAGTTTAGTTGGCTTAAACCTGTCCTAGAAATAGTAATCGGGTTCTAAGGGATCTCAATATCACTGATCTTTCTTGTCGGGCATGATTTCAGCGCAAGCGTCTTTCACGACGACTGAAATATCACAAGAAGTCTGATCTCAATGAGTATAGTATCGAGTATCAACCAACTTCAGACTGAACCAAAACCGGTTATCTCACTACTTCCTAATGGCCAAGTTGGTCAAGTAAAGGTTCTAAAGTCAGTTAGTGCTTCATGACACCACACAACGGCCCCGTATTCTCCTTGACTATTCAAGGGCTACCGGTACCCACAAATATGTCACACTAATGTAGCTATTTCTGAGACCATGTCGGTATACCTTGCACAGTTTCCATAGTGTATTGCTACTTACCTATAAGGTATCCCAAATCCGGGTAAAGGATTAGAACAAGCCCAAACAAGGAACCAAAATGTAAAGCAAGCAAATCAAACAATTAAAGCAAATAATGTTGATCTAGCCCTAAGGTAACCCCACTTTTGAGTTGTCTCCCCAGCAGAGTCGCCAGTTTTCTAATACGGTTGGAGAACTGACTTGGGTTTTTTGCGTTTTATCGCAAATTTTGCGCTTAGCAAGAGTCGCCACCGACTTTTCTTTTATCCAAAAGGAAAGGCTGAAAAGAACCGGAAAGAACTTTGAGATTATTTCTTGAGTTCGGGGGGTAGATTATGAAAAGGGAAGTTTTTATCACCCTTTTCATCCTTAGTTATCTATGGGATCTTAGTTGCTTGCTAGATCACTTGCTTGTGTTTGAAAATGTGCTTTATTGTGGTTTTGAAAGTATTTTGAAAAGGGGCATTCGTTTAGGTAAACTTTGTAATGGTTCTCGTTCGTAAGAACATATACAAAGTGTTGGACTTTTAAAAATATTTCATGTTTGGAAAGTGTTTGGTGTTTGTTTTGAAAAAATAATCAAGGATGTTTGTTTTGAAACTGAGCAAGCAACTAGGAACAATCTACCTACTCAAAAGTCTTTTGTTTATTTCTTCCTTCCTTTGATATTGTTATCTTACCATTGATTGGTAAGAAGCCTTATCTTTGGATGTAAAGGGACGGGCGTGGGTCATCGTATAGTCAAGACAGCAATGTTGTGAGATATCTTAGCATTTCTTTTTGAGGGACTAAGGTCATTTTGAAAGGCAACATTTGTAGCGTCATCGAGGGACTATGATCTTGTATTTTTTATTGTTTTTGCTAAGACACCCCACATGCATAACATGATCATTTTTGTAAGGCAACAAAGTGGAGTTAACTCTAGGGGTGCAAGTGTGCAAGTGTGTTTGATTTGTATGCATTGTTTTATCTTGAATTAGGGTTTACTAATTGTTGATTTTAGTCTTGCCATACAAACCTTAATTACTAATATTCATATGAAAGTGATAAATTGCGGAAAGTAAAATTACTACGTTATTACATCATTAGGGGGGGAGGTATACAAATTTACAAATGGGGATTACAAGAAAATTAAACCTAATTATCTATTACAACCATATTGAATAATGTACAAGAATTGAATAAATGAGCAAGAAAATAAATGGAAAAGAAATGATTTTTGCTTGGTTTTTTTATTAAGGGTTTTAACCTTGTTACTAAAAAAGGGGAAAAATAATCAATTAAAGATAAATAAAATTAAACCTAAATTAATTAAGAAAAGAAATTAAGGTTGAAGCATTTTTAGGGTTTTTTATGAAAAGGGTTTAAGTTAATAAAAATAATATGAAAATTAATTAATTAAAAGAAACTTAAATTCTAAGTTAATTTTAAATAAAAAAGAAAATAATGAAACCTAAATCTAATTAAAATTTATTATGAAAAATAAGTTAACTTGTTAAGAAAATGTTTTTTTTGTCTTTTTTAGTTTTATAAAGAGAATAAAAATATAAATGTGTAAATAATAAATAAAAATATTTTTTGGTTTTTTTAATAAAAATAGTAATAATAATAATAGTAATAAAAAAAATAAAGAAAAATAAAAGAAAAGAAATAAGAAATTGAAAATAAAATGAATTAAAATGATAAAAGAAAAAATGTTTGGGCCAGGTGTGTGAAAGTGAAGGCATGGTGAGAAGTCAGTAAAAATCCAAAGCCCATTGACTTAAGGCCCAGGCGTTGCTGTTTGAAACAAAAAGGAAAGAAAAATGTTGGAAATTAAAACAAAAGGTAGCACTGGGACTTGAACCCATGATCCTCACCATACACGCACGCTACCTTTGCCCATTGGGTGGCTGTACATCCGTTAACATAAGTGAAACAATAAATACATAACATAAGTCATGTTTTGAAAATGACTTCATCTTCAACCTCCAGCCATGGTTCCTGTAACTTTCTCATTTCTCAACAAAAATGAAATACGCAAACATGAAAGTTGCTCTATTTTTCTATACGAATCCAACCATACACTACTAAAAAAATGACATTTGAGAAAAGGTTTTTACATCAGGTATCAAAATATATGATGTAAAAAATTAAATAAAAAACATTTTACATCAGGTATTTATTTGCAATGAGATAAATAATGTGAAAAAATGTATTTTCGCTATCTTTTACATCGGTCCATTTAATCAGCCGATGTAAAAGATTTCGTAAAAAAAACACGGTGGCATTTTTGTAAATAAGAAACTAGGTGGTAGAAATATTGTATATAAAAAACTGGCCAGATATTACATCGGGCCATCCTTTAAACCGATGTAAAAAAGTAGCTTACATCCGTCTTTCTGAAAAGCGATGTAAAAAGTCCTTGACAGATTGTTAATATAAAAAATATATTAAAAAGCTTACATCGGGCCATCCTGAAAACCGATGTAAAAAACATCAGTGCCAGAACCTTGCATCGGCCCAAGGAATTCACCGATGTAAAAACTTGCATCGGCCCAAGAAATGCACCGATGTAAAAACTATAAAGACTCGGTAATGGCCCAGAATCACACAAACTATAATGACCCGGAAATCCTCACTGTACGATCATATCATCAACCCCTAATTCCAACCGTTAGATCAAAACAGTAGGCCACACAAAACCAACCTTCCTTGACTCTTCACATTCATAGCAGGCGGAGTTACAGTACTCGAAGACGACATTTCCGCGTTTGCGTTTTGGTGTTGTTGCTCAAACTTCATTGACTCTTCACATTCATAGCAGGCAGAGTTGCGTTTTGGTGGTGTTGTTACGACGTCTTTTTTAACAAACGAAGGCACCGACACTCTTTCTTTCCATTTCTCGCTTCTCCGGTAACCATTTTATGCCTTCAAACTTTCACATTTAGATTCATCTTCTATTTCAGTATTTACCATCTATCGAGTCCTTATTTACTGTTATTGGGTGGTAAGATTCTATGCCAACATTTGTTCCTTCAATCCTACCGGGAGTCCATTTTTGCTCGCATATTATAATATTTTATTGAAGGCATCCCTCTGTAAAGCACATAAGCATTTCTTATTGCATAAATTTTAGCCTATTCTTAATCCTTCTATCATATCGATGTTAATGTAATAAAATGAAATGCTTAGTCAAGTATTAAACTACCATGAAAATCTTCAAAAAAATTTACCATGGCAAAGGTTCGGACAGAGCTATGAACCACCAAATTTGTCATGTTTCCGATAATATATGCAGTGAGGCCGATGTTAAACAACATATAAAATATATTGAAAACCTTCTCCGTTGTATTTTCTGCATGCAAATCTCCATATCCAACGGTAGTAAGGGTTACAATAGACCAGTACATGGAGTAAGTATATCCTGACCCCACGCTCCTTTGCTTAAAATCCTTTACCTCCTACGCAGAAAATTATGCAGAAAATCGCAGGATGTGTCGACCTCAAACTGGATGATTCGATGCAAGGAGGCTGTTAGACTCAGGATGAGTCGATGCATGCATAGGATGTGTCGATACATGAGTGTGTGAGACTCAGGATGAGTCGACCGGTGCGATACATGTGTCGATACATGCTGCATTTTGAAGTCAGGATGAGTCGATCGGTAAGTGCATATGTCGATACATGCTGTGATTTGAAGCAGAATGAGTCGATCCATAAGGAGGATGCGTCGACTCATAGTGAGCAAATGAAGCAGGATGTGTCGATCCAAGGAGTTTTCTGTCGATACATAATGTCAAATTTCTTTTGACAGAATCAGTTTTAAGTTGATGTAACTTGAGTTGTAGGATGCTGTTTGAGATGTCGTTCGAAGTGTTGATTAGCTAACGCAACGAATATTATTCTAGATGATTAAAATGATGATGAAGATGTGTAATCCTATTAACCAATCTAAGATTTAGAATTAATTCTCGTGATTGACAGTTATGCTGGATTTTGGACAGAATGATGAATTTATTATAAGAATTTGTAACGTCCCGATTCATTTGTATGATTGAAATTTTATAACTCTGATTTATTTTGCATAAATTGCTTGAGGTAGAATTGGGGTGTTACAGTTATCACCTTGCCATTTAAATTTGATTCTATTTTTCTTTCTTCGTGAAGCAGCGCAACTTGCAATCTCAGAATCTCCTTGAAGTAGCGCAGCCGCGGGCACACCATTCGTCAGACCTTCCTCCGTGTGAACATAGTTATGGATCGTAGTTGGATGATAGCTAATCGATTAAGTGACAAGTACGAACATGGAGTGATGTAATTTCTACAGTTTGCTGAAAGTAATGCTGAAAAAAGTCTTCCTACGCTTTGTTCACTTCATCGGGAAATTGACCAGAACACGAAGAAAATTATTACAAAGTAAGTTTATCTTTCATGTGACTTTCATTGACAACTAATAGTTATGTGATTTTTCATTGGCGAGTAAATTTAGTTATGTGATTGTTATATTTCTGTATTAGTTCTTTTGGGATTCATCAAATGGCAAAT
Organism: Vicia faba; assembly: GCA_948472305.1. Classification (NCBI taxonomy): domain Eukaryota; kingdom Viridiplantae; phylum Streptophyta; class Magnoliopsida; order Fabales; family Fabaceae; genus Vicia; species Vicia faba. The sequence continues at coordinate 48,940 of CATIWC010001833.1, read as the reverse complement.
GGAAATAGAAAAAAAGGCTACATGGCTTCATCCCCATGTAAGTGTGATGTAAATTATAATTCTATAGCTAAATTTATGATAAATATTCACTAATTGTGTCATTCAATTGTAGACAAGGCAACAACATAACTCTAATGATTGTGGATACTATGTGGTGAAAAATATGTTGGATATTGTCTCTGCTAATATAACCGAGAATTGGATGCAGGTACTAAAAATAACTTTACTTTGTTATTTACTTTTTGTTTTTCGACATAATATGAATTTTTAAAAAATAACTCTATATTGTTATATTTATGTATTATAGGTATTTGATGACCCAACAAAATTAACACAAGATGATTTGTATGATTTGCGACTCCGTTGGGCAAAATGTTTCTGTGAGTTATATAAAAATTAAGTTTATCTTGGTGAGTTTTATAGAATTGTCTAAGTTGTGGTTTTTGCACATAATTGTTATTATTGAGTTTTTGCACAATACATGTGGTTTTTGCACATGTATTGAGTTTCTTGATTTTTTTTGCTGATGTTAATTGTTATTATTTATTGTCAGGCAATGTGATTTTGGTGTTGTCTACCGAAGTTATAACTCATCTACTTGTGGATTTTATATTGGTAATTCAAGTTTGAAAAAAGACTTATAAATAGTTGAATATTTTTGTATATTTTGTGAAGAATATGTAATTGTAAGTTTGTTGTGAGTTTGTTTGTTGTGATACAATACAAGTTTGCAATACAATTGTTTAATTTGTAAGTTTGTTGTGAAAAATATGAAAACATCGACCTAGATGTGGTCTATGTGATGTTGGAAAGCTATGAAATCTATATAGCGACATAAATATAGTCTGTGTGATATTGGAAAAATATGAAAAAATGGATACAAATTATTTTTGTACCGGGAAACATCCAGAAAATAAATAATTTATTCTCAAAAAATTTTATACGTTTTACATCGGTTATTACTCCCAACTGATATAAAAACTTTCAAAAAGGGATTTTTTACATTGGTTATTACTTCCAACCGATGTAAAAAGTTGCATCACTTTTTTTAAAATAATGATATAACTATTTCTTACATCATTTTTATATTATAACCGATGTAAAAAAGGGACTTTTTACATCGGTTATTACTTCCAACCGATGTAAAAAATTGCATCAATTTTTTTAAAATAATGTTATAATTGTTTCTTACATCATTCTTATATTATAACCGATGTAAAAAAGGGACTTTTTACATCGGTTATTACTTCCAACCGATGTAAAAAGTTGCGTCAATTTTTTTAAAATAATTGTATAATTATTTCTTACATCATTCTTAGATTCTACAGTTTGCTGAAAGTAATGCTGAAAAAAGTCTTCCTACGCTTTGTTCACTTCATCGGGAAATTGACTAGAATACGAAGAAAATTATTACAAAGTAAGTTTATCTTTCATGTGACTTTCGTTGACAACTAATAGTTATGTGATTTTTCATTGGCGAGTAAATTTAGTTATGTGATTGTTATCTTTCTGTATTAGTTCTTTTGGGATTCATCAAATAGCAAATGGAAATAGAAAAAAGGCTACATGGCTTCATCCCCATGTAAGTGTGATGTAAATTGTAATTCTATAGTTAAATTTATGATAAATATTCACTAATTATGTCATTCAATTATAGACAAGGCAACAACATAACTCTAATGATTGTGGATACTATGTGATGAAAAATATGTTGGATATTGTCTCTGCTAATATAACCGAGAATTGGATGCAGGTACTAAAAATAACTTTACTTTGTTATTTACTTTTTGTTTTTCGACTTAATATGAATTTTTAAAAAATAATTCTATATTGTTATATTTATGTATTATAGGTATTTGATGACCCAACAGAATTAACACAAGATGATTTGTATGATTTGCGACTCCGTTGGGCAAAATGTTTCTTTGAGTTATATAAAAATTAAGTTTATCTTGGTGAGTTTTATAGAATTGTCTAAGTTGTGGTTTTTGCACATAATTGTTATTATTGAGTTTTTGCACAATACATGTGGTTTTTGCACATGTATTGAGTTTCTTGATTTTTTTTGCTGATGTTAATTGTTATTATTTATTGTCAAGCAAAGTGATTTTGGTATTGTCTACCGAAGTTATAACTCATCTACTTGTGGATTTTATATTGGTAATTCAAGTTTGGAAAAAGACTTATAAATAGTTGAATATTTTTGTATATTTTGTGAAGAATATGTAATTGTAAGTTTGTTGTGAGTTTGTTTGTTGTGATACAATACAAGTTTGTAATACAATTGTTCAATTTGTAAGTTTGTTGTAAAAAATATTAAAACATCGACCTAGATGTGGTCTATGTGATGTTGGAAAGCTATGAAATCTATATAGCGACATAAATATAGTCTGTGTGATATTGGAAAAATATGAAAAAATGGATACAAATTATTTTTGTACAGGGAAACATCCAGAAAATAAATAATTTATTCTCAAAAAATTTCATACATTTTACATCGGTTATTACTCCCAACTGATGTAAAAACTTTCAAAAAGGGATTTTTTACATCGGTTATTACTCCCAGCCGATGTAAAAAGTTGCGTCACTTTTTTAAAATAATGATATAACTGTTTCTTACATCATTTTTATATTATAACCGATGTAAAAAAGGGACTTTTTACATCGGTTATTACTTCCAACCGATGTAAAAAATTGCATCAATTTTTTTAAAATAATGTTGTAACTGTTTCTTACATTATTCTTATATTATAACCCATGTAAAAAATGGACTTTTTACATCGGTTATTACTTCTAACCGATGTAAAAAGTTGCGTCAATTTTTTTAAAGTAATGGTATAACTGTTTCTTACATCATTCCTATATTATAACCGATGTAAAAAATGGACTTTTTACGTCAGACCCAGAACCGATGTAAAAAGTACCTGATTTATTATATCGCCTGACTTTACATTGGACCCAGAACCGATGTAAAAAGTTAGTTTCACCCGATGTAAAAAGTCATTTCTGCACTAGTGATATAAATATCATAAGCTATAAATCAAAGATGAATGAGAATTTCTAAAAGTACCAAATTATGACCTAACTTTTTTCAGAGATTCAAACCTAAAATTCTCTAAGCTCAATCAATGTAAATGAAATTTATGGACATGTACAGCTTCAGGGCAATGATGTCTATGTTTTATCTTCACAAAGTTTAACAATGCCTAAATGAAAAGATAGAAGTTCAGAAAATGCACCTCAAAACTAGAAATCGTGAAATGCAAATGAGCTTGATTCAAGGTGTTGCAATGATCATGTTAGCTTCCGCAATTCCCAGGAAGCTAATGTGATGATTAGCTTGAGCAATGGATGGATGGAATGTCCTGGATAATTCAAGGTGCAAGCTTCAGTTTTTGAAAATGGAGGATGATGAAGATGGAGTTACATAAGTGTTGTAGGGTTAGGGATTGTTTATGTATGATGTTTAGAAGCTTTAGGAACCAAAAGGCCAAGAAACGCACGAGTAGATTTGAAGATTTGGTTCAAAACTTAGAAATGACAAGTTTGGCGGTGTTCTTGGTGATTCTCTGTTTTAGGGTGTTTCAGGGCTTAAGCATTCCTCCTTTAGCTTGCAAATAGTGCATGTATTTATAGGCAAGAGGTTTCAAGTGTTACAACAACTCAGAATTTGAAATCTCAAGTTGTGGCAACTTTGCTTGTTTTTGAAGTAAACATGAAAAACATCTTACCGAGGCTTGTACCATGCTATCTAGAGTGGTTGAAAACTTTAAACATATTCTTCTGACTTTGTAGAGGAAGCTTGTGCAGGAGGAACAAGTTAGAGGCTCAAGAATTAACTTTGTGCAAAAAAGCCACTTTTCCAAAATGGCAATGTTGCCTTTCTTCCTTAAATGGTATTAAGCATGCGCAATGCATTGAATGCTTGTATTAAAGCTTCTATCAGCTGTATAGAACATTAATTATGGAGTGGAAGACAAGTTTGACACCTGCAAAGCAACGATTATGCAGCCTAGCAAGGATTTGGTTCATGTTCATCCTAAAAATCTGCCTTGTAAAACAAGAATGAAACCCTAACTTCTTATCTTCAAATCTCCTTCCTCAAGTATGATCTCAATGAGTTCTTGGACATTTTGGAAAGCTTGTAACATCCTCTACAACCTCTATGTTTGAAATTTTTTAAGATTCATCTTTGAACTATGTGAAAAATTGTCATGAAGTTAGGTCAAAATTCTGCCTAAACTAGGGCAAAATTTCACTAAGTCTTCAAGTTTCATGAACATGTCTTCACAAAATCATAACTTGAAATACAAGAATTTTTAGAAAAAGTTCTTCTCTACAATGTTTTAGATATCATTGATATCTACAAATTTCATGTTGGAAGTTTCTCTTAAATCATCTTGCATCATGGTGAAAATTTGGCTCAAAGCTGTGAAAAAATGTGAATTTCCAACACTTAGAAAAATTCTAAGTTTAGAAATTTTGACTTTATAAAATGAAATCTTGACTTTTTGATTTCTTGATGAACAAGTTTCATATTTTTACATGTCTTGATGAATTGTAAACTTTGAAACTTGATTTTGATAAAAAACTCAAGGTTTGACTTTTTAGTGTACAATTGACTTTTCATCAGTTGACTGAAATTCAACTGTCAATCAAATGATCTTGAGAGATGTTTTGAGCCATGCCATTAGGTAAAAGTGAAGTATTTGAATCCTTGAGATCATGTCCTAAACCAATAAGTCATTTGTTAGGTCAAAAATCAAAAATTGCATCTTCTTAGTTAAAACCCTAATTTTGACCATTTTGCCCTTTTGATGATCTGATCAAATTTATTGAGGAATTATGATCTAAACTTGATCAAATGACATATATGAGTTCATGATGTTGATATGAATAAAACATTATGAAGTTTGACTGTAAATTGACAATAATTGACTTTTTTCCCAATACAACTGATTTTAGGTCAACTAATCAATTGATTGAGCAAAAATGTGATTCAAGACTTGAAACTTGACATGAGCAATCTTGATGGTCCAAAATGATCCATGAAAGTCATATAAGGTCTTTCCTGTTCTTTTCAACCTTTCCTTTTGGATAAAAGAATAGTCGGTGGTGACTCTTGCTATCCGCAACAATTGCGATCAAACACAAAACACCCAAGTCAGTTCTCCCACCATATTATAATTGACAACTAGGAAATTAAGTTCGATCCTCCGAAGACTCTGAATGTGATTACTGCACCTATGCCGAAGCATGACAAAGGCATAAGTTCTATTGAAGATGTTCTGTATGTTGCCATTGTAAGTGTTTTAGTTACTCCTCTCTCAATAATCAAGAAGAATATTTTACCGGCCGATTTATTTTCGGGCAGTGTAAATTTTTTTTACTACTGTGAAGTCCAACCCAATGGCTGCAAGATACTAAAAGAAGGCGTTTAGTGCCTGATGGATAATCACATAATTCTGACCAAGAAGGTTCCATTTGTTGAGAATTTATGTCAAGATTTGTCTATAATATCCGGTACTCCTGTCAAGATTACCTCCAAAGGTCCTGTAAGGATTACCGCTTATCCGAAAGTTATTCCTTTGATTATCATCACACCTGGACCCATCACATATTCTTCGGATAAAGCTAATCTGTGGAACTATGGATACGATATCTACTACCATGGCGTCAAGAAAGAGTTATCTAATGAAGATGAAATTACTAAAGACGTTGATCCCAACATTGACAATATTATAGGGACCAACAAAGTTACTAGAAGCGGAAGGGTTTTCTCCTCGGAAATCTCTCTGAAGACTATTGCTACATCTGTTATAATTACCACTACAGAGTCAACTGCTAAGACTCGAGTTAAAGAACCAATGGCAGAGCCTGCCCAGACGGAGGCACCTAAAGAAATCACAGTTGAAGACACCTCTAGACAAGAGTTGGAAGAGGTATTGAAGATTATCCGCAAGAGTGAATGTAAAATTATTGAACAACTAGGGTAGACCATATCCAAAATCTCCATTTTATCCTTATTACTATTTTCTGAAGCCCAAGCATAGGCTTTAGTAAAATTCTAGAAGACTGCTCACGTGCCACAAGAGATTTCTGCTGATCAATTTGGAAGTTACGTTGCTAGCTTAACGACTGACAATGGATTAGGTTTCTCTGATGCTGGTCTGACTCCGGAGGGGAGAAATCATAATAGGGACCTGTATGTCTCCATTAATGCAGGGGAACTACATTGGCTCATGTATTAGTTGATACTGGTTCTTCGCTGAATGTTCTACCAAAAGGCTCTCTTGACAAACTAGATTGTGAAGGGGTTGTGCTGAAACACAGTGATATTATAGTTCGAGCCTTTGACAGGTCAAAGAGAATGGTACATGGAGAAGTGGATCTTCCGATTAAGGTGGGTTCACAGATCTTTGAATCCACCTTCTATGTAATGGACATTTGGCTAGCTTATTCTTTCCAACTAGGACGCCCTTGGATCCATGGGGTAGGAGCTGTCACCTCAACCCTAAACCAGAAGTTAAAGTATCATGTGAATGGAAAGATTGTTACTGTTTGTAGAGAAGAGGAGTATATGGTTAGACACTTGAATTTATTCCGGTATGTAAAGATGGATAGTGAATTCATCAAGACTCCCTATCATACTTTTTAATTCATCTCTCCTGCTGCTACTGAAGATGTTTCTACCATTCTTGAGGTCACCAGGGTTCCGCACAAGATGGCTTCCTTGAAATATGCTAAAACTAATATAGAATAAGGTGATTGTACTATTTGGGGTCATCTTCCTGATATTCCCTATAAATCTAACAATTTTGGTTTGAGCTTTACTGCAGAAGGTCAAAGGGTTGTACGTCGCGCTCGTGTTGGGAGACTTCCTTTTCGTGTCAGCAACAAAGAAGTCAACGCCATAGAAGATGATGATAGTGATTATGACCTCGAGAGTTGGATATTTCCTACCATTGGCAGTGGACTCGACAATTGGAAGGCGGAAGACATTATCTCTATCTCCTTTAGTCAGGAGTAATAGCTACATTTCTGTCTTATTACTTTATAAGATTTTGGTTATGTAATGTTTAAACAATGACTTTAAACCTTGTGTCTTACCCGGGGCACAATGGTACATTTGTTAAGGGTTGTCAATTCATAAACATATGTTCCTTTAATAAAAATATTGGACGTTTTGCATTCAAATTTTGTACTCTCTTTCTTTCTTTTACTTTATTGCACTTTGAAATAGCTATGTGTTCTTACACACACCCACACACCATATTGCAGATCCATATCCACTCTAGATCTCGTTGATAATGATTCTGCTATTGCCAATCATGACTTTGAAAATCCGATCTAACAAGTCGAGGACGAAGGTGAGGAAGATTGTGAAATACCTGGAGAAATTTCCAGAATCTTAATACAAGAAGAAAAGGCTATCCAACCACATGAAGAGCCAGTCAAAGTTGTAAACTTGGGTACCAAGATAGACAGGAAGGAAGTCAAGATAGGCGCCAACTTAGAGAGCAGTGTCAAGAATAGGTTAATTCAGATGCTGCATGACTACGTTAAGATCTTTGTTTGGTCATGCAAAGACATGCCAGCGCTTGATACTGATATTGTGGTCCATCGTCTATCAATGAAAGAGGTTTGTTCTCTGATTAAGCAGAAGGTTTATCGCATGCGTCCCAAGATGTCAGAGAAGATCAAGGTCGAGGTTGTGAAGCAATTCAATGCAGGCTTCTTAGAAGTGACCTCATATCCTAAATGGGTTACTAATGTTGTTCTGGTACCAAAGAAATACGGCAAGGTGCATATGTGTGTAGACTATAGGGACCTGAACAGGGCGAGCCCCAAAGATGACTTCCCACTTCCACATATTGATATATTGGTCGATAACACTGCTCAACACAAGGTATTCTCTTCCATGGACAGTTTCTCAAGGTATAATCAGATCAAGATGGAACCCGAAGATATGGAGAAAACTACTTTTGTCACACAGTGGGGCACTTTCTGCTACAAGGTTATGCCTTTTGGGTTGAAGAACACCGGCGCCACATACCAGCATGCCATGGTAGCCTTATTCCATGACATGATTCATCACGAGATAGAGGTCTACATCGACGACATGATAGCCAGATCATAGACCGAAGAAGAGAATCTTGATCATCTACATAAACTGTTTAAGAGACTGAAGAAGTACAAGCTAAGGTTAAATCCAAACAAGTGCACCTTTGGGGTGAGGTCCGAAAAACTCCTAGGTTTCGTCGTTAGTGGTAAAGGTATTGAAGTTGATCCCACCAAGGTTAAAGCCATTCAAGAAATGTCGGCTTCTCGTACTGAGAAAGAAGTTAGAAGTTTCTTAAGATGACTTAATTACATTGCCCGATTCATTTCTCATTTGAATGCAACTTCTGAGCCAATCTTCAAGCTGCTGAAGAAAGATCAAGTAGTAATGTGGAACGACGATTGTCAAATAGACTTTGATAAAATTAAGGAGTACCTACAAGAACCTCTGATTATGATGCCACCAGTTAAAGGAAGACCTCTAATCATGTATCTAACAGTGCTAGAGAACTCAATGGGGTGTGTACTGGGGCAGCATGACGAGCCTGGTCAAAAAGAGCATGCAATATACTACCTTAGAAAAAAGTTTACCGACTGTGAAGCAAGATATTCACTGCTCGAGAAAACTTGTTGCACTTTGGAATGGGCTGCTCGCCAACTAAGACAGTATATATTGACCCATACTACCTTGTTGATCTCTAAAACGGATCCCATGAAATACATATTCGAGAAGCCATCTCTCTCTAGAAGAATAGCCTGATGGTAAATGGTCTTAACAAAATACGACATTCAGTACACCACTCAGAAAGTAATCAAAGGAAATGTATTGGCAGACCAATTGGCTCATTAAGCTGTAGATGACTACCAGTCTATGACTACCAGTCTATGACTACCAGTCTATGTTTCCAGATTGTGAAGAACCCGAGCCGTATGAAGGACCTGAGCCAGGATTCCGATGGACTATGGTTTTCGAAGGAGCTTCCAACACACTTGGCAATATAATTTAAGCTGTAATTATCTCTCCTCAGGGTTGTCATACGCCTTTCACCTCCAAATTATGCTTTGATTGTACCAACAACATGGCCGAATACAAAGCATGCATTATAGGTATTAAAGCTGCTATTGACCTAAGAATCAAGTTATTAGATGTATATGGGGACTCAACCATTGTAGTCAGTCATATAAAAGGAGAATGGGGCATGAAGCATCTGAATCTTATTCCATACAGGGAATATGTGTTAACCTTAATTTCGTACTTTGAGGAGATCACTTTTGAGCATATCCCAAGAGAAGAGAACCAGTTGGCGGATGCATTGGATACAATGTTATCTATGTTCGAGGTCAGATGGGATAACGAGACGCCCAAAATTACCATTGAAAGATTGGATGAACTGACACATTGCTATGAAGTTGACACTGATGAAGTAGAAGAAAAACCTTGGTTTCATGACGTGAAAAGATACCTTGAGGCTCAAGAGTACCCTAAAGGGGCATCTATCAATGACAAGAAATTCCTATGGAGGTTCTCAATTAAGTTCTTCATGAGCAACAAAATTCTGTACAAACGCAATCATGATTCAACTCTGCTTCATTGTATGGACAAGAAGGAAGCAGAAAAGATTATGGAAGATATGCACAAAGGTATCTTTGGTACTCATTCTAGTTGACATACTATGGCTAAGAAGATCCTGAGATCAGGTTACTATTGGTCGACTATGGAAACCGATCGTCACCACCACTCAAGAACTTGTCACAAGTGCCAGGTCTAGGCTAATAAAGTACACGTGCTTCCAGTACCTATGAATGTTTTGACTGCTCCTTGGCCATTTGCGATATAGGGTATTGATATGATTGGAGAGATTAAGCCTACTGCTTCTAACGGACATCGCTCATCCTCGTCGCCATTGATAACTTCACAAAGTGGGTTGAAGCAGCCTCGTTCACCTCTGTTACCAAGAATGTGGCTGCCCAATTCATTAAACATAACCTTATTTGTCAGTATGGCATCCCCAAGAGGATTATCATAGGAAATTGTACTAACCTCAACAACACTATGATCATTGAACTCTACATGCAGTTCAAGATCAAGCACCACAACTCGTCTCCGTATCGACCAAAGATGAATGACACCGTGGAAGCCGCTAATAAGAACATTAAGAATATTATACATAAGATGGTTGTGACCTACAAAGAATGGTATGAGATGTTACCATTTTCTCTCCATGGCTATCGCACTTCAGCTCGAACATCTACTGGGGAAACCCCATTCTCTCTGGTCTATGGTATGGAAGTTGTCCTACCTGTCGAAGTTCAGATTCCTTCACTGAGAATTATGTTATATGTAGATTTGGATGAGGATGAGTGGATTCAGACTAGGTTGGATCAGTTGAATTTAATTGACGAGAAAAGGCTCGCGGCTGTCTATCACGGTCAGATGTATCAGAAGCATATGATCAAAGCCTTCAATAAGAAGATCAAGCATCAGGTATATCAGGTTGGTGATTTGGTAATAAAGCCCATCATCCTACCACAGTGTGATCCCAGGGGAAAATGGACTCCCACTCACGAAGGGCCATTTGTAATCAAGAAAATATTTTTCGAGCGGTGCTATGATACTTACCACCATAGACAGTGAAGATTTTTCGCACCATGTGAACGCGTATATAGTTAAAAGATACTACGCATGAAAAACGCCCGCTAGGCTGACTGACCTAGGAAAAAATAAGGGAATCCTGGTGAACCAAAAGAGTTCAGGAAAAAACTAGGGGTATATATAAAAGATTGTACACCCGGCAAGTTGAAAACACGAAAGGGCAGCTTGGGCAAAAAAGGGCATCCCGGTGGACTGGAAACCGAAAGGGCGGTCCAGGAAAAAGTTAGGGATTAAAGCGTATGACTATGTCCCGCTGGATCACTTACAACAAGCTTTATTACCAACGTCAAGTTCAAACGGTACATATCAGTTTAGTTAACTTCTTCAGACAGCAAGGGATGAGATGCTTGAAGACATAGGGGCAATAACAGAGTTGGAACCAAACAAGATTATTTCCACATAGCTATATGTTTTGTTTTCACTTTGTACTCTTTTCATTTCATGATGATTTCCTCTTATTAGGATTTCTGTCTCTTCATACAACAATCGTCTGTTTATGGGCAAACTATCAATATAAATACTATTTCAAATTCAAAAATATGTTTTTTTCTTTCTGTTTTGTTTGCAAAAACGTCCAATGACTAAATTGAATGAATATATGCATATGAATATGATTACCATTAACAAATATATACATAAAAATAAGAATTAGAAGTTACTAAAGACTCTAGGACTAGGGATAACGTCTAAAGCCTTCCACAGATCTCCATAGAGAAATCCTCACTGGATTATCCCCACAGAGTAATCTTCACAAGTTCATCTTCAATAAAGATACATTCCTCGCAAGTTGGAATACACTAATCATACTCATCAGCAGATCACCCTAGCGGATAAAGGAATATGATCTTTTCCCCGAAAATGTCACCAACCTACGGAGTCCCAATCTCCAACAGAGATTATGACATCAATACAGTTTATGGAAATTCTCTTCCCCAGTCGAGTTTATTCCTCCAAAATTGTAAAATCCCCCGTGGAACTCTTTCCTTCAGTAGAGCTTATTTACTCAGCAAGAGTATTCCTCAGTAGGGTTTATTTCCCCAACAGGTTACAGTCTCCCCTGCTTGAGTCTATCCCTCAGACTACTATTAATCACCGGCAAAATTTCTCTCCCCAACAAAGGGCAGTTAAGACCACTATCCCCAGAGAATTGCTACTAAATCTGAAACCAGACTAGGTATCGTTCAACCTTATTCTCTCCAGACGATTCGGCATCCATATAAGGAAACCCGGACAGACAACACCTCGAAAGTTTATCCATCTCTTTTATCCCCGGTTAAGGTATATAAGAATTAAATTCCCCAGTAGAGCGACGAACGACCAATGTTCTTGAACTCTTCTCCCCAAACAAAAATCAACACTCCCCAGCGGAGTTCCCTCAAACAAAAAGCACAAATCCACATCAAGATCAAAGATCCACATATTCTTCATCCCCAGTGTTGTACCCCAAAATTTTCCCTCCTTTTTCTTTAAGATAGTTCTCACAAGAAGTTCTCAAATGCTCAAGGATCCTCAAGAGTTGATCAGACAAACTCACCTGCTAAGCATTGAGACCATAAATTATGGTTTTGGTTTTCACAAGGAAAATTGGACTTCTAATGCCTCAAATGACTTTCATGGTTCATCATAGACCTCCAAGAATGCTCATGCCAAGTTTCAAGTCTTGCATCTCAAAATTGCTCAATCAATTGATCAGATGACTGAAAATCAATTGTATTGGGTAAAAAGTCAATTGTGGTCAATATACAGTCAAAATTCATGATTTTTGGCCAACATCAACATTTTGAAGTCATATTCATCAATTTATCAAGGGTTGATCACAATTCCTCAAGAAAAGCATTCAAATCATCAAAGGGGCAAAATAGTCAAAATTAGGGTTTTGACTGAGAATGACTGATCATTGACTTTTGACATAGTACATGACCCAATGACTTGAAGCATGATCTTAAGGACTCAAACACATATCTTGACCTAATTTCATGCTTAAATAATTTCTCAAGATTAAGGGGTTGATAGTTGAATTTAGATCAACTGATGAAAAGTCAACTGATACACAAAAAGTCAAACTTTGACTTTTTGGTCAACATTGAATTTCAAAGATCAAAATTCATCTAGACATTCAAAAAAATAAAATTTGATCATCAAGAATCAAGAAAGTCGACAAAAGTCAAAAAATTTCCAATACTTAGAAAAATTCTAAGTGTTTTTAACCTTGATAATTTCACTACTTCATGACAATTTTTCACCAAGATGCAAGATGATTCAAGGAAAACTTTCAACATGAAAGTTATAGATCTTGATGAATTTTACAACTTCGTACTTGAGGGTGGATGTCCAAAAAATGATTAGATTTGGAGATATAGGCCCATAAAGTCAAGACATGAAGTGGTCAATTTTCATCAAGTTCCAAGTTGATTTAACCAAAGTGGTCAACATGAAGGTTGTAGAAAATGTTTCAAGCTTTCCATAATGTCCAAGAACTTGAAGAGATCATGCTTGAGCTATAAGTTTCTAGGAAAAGAAGATGGCATCACAAACTTGAATTTTGGGTCATTTTGTGATGAACCTTATGATTCAATCTTCAAGCATGCTGCATAATCTTGCTTTGCAGGCCTTCAAACTTGCAAATCACTCAATAATTAAATGTTTAAACAAATAATTGAGCCATTATCCAAGCATTTGAGTCATTGTCCAAGTGATTTTTCCATTAATGGAACAAAGTTCACACTTCCATTTTAGAAAAGCCAACTTTAATCACAATGCCAACTTCTTGAGCCTCTCACTTGCTCCCTCTGCACACACTCAACATGTATGCTCAAAAGCAACATATCTAAATCCTCTAACCACCCTATAAGCCCTTATATTATGCATTGGAACAATATGTTTCAAGCTTGCTTCAAAATCAAGTCACATAACCATAACATGTAATTTTTTAAATCTGATTGCTAGAGCCTTCAAAACCTTTCCTCTATAAATAGAGAAGTTATTTGCAAGCTAAGACACGAGTTCAAGAGCCCTCTAACCCCCTCAAACTCCCTGAAATCAGAACTTGCACCAAAACCTCCATTACTTATCACTTCTGACCTTGAACTTCAAATACACAATCCACTTGTGAGTTTTCACTTTTAATCAATCACAAAGCTTCTATAACTCATATAGAGGCTATCCAAACCCTTGCTACATAACTATAACACCATTTTCACCATCCTCAATTTCCAAAAACTCAAACATGTAACTTGACTTCTCCAGAAAGATTCGGGCACTTTTAGCATAAAGTAAGCATTGCAATAGCTTCCTAGGAGTTCAGTGAAGCTATCCAGATCATCACAGCACCTCCAGGAGCGCTCAAACTCCAAACACGATTTCCAGTTTTGAGGTAAGTTTTCTCAACTTTGAACTCTTTATACAAGCATCATTAATGGATACTTTGTGAATGAAAAATGTAGACATCACTGCCGAGAAGCTAACCATGCCTTTAGTTTTCATTTATGTTTCCTGAGTGATATGAATTTTGAAGATGAACTTTCTGAAAAATTAGCGTTTATTTTGGTACCAATAAGAATTCATGCTCATATTTGATTTATAGCTTTAGTTATTTATATGGTTGAATTCGTGTTAAAAAATGGAATAACTTTCATGTTTACATTTTTGAAAATGGTAGAGAAATGAGCAAGTTTGAAAATTCAAAAATGTGATAATGGTGACTGGCGCGAGGATATGGATGAAGTCATTTTCAGAAATGAGTTTATTTTATATTTAGTTGAAGTTATATTATAAACGGATGAAACAGCCACCCAGTGGCAGAGAAGCGCGCGCTAAGGCATTGATCTATAGTGACCTGGGTTTGAGCCCCAGTGGTACCCTTTGGTTTTTTCACATTATTTCTTTGCAGATTTAGTATATCAAGTGTAGCGCGCATGCCATAAATCCTTGTGACTGGACCATCAGATTTGTCAGTCATCTCATCCAACACTCCACAAGGCAAGTGTATGGTGCCCCCTCAAAAGCCAACAACACTGAACCATAAGCAACAATGGGCTTCTCAGAACTTGGGCCTTTTTTGTTTTTACTTTCTAATACCCCTTTTTTACTAAAATAACAACGCAGGCTATGATACGGTGGGAGAACTGACTTAATTGTTTTGCATTTTATCGCAAATGTTACGGTTAGAAAGAGTCGCCACCGACTTTTCTTTTATCCAAAAGGAAAGGTGAACAAGCACAGGAAAGACGTTTGAGATTGTTTCTTGAGTTCAGGGGGTAGATTATGAAAAGGGAAGGTATTAGCACCCTTTTCATCCATGGTTTTCCATGGGCTCTTAGTTACTTGCTAGATCACTTGCTTTTGTTTGAAATTGTGCTTTGTGTGGTTTTTTGAAAGCATTTTGTAAATAGGTCATTGTCTAGGCAATCTTTGTAATGATTCTCGTTCGTAAGAATGTATACAAAGATTTTGATCTTTTAAAAATGTTTTCAAGTTTTGTAAGATGTTTGGAGATGTGTGTGTTTGTTTTAAAAATAGCAAGGATATTTGTTTTGAAATGGAGCAAGTAACTAAAAGTAATCTACCTACTCAAATGTCTTTCTTGTTCATTTTATTTTCCTTTGACATTGTTTTCTTACCATTGATTTGGTAAGAAACCCTATATTTTGATGTAAACGGGACGTGCATGGGTCATCGTATAGCTATGATTAGAAATGTTTCAAAGTATCTTAGCATTTTTTGAGGGACTAAGATCATTTTGTAAGGAAACTTTGGTAGCATCATCGAGGGACTATGATCTTGTATTTGTTCGTTTTGCTAAGATACCTTGCGTGCGTAATATGGTCATTTTTGTATAAGGCAACCAAGTGGAGTAACCCTAGGGGTGCTTGTGTGCAAGTGTGTCATTTTCATGCTTGTTTTTGTCTTGGATTAGGGTTTTCTATTCGATTGGTTTTATCTTTCCATACAAACCCTAATTACTAGCATGTTATGTAAAAGCGATAAATTGCGAAATTTAAAGTTACTACGCTATTACAACACTTGTGGGAGGGGGGGTATACAATTCATGAATGGGGATTTGCAAGAAAGTAAATCTATTTATTACAACCATATCAAATTTTTAATAAATGTACAAAAACAAATGTAAATATAATGTACAAGAAGTGAAATGAATATAATGTACAAGTATGAATGGATAAAGAAATGGATCTTGTTTTGACTTAATTAACTTAAAAGAAAAATAATTAACTAAAAAAGAAAATTAGAATTAAGTTAGTAAAAGAAACTAGTTTAAAGAAACAAGTTTCTAAATAAATAATAAGTATAAACCTAATCTAATTATTTAATTAATTTTGGAAAAGAAAATGAATTTTAACAAGAAAATGTTTTAGTCTTTTAAACAAATATGAATATGTTTAATATGAATACATTAATAATATATTTTTTGAGATTTTTATTTATAAAAATAAATATTGTAATAATATTACTAATAGTAATTAAAAGAAAGAAAAGAAAAAGAAAAAGAAATAAAATAAGTCAGGGGGGTTAATAATCAGAAAGGGTGTTTGTAGAAAGAAAAAAAAAAGAAAATTTGTTTGGGCTTCAGCCCAAAACCTTATGGCCAAGAAATAAAAAAAAAAGAAGGCAGACTTATGAAGGGATGGGGGTGTAGCGAGCAGAAGGGGGTTGGGTTTAGTCTTAATTCGCTTGGGCCTGGTATGAGGGGCCTAGTTGTTTTATACAAAACAACCAGGTTAATTAGACACGGTCTCATTTGGCCAATTCGTTTCTCTCTCTCACTTCTCTGATTCTCTTGCTCACTCTCTAAGGTTCCTTCGTCGGAGAAGAAATAGAAGCCGCGTTGGAAATCGCCTCACGGCGGTGACGGCGGCGACTGGGTTCAAAACTTCAATTTTTTTACATCAATCTCTTCCTCTCTTTCTTCTAATCATTAATTTGGTATTTGATTTTGCAGAAAACGCAAGATTTGGCCTAGATCTAAAAGGGGACGACCGGAACCCTAGGGGTTCCGATTTACTTCTTCTACATGATTTGGTGAGATCTTTCCTCTCTTATCTCTTCTCTAATTCTGAAGGGTTAGGCTTCTTTTGAAAATGATGATAAAAAAACAAGGTTTAGGGTTTGGGTTTCTATTTGCATGCTTCTGTTTGCATGTTTCTATTTGAAAGGAACTCTCTTCTTTTTGATAAAGGGTTTAGGTTTGCGAAACTGATGATGGTTTACTTAGGGTTTTGCATGTTTCTGTTTGCTGCGATTTTTGTTTCTATTTTAATGTTGGTGATGATGTTTTTTTGGATATTTCACTGATGAATGATTTACTTAGGGTTTTGACTCTGTATGTCTTCTTTGTAAAACTGAAAAGAATGATGATGTTACCAATTTTTCGTCCCTATGTTCTATTTGGTTTCTGATTGGCCCTAAACTGTATGTTTTGTACAAAAAATAGTTTCAAAAGTTTTGTATATTGAAACAGTTTGAGAAATTACCTCTTTGTTGTGTTTTGGTATCCTGTGGCTTGTTGACAGTAAACTTTGAGGGATGAGACCAATAGATGGACTTTTTCTTTCTGTGTATTCTTCTTGTTTGCCAAAAAACCTCCTCCTTTTGCACAGTATTGTTGCCCTATTTTATATTGATTTTGTGATAGATAAAAAAATATTGGCTTTTGCTGCTTGTACTTTTTTTCCTAATAAATCAAATTGCCAGTTGACTTTGCTTGTTGGCTGTGCTATTCATTTATGGTGGATGCTGACTTTTGTTGGTTGTACTATGATGGCTTTGTACTTGCTATGTTTTAACAACTCAAGTAGTTGTCCTTTGGTTGGCTGACAGTTGCTTTTCCTTTTACAGTTTTCTGTACTTGTTTACACTTTTCTGACTTTGCTGGCTGCTTTTGTTGTATTTTGTATTTGCTATAAACCAAACAAAATGTTTTGAGATTTGTAGTGAAATACTCTAGGCTATGACATGACTTTGCAAATTTGAGGCTTTTTTTATTGTTGGTCTGATATTTTCTGATTTGAAACAACATGAGGCTTTTGCTTTCTGATTTCCTCTTTACCTTTTGTGAACCAAATGCTTGAGATTTGCAACAGATTACTCTTTAGCCAATGATGTAGTTATGGCTTTGTGAAATATGTATGAGGCTTGATTTTCTGTTTTCCTTTGCTTGTGAACCAAGTTTTTGTGATTTGCAAACATACCATTAGGCCAATGATAGGACACTGTTTTGAGGCCTATATTGGGCTTGAATTTCTTGATTTGAATTTTGCTAATGGGCTGGGAATATGGTTGGAATTATTTATTATGGGCCAAGCTTTGCTTTGCAATGATAATGGGCCCATGATAGAATTTTTCATGGTTTAAGGCCTTTAGATTCCAAAACCTTCTTTTCTGAACTTTTGATACTTTGTAGATTTTTGCATAAGTTTTGTTTTTTAGCAGTTTACAACATTGTTTTGTTTGCTACCCTGTTATGCAGTTTGTTGCAGCTTGCCCTGCTTGCAGTTTGTTGCAGCTTGCCTTGCTTTCCTGCCCTGCAGCTTGCCTTGTTTGTTGGTTCTGTTTTGGCAGTTTGCAGCTGCTGGCCTTGCTTTCCTGCACCTTGCCTTGTTTGCTGGTTCTGTTTTGGAAGTTTGCAGTTGTTGGCCTTGCCTGCCTACCCTGCAGTTTGTTGCAGCTTGCCTTGCTTTCCTGCCCTACAGTTGGTTGCACCTTGCCCTGTTTGCTGCTTGTTTGTGAACCAAACTTGTACTTTGTGATTTGTAAACTAGAAATTCTCCGGCCAATGATTAAGCAAGAATTGCATGAGGCCTTAGAATACAAAACCCTTCTTTTCTGAATCAACAGAAATCACCCTGATGATGAATTTAGGATTACTTTGTATATTTTTATTCATTTCTGAATATTTTAATTACTAACAAACTTCTCCCTTTCTTTTTTCATAAACGTGAAGCACGGATGGCAAGCAAAGATTGGAGGGGTTTCTTGAGGATGAAGACTTAGGATTTCTCTCTTTTTTTTCATAAACAAATCTTGTAATTTATTGCATTGGTAGGCAAGACACTTCTTCTATAAAATTCAAACTTATAATGTAACGAATACAATACTTCTGAATGAACTTTGTGAAAATATTGTACCAATTTCAACTTTAAATTTTGGAATTCTTATTTGGATGTTTTGAGTAAGAAACCTTGTTTTAGGTAACTTGTATTTCAAGCAATCACCAAAGATGATCAAGCAAAACGAAACACTTTATACTCCAATCAAACATCTAAAACAAAATGAATGTTTAAGAATTTCAATTCCATTTGATTAACTTAACTTCAAAGGCTTATGATCAAAAAGTCTTAATCTTCAATTCTTGTTCAACAGCCAATTGGTAATCATAACGAATTCACATGTCACTCTTGATTCCAACAGGACTTCATTGTCTATCAAATATGTTTCAAGAACATTAGCCAGCCTTTTAGAATTAAGAAACTTAAGCAAATTGTATTTAAAAATATTGGAGATTTTTAAGACTCAATTATCTCTGAGAAAATCCTAAACCCTAATTATTGATTTGCTGCCTAGGAAGAGAACCTGTCTGGTCGACCTTTGAGCCAATTGAGTGTACGGGAACCCTAGGGTAAACATCTTGCATGAAAAATTGGAAGGTAAATTTTGGGGTACAACACATGCCCATCCAAATTATTTTTTCATTATGTTTCAAACAAAAAAATACTTGGGCCCTTTTTGTTAATTCTTAACCCCCATTTTACTCTTTAACACCCAGACTAAATATTTTTTATATTTTCTTATTTTTATTTCTTTACTTATTTTTATTTTAACCAAAAATACAAAAATATATATTTTCTTAAATAATTAAATTAAAAATATTAAATTTAAACAATTTATTCTATTTTTTTAATTAAATTAGATTTTATTACTTTCTTTTGTTTACATGATAAAAACATCTTTTTCCAAATTAACATTAACATTCAAATTATTTTCTAAATAAATTATTTAGACTTAGGTTTCATTCTCTTAAATTCAACTAACTTAGATTTTAGGTTTTGTTAAAAGTTAATTAAACTTCTCTTGTAATTAAAATTAATTAGTTTAATTTAGTTAGTATTAAACCTTTTTCTCCATCAAAAACTCTAAAAACAATTTCTTTTTCTTTTCATCTTTACATTTTGTGCATTTTATTATTATTCATGATTCAATGGTTTGTAATAGATAATTAGGCTTTATTTCTTTCCTCCCCATTTCACAAACTTGTACCTCCATTCCCAAAGTGTTATAATAGCGTAGGACATTTAAATCCCATAATTTATCGCCTTCCTTATTATTGTTAGTAATTAGGGTTTGCATGACAAGACCTAAAATAAAACATTAGTCAATCCTAATTCACGATAAAATACATGAAATCAAACACACTTTGCACATATACACCTATAGGGTTAGCCTCACTTGTTGCCTCAGATTAAAACAGTCATGTCCTTCAAACATGAGATATTTTAGAAAATACCCTTGATTAAAAGATCGTAGTCCCTCGATGAACCTTCGATGTTTCCTTCAATAAATGCTCTTAGTCCCTTAGGACAATTGCTAAAACATCTTACTAGTTTCCATCTATGAATGTACGATGACCCACGCCTGTCCCTCACATCCAATGATAGGGATCCCTACCAACCAATGGTAAAGTAGCAGTATCTAAAGGAGGAGGAAAAGAATAAAGACTTTTTGAGTAGGTAAATTGCTCGTAATTTCTTGCTCATAAACTAACACCATTTTCACACCTCACACTTTCAAAAACAATTTTTTTTTCAAAACACTCTCTTTTCAAACAAATATTTTCAAAATAAACACTTTGTATGCATTCTCAACGATAAGAGAATCATTACAAAGTTTTCCGCACTAAGGCGTTTTCAAAATATTTCCAAACAAACATTTTGTATACATTCTCAACGATACGGGAATCATTACAAAACCACCACTTTCAAAACATCTTTAAAACATTTTTCATCTTACAAAAAACACAAAACATTTCAAAGTGAGCTAGCAATTAAGAGCCCGTAGATAACTACGGATGAAAAGGGTGCGAACACCTTCCATTTTCATAACCTACCCCCCGAACTCAAGAAAATTCTTAAAAGGTCTTTCCTGTTCTTTTCACCCTTTCGTTTATTGGATAAAAGAAAAGTCGGTGATGACTCTTGTTATCCGCAACATTTGTGTTAAGACCCAAAACACCAAGTCAGTTCTCCCATCGTATTATAGAATGGGTGACTCTGTTGGGGAATATTGATTAAAGTGGGGTTACCTTAAGAGCTAGATCACCTCATTGCTCTACTTGTTTTCCTTGTTTGCTTTACATTTTGGGGTTATGCTTGGGTTTATTTCTTGTATAGATCCTATACCCGGATCTGGGGCATTTTAGGTAAGTAGCAATAGATCTTGGGGACTATGCGGCATGATACCGACATGGTTTAAGCGATGGTTGTGTTAGTGTGACACATTTGTTGGTACCGGTGTCTCTTGAGTCCAGTCAAGGAGAATACAGGGCCGATGTGTGGTGTCATGAAGCACTAACTGTTCGTAGAACCTTAGTTGAAACAACTTGGCCATTAGAAAGTAGTGAGATAGATGGCTTTGATGCAAGACTAAAGTTGGTTGATACTCGATTCTACACTCATTGAGATCGGACTTTCGGGATATTTTGGTCGCAGTTTGGACGCTTGAGCTAAAATAATGCCCGATGAAGAAAGATCAGTGATATTGAGGCTCCTAGAACCCGGTTACTTCTTTTAGGACAGGTTGAGCCAACTAAAACTTCAAGAGGGTACTTACTTATAAACCGCATGCAAGCCTAAACCTAAAACCTTATGTACTTTATTTGTGTATGATTATTTGATCAAGCATAACATTATGACATCATGCCATAGCATTTTCACTAACCATTTTAAGGACCTAGGGATTTATCTTTGTTCTATTTTGTAGGATATGGCTTCCACTTGCAGAATTACCATCTGAATCAACTTCGTAAGGGTGTCTCCTCAACTCAAAGAGTTAGCATCAAAGGTTCCTGAAAATTCTCCGTTCACTAAGAGATATGGTCGACTTCTCAATCTGGTTACCTCAAGCTTTGAAGAAGACATGATGAGGGTGCTCTTTCAGTTCTTTGACCTTGTACATCATTATTTCACCTTTCATGATTATCAATTGGTGCCCACAATGGAAGAATTCTCTCAACTACTTGGAGTATCTGTTCTTGATTAAATACCCTTCACCGGTTTAGAGGAATCTCCAAGACCTAAAGTTATTGCCATGGCCTTACATTTGAAGAGTTCTGACATTGTAGCTAATTGGGAGACAAGAAGTGGGGTCAAAGGCTTTTTGGCTAAATTCCTGATAGAGAAGGCTCGTTTTTTTTGGAATTCCATGAACTTTCAAGATTTTGAGAAGATCTTTGATCTTATAATCTATGGGTTGGTTATTTTTCTTAACCCTTACCAACTCATAGATGTGAATGCTGTCAAAATTTTCCTTACACGTAACCCCATGCCTACATTGCTTGGAGATGTTTTGCACTCTCTTCATACTCGCACTATGAGGAAGCGAGGGAATCTTATGTGTTGCTTGCCTTTGTTGTCTAGGTTGTTTATTTCGCACCTTCCCAAATCAGTATTAAAGAATGAGCAAGGTTTGAGGTGGTCGCAAAGGATAATGTCGCTTTCTCATACAGATATTTATTGGTGCTCTCGATCTCAAGAGGACATTACTATCATTGACCGTTATGGGGAGTTCCCTAATGTTCCACCCTTGGGCATTAGGGGAGGTATTACTTATAACCCTACTCTAGCTCTACAACAATTTGGCTATGCTCGAAGAGATGGTCCCCACGATGCATTCATTCAAGGTATTGTATTCGACTACGAGAATGATGTTCAGGGTTATCATCGAAGGTTTGTACATGCTTGGGGCATGGTAAGAAAGGTTGATAGCAAGATTTTGGGGCATAATAATTCCAACCCTCTTGATCCTTATCTCAAATGGGTACGAGCTCGCGCTCAAAGTCTCATGATGCCATATCCAACCATCCTACCAGTGATTATGGAGCCCATTGTTGAAGGGGATATTCCTTATACAATTCTCAATCCTAACATGCCTATTGACCTCGAGGAATTACAGAAGTCCCGAGTTCAAATCAAGGGAGAATGAGACGCCTTTGAAGCTCGATTCTACGCAAGCGAGAAGAAAGTGTTGGAGCTCACCAAGCAACTTCACGAGGAGCAAAGCTTGAATGCCTACATCGACACAAAGAGGAAGCGTCCTTGGGAGATCTAAGTCTTAGGTTTTAGGAGTTTTTATTTTGTTGTCTCTTTATTGTAAGCCCAAGGGGTAATTGTAACTTTTGAACTTATTAATGCAATTGTTGTCTTTGTTTACTTTTTAGTTAGCAAATTTAAATCTCCTAAGGTCCTTGAAAATATTGCATCCACATAGAATACATCATGTCATAAGCAGGTTTTTCGATACAGGTTTCCTCATTTATTTACTATTTATTTCAGTATAAGATGGCTCTAGAGCAAACCGTCAAAAATCTGCAAACTCAACACACACAATTCCAAGAGACTCTCCTCAACTTAACTAAAGGACAACAAGAGATGATGACGCTCCTCGTCACCAAAAAGAAGACTAAGAAACGAATTTTTATTCTCAACATGGGAAGAAGGTTCAAGGGGCCCGCCCGACTGGCTCAAATAGAAGAGGTTTATTCTGAGGAAGAATACAATCAAGACGAGGATGTTAGAAGCACCAGTGCTAGGGGTGGAAATAACCAGATTTCTGAGGATGAAGACTACTCCGACAAGCAGTATCCACTGGCCAATGACAAATACAAACAACTAGAAGACCGACTTAAGGCTGTGGAGATCCAAACAGTACCTGGTTTGGACTTTAGAGACTTGGGTTTGGTCCCTTGGGTGGTCATTAACCACAAATGCAAGGTCCCTGTCTTCGCCAAATATGATGGAATCAACTGTCCAAAACTCCATTTAAGATCATATGTCTGAAAGATTCAACCACACACCGCCAATAGGAAGTTATGGGTTCATTTCTTCCAAGAGAGCTTATCTGGGACACATTTTGAGTGGTTCTATCAACTAGAGGGAACTAATATCTACACATGGGAGGATTTGGCTGCCACCTTCTACAGACAATACCAATACATTGCTGATCTCGCACCAACTCACGTGCAATTACAAAGTATGACTATGGGATCGAGCGAAGGCTTTAAGGAGTATGCTAAAAAATGGAGGGACCTGGCTGAAAGGGTGCAACCCCTTTTGACTGATAGAGAATTAGTGGACATGTTCATGGGCACCTTGACTGGTCCATTCTTTAATTTGCTGATTGGAAGTTCTTCATCAGCATTTACTGAGCTGATTTTGACTGGAAAACAAGTTGAAAGTAGAATCAAAAGTGGGAAGATCACAATGGCCTCAACCTCTACTGTTGTAAAGAAACAATTTGTTGGTAAGAAGGAAACTAATGTTGTTTATGGATAAAGGAGTCGTATCAAGAATGATTGTCATCAGTCGGTAGGATCAGTATTAATTTCAAACCCGACCCCAGTTCAACGAACACAACAACAAAATAATCAGCATAGACCAGATGCCCCGAGGAGGCAGTTCAATAGGATCAACATGCCATTGTATCAAGCTTTACAACACCTGTTGAAGGCAGATTTGGTAACACTGTGGGATCGTCCTCAAAATCCCAACATATCATCTCCGAAGTATAACCCAAATGCAAGGTGTGCATACCATTACAAGAGTCCCGAGCACGACACCAATGATTGTTGGGCCCTAAAAAGTAAAATCCAAGATTTTATCGACAACAAAGTGATTGATTTTGACCCTCCATAAACCCCTAATGTGATTACCGCACCCATGCCCAGTCATGGTAAAAGTTTTAATGTTGTTGACGATGTTTCCTATGTCTCCTTCATCAGTGATTTGACTACTCCCTTGATAACCGTTAATAAGAGTCTGTTAAGATCCGATTCATTTTAGGGCTTCCTTGAGAATTGTTACCATTGTGCTTCCTAAACTAATGTTTGTATGTGGCTGAAGAAAGGTATCCAACGCGTGATTGATAGCCATGAAATTATGTTTGAGAAAACTCCATCCATGAAGAGTTTTCCTGAAAGTATTTTCCAAGAACTGAGACTTGAAGATGTTTACATAATCACCATTTCCAATACTCCTATAAGGATCACCTTTAAAGGCCCTATAAGGATTCATGTCGAGCCGAGGGTGGCTCCCTTGATCAACACTACACCAGGGACAGTCCCCTATTCGTCTGACAAAGTTGTTCCTTGGAACCATGGAGTAGAGGTTTATTATCATGGTGTCAAGCAAGAGCCATGGATTACTGAAAATAAGGATCCTGAAATTACAAACATTGTCAGAACTAGTAAGGTCACTAGGACAGGAAGGATCTTCTCTCTAGAGATCTCTCCTCCAATAACTACTATAACACGTGTTCATATTCCTGCTGCTGGGCGAACTGCTGACACCCGGGGTAAAGAGACAGTATTTGAGCATGCCCGAATGGAGGCGCCATCCAAAGATGTTACAATTGAATACCCGTCTAGACAAGAGATGGAAGAAATTATGAAGATCATCCGAAAAAGTGACTACAAAATAGTTGAACAACTGGGGCAGACGGCCTCAAAAATATCCATGTTGTCCTTGTTATTATGCTCTGAAGCACATGCCCAAGCTTTATTGAAATTTATGAAGAACGCACATGTACGACAAGAGACCACTGTTAATCAATTTGAGAATTATGTTGTAAGCCTAACTGCTGATAATGGCTTGGGCTTTTCTGATGCAGATTTAACTCTAGTGGGAAAGAATCATAACAAGGTCCTCCATATCTTTATTGAATGCAAAGGCACCACCTTGGCACATGTATTAGTAGATATTGGGTCCTCCCTAAATGTTTTAACCAAATGTGATTTAGATAGATTAGATTGTGATTGGCTGGTGTTGAAACCCATCGATATTGTGGTAAGAGCCTTTGATAGGTCAAAGAGGATGGTCCATGGAGAGGTTGATCTTCCGATCAAGGTTGGATCTCAAGTTTTCAATTTAACATTTTATGTAATGGATATCCGCCCGACCTATTCTTGCTTGCTAGGACGCCCATGGATTCATGGGGCAGGTGCAATTACCTCTACATTGCATCAAAAGCTAAAACATCCGGTGAAAGGAAAGATTGTCACATTCTATGGAGAGGAAGAATATATGGCCAGTCATTTAAATTCTTTAAAATATGTTGAAATGGATGGAGAATTCATTTAAACCCCCTGCCAAACGTTGGAGGTAATCCCTCTAACGATTGTTGTTGTGAAAGCTAATATTCCTGAAGTCTCTAAAAAACACACCAAGAATGGCCTCCTTGAAGGATGTTAGGGCTGTGGTAGAAGATGAAGGTTGCACTATCTGGGGACAAATTCCAGACATCCCCTATAAGTCCAACAAATTTGGTTTGGGTTTCACTTCAAAGGCTCAGAAAGAGGTTCGTCGTGTTCGTGCTGGAGGACCACCTCTTCATATTAGCAACAATGAAGTCAATGCTCTGGAAGACACTGATGGTGAGAATGATTTGGAAGAATGGATATTCCCAAATACTAACGATGGACTCAACAGCTGGAAGTCCAAAGACTTCATCTCAATCTCCTTCAGCCAGGAGTAATTTCTATTTCCTATTTTTATTGCTTTAAGAAGTTTGTATGTATAATTTCTTTAAAAACAATGACTTTAAGCCTTGTTCCTTGCCCGGGGTACAATGGTCCATTTGTTAAGGGTTGTCATTTCATATATCATATGCTCATTTAATGAAAATATTGGACGATTTTGCATTCAAATTTTGTGCTCCTTGTCTTTATTTTACTTTACTGCATTTTTCAAATAGCCATGTGACCTTACATGCACACATACACACATTTGCAGATCCACATCCACCATGGATCTCATTGACAAGAATTCTATTATTGCCTCTTATGACTTAGAAAATACAATCTATCAAGCCGAAGACAATGGTGAAGAAGATTGTAAGATACCTGAAGAACTCGCCATACTCCTGATACAAGAGGAAAAGGCCATCCAACCGCATAAAGAATCGGTCGAAGTGATAAATTTGGGTACTGAGGCAGATAAGAAAGAAGTCAAGATTGGCGCCAACCTGGAAGACAGTGTTAAGAGAAGATTGGTTCATATGTTGCACGGATATGTTGAGGTATTTGCTTGGTTATATGAAGACATGTCGGGGCTCAATACTGATATTGTGGTTCATCGTCTGCCAATGAAAGATGGTTGTTCTCCGATCAAACAAAAGGTTCGTAGCATGCATCCATATATGTTATAGAAAATCAAGGCTGGGGTAATGAAACAGATCAATGCAGGTTTCTTGGCATTGACGTCGTATCCCTAATGGGTTGTAAATGTTGTTCCAATGTCGAAGAAAGATGGTAAAGTCTATATATGTGTAGACTACAGGGATTTAAATAGGGCAAGCCCCAAAGACGACTTTCCACTACCACATATTGATGTCTTGGTTAACAACATTGCTCAACATAAGGTATTATCCTTCATGGATGGCTTCTCGGGTTATAACCAAATCAAAATGGCGCCTGAAGACATGGAGAAAACCACTTTTGTCACACAATGGGGCACCTTATGTTATAAGGTCATGCCTTTTAGGCTGAAGAACACGGGTGCAACTTATCAACGGGCTATGGTGGCTTTATTTCATGACATGATTCATCATGAGATAGAAGACTATATTGATGACATGATAGCAAGATCACAAACTAAGGAAGAACATCTTGATCACCTGCACAAGTTATTTTAAAGACTGAAAAAGTATAAGTTGAGGTTGAATCCCTACAAATGCACCTTTAGGGTAAGATCTGGAAAGCTACTAGGCTTCGTTGTCAGTGGTAAAGGAATTGAAGTCGATCCTGCAAAAGTCAAAGCTATTCAAGAAATGCCAGCTCCCCGTACTGAGAAGGAGGTCAGAGGCTTCTTAGGACGTCTAAACTATATTGCTCAATTCATCTCTCACCTGACTGCTACTTGTGAGCCATGCTTCAAGCTGCCGAAGAAAGATCAAGTAGTAAAATGGAATGACGACTGTCAAATGGCTTTTGACAAGACCAAAGAATATCTCCAAGAACCTCTAATTCTGATGCCACCAGTGGAAGAAAGACCTATGATTATGTACTTAACCGTGTTAGAGAATTCAATGAGGTGTGTGTTGGGGTAACATGACGAGTCTGGTCGAAAAGAGCATGCAATATACTACCTTAGAAAAAAGTTTACCGACTCTAAAACAAGATATTCACTGCTCGAGAAAACTTGATGCGCTTTGGCATGGGCTGCTCGCTGACTAAGACAATATATGTTGACTCATACTACTCTATTGCTCTCTAAGATGGATCATATCAAGTACATCTTTGAGAAGCCATCTCTCTCCGAAAGAATAGCTCGATGGCAAATTATTTTAACTGAATATGACATCCAATACACCACTCAAAAAGCAATCAAAGGAAGTGTGTTGGCATATCATTTGGCACATCAAGCTGTGGTGACTACCAATCTATGAACTTTGAATTCCCAAATGAGAATATCATGCTGATTTCTAGATTGTGAAAATCATGGACTATATGAAGTACTTGAGCAAGGATCCCGATGGACTATTATTTTTGATGGAGCTTCCAACGCACTAGGTAACAGAATTGGTGTTGTGATCATTTCCCCTGAAGTTTGCCATACGCCTTTCACATCCAGACTTTGCTTTGACTGTACCAATAACATGGCTGAGTACGAGGCGTGCATCTTGGGTCTTAAAGCTGATATTGACCTAAGAATCAAATTCTTAAGTGTATATGGAGACTTAGCTTTGGTAATCAGTTAAGTTAAAAGAGAGTGGGATACAAAACATCCAAATCTTATCCCTTACAAAGAACTTGTGCTAACCTTGATCTCGTGCTTTAAAGAGATTACCTTTGAACATATCCTGAGGGAAGAAAGTCAGTTGGTGGATGCCTTAGCTACCATGTTATCTATGTTCAAGGTCAAATGGGATAACGAAGCTTCCAAAATTACTATCAAAAGATTTGATTAACCGGCACACTGCTATGAGATTGACATTGATAGAGTATAGGAGAAGCCTTGGTTTCATGAAGTGAAAAGATATATTGAAGCTCAAGAGTATCCTGAAGGATAGTCAATCAACAACAATAAATTACTACGGAGGTTCTCTATCAAGTTCTTCCTGAGCAATGGGATTTTATACAAGCACAACCATGATTCAACCCTGCTTCGTTGTATGGACAAAAAGGAAGCAGAGAAGATTATGGAGGACATGCATGAAGGCATCTTTGGTACTCACTCTAGTGGACATACTATGGCCAAGAAGATTCTAAGAGCTTGTTGCTATTGGTCGACTATGGAAACCGATTGTCACCACCACTAGAGGACTTGCCATAAGTGCCAAATTTATGCTGATAAGGTTCACGTGCCTCCAGTTTCTTTGAATGTCATGACTGCTCCTTGGCCATTTGCAATCTGGTGTATTGATATGATCTAAGAAATCAAGCCTACTGCCTCTAATGGACATCATTTCATTCTTGTCATTATTGACTACTTTACCATGTGGGTTGAAGCAGCTCCATTTTCCTCAGTTACCAAGAACATCGTGGCCCGGTTCGTCAAGCATAACCTCATCTGCCAGTATGGTATCCCTAAGAGGATTATCACTGACAATGGTACCAACCTCAATAATGCCATGATCAATAAACTCTGCATGTAGTTCAAGATCAAGCATCACAAATATTCTCCATACAGACCTAAGATGGATGGCACAGTGGAAGCCTCCAATAAGAACATAAAGAAGATTGTGAAAAATATGGTGGTAACCTACAAAGACTAGCATGAGATGTTACCATTTTCTCTTCATGGCTATCATACTTCTGCATGAACATCAACTGGGGCATCCCCATTCGCTCTAGTCTATGGCATGAAAGTTGTCCTGCCTGTCAAAGTGAAAATCCCTTTGCTAAGGATTATGAAAGAAGAAGACTTATACGAAGACGAATGGATTCAGACTAGGTTGGATCAGTTGAATTTGGTTGATGAAAAGAGGTTGGAGGTTGTCTGTCATGGTCAGATGTATCAAAAATGTATGATCAAGGCATTCAACAAGAAGATCAAGCATCGAGTATACGAGGCTAGTGACTTGGTAATAAAGCGTGTCATTCTACTACAAGGTGATCCCAGGGGGAAATGGACTCCCACCTACGAGGGGTCATTTGTTGTCAAGAAAGTATTCTCAGGCGGCGCTATGATGCTAACCACTATGGACGGCGAATATTTCTTGCAACTTGTGAACACAGACATAGTAAAAAAAATACTACGCATAAGAATAACCCGCTAGGTTGACACACCTGGGCAAAAATAAGGGCATCCCGGCAAACCAAAAGGGTTCGGGCAAAAATTAGGGATATATACAAAATATTGTACACTTGGAAAGTGGAAAACCTGAAAAGGCGGCTTGGGCAAAAAGGGTATCCTGGTGGACTGAAAAACTGAAAGGGCGGTGCATGAAAAATTAGGGATTAAAAGCGTACGACTATGTCCCGTTGGATCACTTACATGCAAGCTTTATTACCAAAGTCGAAAGTTTAAATGGTTCAATCAACTTCTTTCGATGGCAAGTGTTGTACCCCAAAATTTCCCCCCCCCCCATTTCATCAACATTTTCTCATCACCAGATTTTTGGAACTGAAGATCAAGCTAGGATTTGCTCTGCTCAAGACACCTCCTTGCACTATTGACCTAAATTAGGGTTTGAGTTTGCACAGTGGTGTTTTGGCCTACAATACCCAAATTTAATTTCATACTTCATGTTGGACTCACAAGTTTGTCCATACCAAGTTACAAGCCTTGATTCAAATTTTTGTCCAGTCAATTGGACAGTTGACCTAGAAATCAACTGTATTGGGGAAAAAGTCAACTGTGGCCAATTGACAGTCAAACCTCATGATTTTTGACCCACTTCAACATAATAAACTCATATATGTCATTTGATCAAGTTTGGATCACAATTCCACAAGAAATTTGATCAGATCACCAAAAGGGCAAAATGGTCATTTTTAGGGTTTTGATTGTACAAAGGCAATTTTTGACTGTTTGACCTAGCCAATGGAAAATCAAGCTCATCCATGGACTCAAGGACTCAATTACATTGTCTTGATCCATTCAACAAGTTCAAAAGATCTCAAATGCATAGGATTGACAGATGAATTTTTTAGTCAACTGATCAAAATTTGACTGTATACTGAAAAGTCAAATTTTGACTTTTTGGTCAAAATCAAGTGCCAAGGGTCATTTTTCATCAATACATGTCAAATTATGAAACTTGTTCATCAAGAAACCCAAAAATGCAAACTAGGGTTTAAAATGGAAAAATTTCATAACTTAGAAATTTTCTAAGTTATAAAATTTTCTTATTTATTCCTAACTTTGTCCCATTGTTTCACCAAGATGAAAATGGATTCAAACAAAACTTGCAACATGAAAGTTGTAGTCCATCACAAAGTCTACAAATTTGATTCACAAAGTTTTCTCAGAAGAAGCTTGTATCTCAAGTTATGATTTTTAGAACAAGGGTACCTAAAACTTTTAACTTAGGGAAATTTTGCCCTAGTTTAGGCAGGATTTTGACCCATCTTCTTGGCCATTTTCAAATAGTTCCACTTGGAGTTTCAAGTTGCATTTCAAAGATCTATTATAGTACATGTTCTAAACTTTCCAAATTATCCAAGAACTCCTCAAACACCCTTGTGGTTAGAGAGAATCGAATGCTTGAAGTTGACAAAAACTCACTTTTGTCCATGGCCAATACATGTTCATACCAATTTGCAATTCTGATCTAGCTAGCTTGGTTCACCATTACAGGACTCAAAACCAATTTGTACTCCTTAATTTAATGCATATCCATTGTGTTAAGGTATTGTCTTGGTCATTAGGACATTATACACTAGTTTAAGCCTTAAAAGGAAAAAGCAACAATGCCATTTTTGCCTAAACTTCACTTTATGTCAAAACAAAATCCTTGAGGCATGGGGCCAGATCTTGGAGGCAGGATCAAATCCACTAATTCCAGTAACCAAGAGAAAAGGGTGCAGCATGATATAGGGCTGGCACATGCCTGCATTGGGAGGACACACACTCTTGCTTGAAAAGGAAGAAAAGTGGCAAAACATATACAATCTCACACATCTGTTAAAAGAAGCTTGGACAAACCTTGTAGACAAGTTTGATACCTTCCAACAAACCAGAAACACGACCCTTTCATCACTCAAACCTCCTCATACTCAAAAAACCTATTTTACTGCAAAACAGGGCAAGTTCTGCAAACTTGAAGCCATAATCAATTTCCATCGTGCGTTTTGTCCCAAGATACTTCAAATACCTTCCAATCAACTCACCTGAACTATCCCAGGCCTCCATTGCAAGCTATAACACCTCTAACACACTTTGCCATTTTTGTTTCAAAGCTCTGCAGGTTGAGTTCTACAACACGATTCAAACTGTTTCAAAACAAGCTAAGCATTGGAAAAGCTTCCTTGGACCTTAGGCAAGCTTAAAAGAAGCTCAAACACCATTGAAGGTTTCTACATTGTCCAGCTCGAAGTCAACTGAAACAGGTATTTCATGGACTTCTATCTCTCTATTTAGGAATGGTTAGGCTTAGGTTTGTGAATGAAATATGTTGTACTCATAGCCCTGAAGCCATACATATGCTTAGTTTCCATTTACATTAATCGTGTTAAGAGAATTTCACTCATGAACTTTCTGAAAAAACTAGGTTAGAAATTAGGGCCAGAGAAATTCTCTCTGGTCTTTGAGAGTTAATCCAAGTTTTTTATATGGTTGAATTCGTTGTTTAATTCTCTACAATGTTCATGTTATGAGTTTTGTCAAAATATCAAAGAATCAGGAGTTACAGTTTGGTACATAGCGCGCGCAAGTTTGTTCAAAGGAAGAAGAAGAAGTGGATTTTGGGCTGGGCCTGGTTCCTTTTGCTTTTGATACCCCTTTGTTCAGTTTACACCCCCTGGCCCATTTGTTTGAATTTTTGTCATTTTGATATTTTTATTTTTTATTCTGACTTTATTATTTTTTGTCTAAATATAAAAAATGCCAAAAAAATTCTTTTCTATATTTTTCAAATTTATTAGATATTTATTTTTATTTTACTAGTATAAGAATGTAAATAAACTATTTCCTTTTATTAAAAACTCAAAAAAATAATACAAAAAATATACTTATCATCATTTATTATTTTTATTTACACTTGAAAATATTTTCTAGAATATACACATTTTTTGTAAATAATTAATTTCTATTTTTGTATATTTAATATATTTAATACATATATATACTTATATACTTTATCTTATTAAATAATTAGGTCAAAAATATAAAAATATCATATTTTTTACTTTTATTAATATTTTACACTAAAAAACATCTTTTTTGTAATATACTTTTATTTTGTGTATAAATTAATATATTATTGTATATAATTAATAAATAATATTGTTTTTTTTAAGAATTAGGGTTTTGCCTTAAAATATCAAATAATTAAAATTGACTTTATCTTTATTTACTTTACATCAAGAAATATACTTTTTACATACATAAAAAACCTTTTCTTTGCATAATACATTTTATTTGACTTTTATTTATTTGTATTTTTATTCCAATTATTGTACATTTAAATATTGCCTATACATTCGATTTGGGTGTAATAACTTAGAATTTAATTTCCTGTCAAATACCCCCCAATTCAAATTTGTACCCCCTCCCT
This sequence comes from Vicia faba, assembly GCA_948472305.1. Lineage (NCBI taxonomy): Eukaryota > Viridiplantae > Streptophyta > Magnoliopsida > Fabales > Fabaceae > Vicia > Vicia faba. Next base: position 15,285 of record CATIWC010001833.1, on the reverse strand, counting down.
ATATCATGTTGTAATAGTGTAGCATTTAAATTCCCGCACATTTAAAAGTTTTCAATTATGCCATGCTTAGACCTAGGGTTTGTATGCAAATAAAAATCAACAATTAGTTTGACCTAATCCAAGATAAATATGCATGAAAAACAAACACAATGCACACTTGCACCCCTAGGGTTTCAATCCACTTGTTGCCTTCAAAAATGGGCCATGGTTGCATGTCAAGTACTTTGGCAAAAGAAAAACAAAATAAAAGATCATAGTCCCTCGATGACGCTATCTGAGTTGCCCAAATAAAATGATCAAGTCCCTCAAGAAAATTTCCAAAAATACTTGACACCATTGCTATCATGGTCTATACGATGACCCGCGCCTGTCCCGTTTAACATCCTAACACAAGGTTGTTCACCAAATACAATGGTGAAACAACACTGTTAAAAGGGGTAAAAACATAAGAAAGATCTTTGAGTAAAATAGGGTAGATAGCTCCTAGTTACTTGATCAAGCTTGCAAAAACATCCTTGCTATTTTCAAAACACACTTCACCACACAATTTCAAAACCCTACTTTCAAACATTGGAAACTTTTCAAAAGATAAAAACACCTTTGTATACATTCAAAACAAGAATCATTACAAAGGTTTCCACAACAATGGCATCTCTTCAAAACATCTTTCAAAATCACACACAAAGCACCATTTCAAACAATTGAAAAGCAAAGCAAGCGATCTAAGCAAGTAACTAAGATCCCATGGATAACCATGGATAGAAAGGGTGCTAATACCTTCCCTTTCTATAATCTACTCCCCGAACCCAAGAAAACATCTCAAAGGTCTTTCCTGTGCTTTTTGATCTTTCCTTAGGATAAAATAAAAATTCGGTGGCGACTCTTGCTAAATCGAAACATTTGCAAACACAAACGCAAAATCCCAAGTCAGTTCTCCCACTGTATCACAGAACTGGCGACTCTGTTGGGGACTATTTGAAAAGTGGAGTAACCTTAGGGCTTATATCACCCTTTGCATGATTATTGTTTGTTTTGATTGCTTTACATTTTTGTTCTCTTGTTTGGGTTTGAAATCCTCCACCCGGATTTGGGAAACATTCATAGGTAAATAGCAATACGTTGTGGAAACTGTGCAGGGTATACCGACACGGTTGAAGCAATAGCTATATTAGTGCGACATATTTGTGAGTACCAGTAGCCTTTGAGTCAATCAAAGAGAATATGGGGCCGCTGAGTGATGTCATAAAGCACTAATGAACTCTTAGAACCTTACTTGACCATCTTGGCCTTTTATTAGGGGTAGTGAGATGACTGACTTTGGTGCAGTCCGAAGTTGGTAGATACTCGATACTACACTCATTGAGGGTTGTTTTATTGGAATATTTTAGTCGCTAGTTAAGTGGCTAAACCAAAAAAATGAACGTAGAAAACAATCCAGTGATATTGAGCTCCTTAGAACCCGGTTACTATTTATAGGACAGGTTTGAGCCAACTAAACTCAAGAGGGTATTTACCTATGAAACCTCATGCAAGCCTGAAACTAGGGTTTTTTGTGACTTGCTTGTACATGTGTTTTTGCATACATCATGAACATCATAAAGCATCATATGCATCCACTAACCATTTCAAGGGTTTGGATCTTCATCTTTGTTCTTGTTTTGTAGGTCACAGAATCTCTTCGCAGAAAAACAATCCAAGTCAACCTTGTGAGAATCCCTCCTCAACTCAAGGAGCTTACATCCAGGATTCCAGAGAATTCTCTCTTCAGTGAAAGATATGGTAGACTTCTCAACTTGGTCAACTCCAACATTGAATAAGACATGATCAAAGTTCTCTTCCAGTTCTTTGACCCCCTACACCACTGTTTTACATTCCCTGATTACCAACTAGTACCCACTTTGGAGGAATTTTCTCAACTCCTAAGAATTCCTATTCTTAATCAACTACCCTACAACGGTACGGAAAAAGAACCAAAGCCTAAAGATGTTGCTCGAGCATTACACTTACAACCATCTGATATCAAGGGACATTGGGAAACCAGAAGTGGTGTCAAGGGTTTCTTGGCAAAGTTTCTATTTGAGAAAGCACAAGACTATTGGAATTCTCTTGATTTACAAGCCTTTGAAGAGATTGTGGCACTCCTCATCTATGGGTTGGTCTTGTTCCTAAACCCTGATCAGCTTATAGATGTGAATGCTGTCAAGATTTTCATATCCAGGAATCTTATACCTACCTTGCTTGGGGACATCCTACACTCATTTTACACACGAACAATGAGGAAAAGAGGTGTTCTCATGTGTTGTACTCCTCTCCAAGAAAGGTGGTTTATTTATCACCTTCCACAATCAGTTTTGAAGAATGAGCAGGGTTTAAGATGGTCACAATGATTGATGACCCTCACACATTCTGATGTACATTGGTGTTCTCGGTCCAGAGAAAATGTCATCATCATTGATCATTGTGGGGAATTTCCTAATGTCCCATTACTTGGCATTAGGGGAGGCATCACCTACAACCCCTGTCTAGCTTTGAGACAATTTGGATATGCTCGGAGGGATGGCCCTCGTGACATGCTGATTCCTGACCTAGCTTTTGACTTCGACAACGATGCGCAAGGACTTCGACAAAGGTTCATCAGAGCTTGGATGATGCCTAACAAGGTGGATAGTAAGACACTGGGGCACAAGAATTCCATCCCCCTTGAGCCTTACCTCAAGTGGGTACGAACCCGCTCCCAGAATATTATGATGCCATATCCTCACATTCTCCCCTTGATCAAAGAGCATGTTATGGAAGGAGAGGTTCCATACACCATCCTACATCCTGACATGCCAACATCATGGGAAGAAATGCAAAAGAGTTGGATCCAACTCAAGGAAGAACGGAATACTTTTGAAGCCAGCTTCTATGCCAGTGAGAAGAAGGTTTTGGATCTCACCCGCCGACTTCACGAGGAGGAAACTCTCAACACTTCCATCGCACCAAAGATGATGCGCAATGTCTTTTTACATTAAGAATTTTGTAATATTTCGCCCATGGGGCACCTATGTACTAACAAATTTCTTCTTAGTATGACGTGCATTCTTTTTGTTTGCAACAAATTTGAATTTTTGAACCCTTGAATGCATTACATGAATAGCATACCATTCATCATATGCATAAATAGGTCTTCACGCTAGGTTTCCTTATCTTTCTGCTGTTTATTTCATCAAGATGGATTTGGAGCAAACGGTAAAGGATCTACAGGCACAAAATTCACAGTTCCAGCAACTCCTCATGACCTTGGCAAAGGGTCAAGAGGACCTCAAAGTGTTGTTGGAGAAGAATAAAGAGAAAAGGAAAAAGAGACCTGGGGTAGCCACTTTTGGAAGAAGGTTTGAGAGCAATGCTAGGAAGGTTCTTGAGTTCCCCTCAACGTCTGACGAAGGGGCCGTAAAGGGAAAGGTGCTGCTGTATCTTCTGAATCTGAGGTTGAAGAGGAAGAGGAGGAAGAAGACGAAGACTACTCCGAGCAACAGTATCCACCAGCGGACGACAAATATAAGAACCTTGAAGATAGATTGGCAGCTATGGAGTTGCAGAGGGTGCTCGAATTGGATTTTGAGGAACTAGGGATGGTAGCTGGGATTGTCATCTCTCCCAAGTTCAAAGTGCCAAAATTTGCCAAGTACGATGGTCTGTCTTGCCCTAAGATGCACCTGAGGTCGTATGTCAGAAAAATCCAACCCCACTCATCCGATAAAGACCTCTGGGTACACTTTTTCCAAGACAGTTTGTCTGGCACGCAACTAGATTGGTTTTATCAGCTCGAGAGATCAGAGGTTCACAATTGGGAAGACTTGGCATCTACTTTTTACCGTCAGTATCAATATAATGTTGATTTGGTGCCCACTCGCACTCAGTTACAAAGTATGGGGATGGCTTCCAATGAAGGGTTTAAGGAATACGCCCGGAAGTGGCGTGATCTGGCTGGAAGGGTGCAGCCGCCGTTATCAGATAGGGAGTTAGTTGATATGTTTCTGGGGACCCTGTCTGGCCCTTTCTTCAACCATCTAATCGGGAGCTCTTCGGCGGGATTTACTGAACTGATTTTGACCAGCGAAAGGGTGGAGGCCGGTATTAAAAGTGGAAAGATTCAAAAGGATGCTTCCGCATCCACAGTTGTTAAGAAACCTTTCCCAGCCAAGAAGGAAGCATCTGATGTGTATTCTCAAAAGGGATTGGGAAGAACTGAGCGCCGACCGACTGTAGGGGCCGTGATGATTCAAAACTCATCAAATGATCAACCTCGTAACAATCAGTCGAGACCTAATCAACAACGGGTGGAAAGGCCACAACGGCAGTTCACCCGCATCAACATGACACCCGCTCAGGTACTTCCCCATTTGTTGAAGCTGAATCTGACCAGTTTGAAGGAGGCGCCAAAAAACCCTAACACTTCCTCTCCATACTACCACTCCAATGCCAAGTGTGCTTACCATTCTGACAGTGCTGGACACGATACCAATAATTGTTGGGCACTTAAGAACAAAATTCAGGACTTAATTGACGCCAAAGAGGTTGAATTTGACACTCCTGAGAAGCCCAATGTTATATCCACTCCGATGCCCAAGCATGGCCACAATGTGCATGCTGTTTTGGAAAATCTCCATGTTACTGATGTTGCCGATCTGTTGACTCCATTGTTAGTGATTAAAGAAAATTTGTTACGAGTCGGGATCTTTCCTGGTTGTAGTAAAGACTGTTATTTTTGTTTGAATGTTCAAGGTGATTGTCCAATGTTGAAGTCAGGTGTCCAACGCCTGATGGATACTCAAGAGATACTTTTCCAGAAAACCCCTATTGACACTTGCAATCCTATTACTCCTGATACTTGTGATACTTCAACCAACGATATTGCTATCATAACCATTTCCGACAATCCTCCCAAGGCTTGCAAAAGGCCTGTCAGGATTACACCCAACTCTGAATGTGTACCTTTAAAGATCACCATGCCGGGACCTGTCCCGTGCCAATCCAGCAAAACGATACCATGGAACTATGGGTGAGAAATCTTCTACCATGGTATCAAACAAATCGAGACATTCCAAGAGATTTCCGAAGAAGAAAACCCTGATGTAGGGAACATCGCAGGTACAAGCAAGATAACCCGCAGTGGCCGGATCTTTTCTCCGGAGATTGCTCCCCCCCGAGCAGTTTTAGGACCCTTGAAAGCTTCTGCACCTGTTGGACCATCTGTGCAAGGCCCAGTGATTGAAGAACTGGATACTCCTGTAGTAAAACCATCTGCTGAAACTACCGACAAGGGTAAGGGGATACTGGAAGTTCCTGTCAAGACGAAGGCTCATGCTGTGGTTATCCCTGAAACCACTCAGAAAGAAATGGATGAAATCTTGAAAATAATCAGAAAAAGCGACTACGACGTTATGGAACAATTAGGGCATACCCCTTCTAAAATTTCAATGTTGGCTCTTCTGCTCTGTTCTAAGGCCCACGCTAAGGCCCTGATCAAATTCTTGAAAGCGACACATGTTCCCCAAGAGACTTAGGCTGACCAGTTTCAGGAATGTGTGGCCAGTCTTACTGCTGATAATGGCCTTGGCTTTTCCGATGCTGACTTAACTCCCAAAGGAAGGAAACACAATGATGCGTTACATGTTTCAGTTGAATGTCGGGGAACCACTCTCGCCCATGTCTTAGTTGATACTGGTTCTTCCTTGAATGTGTTGCCAAAGAAGGCCTTAGACCGTTTGGACTGTGAAGGACTGACTCTCAAACCTAGTAATATCGTTGTAAGGGCTTTTGATGGGTCCAAAAGAATGGTTCATGGAGAGGTTGATATTCCTATCAAAGTAGGCACAGAGGTCTTCAACTCAACCTTTTACGTGATGGACATCCGTCTGTCATATTCGTGCTTGTTAGGAAGACCGTGGATCCATTATGTCGGGGCAGTTACCTCCTCTTTGAACCAGATGCTGAAATATCCTGTTAAGGGTAAAATTATAACGGTGCACGGCGAGGAAGAGTACAAGATAAGTCATCTCAATTCTTTCCGTTATGTGGAGCTGGATGGCGAGTTCATCGAAACACCTTTCCAGCATTTTGAGGAAGTTTCTCCCGAGGTAGCAGTTGCGAAGACAATGGTTGAGGTGCCTATTATTCCCAAGCTTGTGCCTAGGATGGCATCCCTCAAGGACGCAGAGGCGGTGATTAAAGAAGGGAAGAGTACAGTATGGGGACAATTTCCTGACTTTCCCCATAAGACGAACAAATTTAGACTTGGGTTTACAGTTGCAGGACAGAAGGCTATGCGTCGTTCCAAGACTGGAGGGCCACCTATAAGGATCACTCATCACGGAATTAATACTGTTGAAGATGAAGATTAAGAGAACGACTTCGAAGATTAGATCTTTCCGACCATCGAAGGGGGTCTAAGCAACTGGGAAGCAAAGGATTTTGTTCCCATCACCTTTATCAACCAGTAATTTTATCTTTGAACAATTTCCCATTTTTATGGTTTGTAATAACTAAAACAATTCGCACACTATTTTCACCTCATGCCTTACCCGGGGCATGTAGGTCCATTTGTAAGGGTTTGATTTTCTTCATAATCATATGCCATGTTTTAATGAATCATTGGACGTTTTTCATCTATAAACTGTTGTGTTCATTTTTCTTTCCTTTTGCATTTTTGTTTATTTAAGGATGGCTATCCCTTACACACATCCACACTCACAAATGCAGGTACCCATCCGTTCCGAATTCCGTGGACAATTGTTCTATTTCAGCCTTCGATAACTCTGAGGATTTGGTCAATCACGTTGGGTACGAAGTTGACAAAGATTGTGAAGTGCCGGGAGAGTTAGCCAGACTTTTGCAACAAGAAGAGCAGGCTATTCTGCCTCACGAGGAGTTGCTAGAAACCATCAAATTAGGGACAGAGGAGGACAGGAAAGAAGTAAAAGTGGGTGCCAACCTGGAACCAGGTGTCAAGGAGCGCTTAGTACAGTTGTTGAATGAATAGGTTGAAATCTTCGCTTGGTCTTATGAAGACATGCCAGGGTTAGACACAGATATCGTGGTTCACCGTCTCCCTACAAGAGAGGACTGTCCACCGGTCAAGTAAAAGGTCCGCCAAATGAGGCCTGACATGTCTGAGAAGATCAAGGCTGAAGTAATGAAGCAATTCAACGTTGGCTTTCTGGCTGTTACAACCTATCCACAATGGGTTGCTAACATTGTACCCGTACCAAAAACGGACGGCAAGGTCAGGATGTGTGTGGAATATAGGGATTTGAACAGGGCCAGCCCTAAAGACGATTTTCCACTACCGCATATCGACATCTTGGTTGACAACACAGCTCAACACAAGGTTTTTTCCTTCATGGACGGATTCTCGGGCTACAACCAGATTAAAATGGCCCCCGAGGACATGGAGCAAACTACTTTCGTCACACAATGGGGTACCTTCTGCTACAAGGTGATGTCGTTCGGACTGAAGAACGCAGGGGCAACCTATCAACGCGCCATAGTAGCTTTATTTCATGATATGATCCATCATGAGATTGAAGTTTACGTAGACGACGTGATAGCTCAATCACAAACAGAAGAAGAACACCTTAATCATTTGCAAAAGCTATTTTCCAGGTTGAAGGAGTATAAACCCAGACTGAATCCAAGCAAGTGCACTTTTGGAGTTAGGTCTGGTAAACTTCTGGGATTTATTGTCAGCAACAAGGGCATTGAGGTTGATCCAGCTAAAGTAAAGGCTATACAAGAAATGCCTTCCCCTCGTACTGAAAAGGAGGTTAGAGGATTCTTGGGACGTCTGAACTATATTGCGAGGTTCATCTCTCACCTGACATCTACCTGCGAGCCAATTTTCAAACTGCTGAAGAAAGATCAGGTAGTTGAATGGAACGATGATTTTCAAGTTGCTTTTGATAAGATCAAGGAGTACTTACTTGAACCTCCTATTCTGATGCCACCCGTCGAAGGAAGGTCGTTGATCATGTACCTGACTGTTTTGGACAACTCAATGGGGTGCGTACTGGGTCAACATGACGAGTCTGGCCGAAAAGAGCATGCCATTTATTACCTTAGAAAAAAGTTTACCGACTGTGAGACTCTCTACTCACTGCTCGAGAAAACTTGTTGCGCTTTGGTATGGGTTGCTCGCCGGCTAAGGCAGTATATGTTGACTCATACCACTTTGCTGATTTCCAAGATGGATCCGATCAAGTATATCTTCGAGAAGCCGGCTTTATCTGGGAGAATTGCTAGATGGAAAATGATCCTGACTGAATATGACATCCAATATACTACCCAAAAAGCTATAAAGGAGAGTGTACTAGCTGGCCATCTAGCTCACCAAGTCGTCGAAGATTATCAGTCTATGAGATTCGACTTCCCTGACGAGGACATCATGACATTGGACAACATTGAAAGTAACGGACCGTATGACGGACCTGAACAAGGATCCCGATGGACCCTATACTTTGATGGTGCTTCAAATGCACTTGGAAACGGTATCGGTGCATTACTCATTTCTCCAGATGGTTTCCATACACCCTTCACTGCCCGACTTTGCTTCAGTTGTACCAATAACATGGCTGAATATGAAGCTTGCATCTTTGGTCTCAAGGCTGCTATAGACTTGGGAATCAAATCTTTGGTCATATTTGGGGACTCGACTTTGGTTATCAGTCAAGTCAAAGGAGAGTGGGACACTAAACATCCTAATCTTATCCCATACAAATAACATGTCTTGACGTTGTTGCCTCACTTCGAGCAGATTACCTTCGAGCATTTCCCGCGAGAAGAAAATCAGTTAGCCGATGCTTTGGCAACAATGTCTTCCATGTTTAAACTCAACTGGGATAACGAGGCTCCCCAAATCACCATCGAGCGAATGGACGAACCTGCAAACTGTCATGAGATTAATACCGAAGAAGTAGTGGAACAACCTTGGTTTCATGAAATCAAAAGGTATCTCCAGACTAGAGAATATCCTGAAGGAGCTTCCGTCAATGACAAAAAGTTCTTAAGGAGATTTGCTGCCAAGTTCTTCCTAAGCAATGGCATCCTTTATAAGCGCACTCATGACTATGTTCTACTTCGTTGTTTGGATAAGGTTGAAGCAGAGTTGATCATGACCGATATACATAGCGGCACATTTGGCACCCACTTGAGCGGACATACAATGGCTAAGAAGATTCTAAGGGCAGGCTACTACTGCTATACCATGGAAGCTGATTATCATCAACATTCCCGCACCTGCCACAAATGCCAAGTCTATGCCGACAAGGTACATATTCCTCCCATTCCTCTCAATGTTCTGACAGCTCCATGGCCATTCGCAATGTGGGGCATTGACATGATTGGAGAGATCAAGCCCACGGAATCCAATGGACATCGCTTCATCTTGGTGGCTATTGATTACTTCACTAAATGGATCGAGGCAGCTTCCTATGCCTCAGTTACAAAGAATGTGGTTGCCCGCTTCATCAAGCAGAACCTCATATGCTGGTATGGTATCCCCGACAGAATCATCACAGACAACGGTACAAATTTGAATAATACTATGATCACCGCTCTATGCGAGCAGTTCAAGATTTATCATCACAATTCATCTCCCTACCAGCCAAAGATGAACGGTGTTGTTGAAGCCGCGAACAAAAATATTAAGAAGATCATTCAAAAGATGACAGTTACCTACAAGGACTGGCATGAGATGTTACCGTTCACTCTGCATGGATATCGTACCACGGAACGTACTTCAACAGGGGAAACTCCATTTTCTTTGGTATATGGCATGGAAGCCGTTCTGCCTATGGAAGTTCAGATTCCTTCCTTGAGGATTATGAAGGATGCCGGTTTGAGTGAAGACGATTGGATTCAGACCCGGCTTGATCAACTTAATTTGATCGATGAGAAATGGCTTACTGCTGTTTGTCATGGTCAGACGTATCAAAAACGGATGATCAAGGCTTTTAATAAAAAGGTTAGGCGTCAGGTATATCAAGTCGGAGATCTTGTAATCAAGCGGATCATCTTACCGCAAAGTGATCCCAGGGGCAAGTGGACTCCTACTTACGAAGGACCATTTGTAATCAAGAGCATCTTTTCTGGTGGAGCAATGATTCTGACCACCATGGACGGTGATGACTTGCCGCACCGTGCGAACGCAGACATAGTCAAAAGATACTACGCATAAAACGACCCGACAAGTTGAAAACCCGAAAGGGTGACTTGGGCAAAAATGGGCATCCCGGTGAATCGAAAACCCGAAAGGGCAGTTCAGGCAAAAATTAGGGATAAAACAAAAAAAATCTATACACCCGGCAAGTTGAAAACCCGAAAGGGCGACTTAGGTAAAAGAGGGTCTCCCGGTGGATCGAAAACCCGAAAGGGCGGTCCAGGCAAAAGATAGGGAATTAAAGCGTATGACTATGTCTCGTCGAATCACTTTAAGAACAATCTCTTCACCAACAAGCTCCAAGCTTCTGATCAATCCAATCATCTACGGATGAAGCAACGAATGGACAGATACTCAGAGTTGTGAAGGCTAGAGCAGAATGGGAACCCCATGGAATTGTTACACATAGCCATCTTTCTTTTGTATAAATTTTTCTCAATTTTTACGACAACATTCCCTTACTAGGATGTCTGTCTCCTTTGTACAAAGACACTTACAAAAATTAATACGAATATACTTCAAAGCGCAGAAACTTGCTTGCCTTTCTTTTTCTGTTTTACACTTATGTTTTATTTGAAAAACATCCAATGTTTTGTTGAATAGGCATATGCATTTGAATATAATCACTGCTTACAAATTAAACGAAATTGGGAATGGATAATTACTGCTAGGTTGAAGGTGTAGGAAGATATGTTTATTCCATTCAAGAAGATCCCCCTGGTTTACTTTGTTCAGATCCTCAACAAAGCTAAAACCTCGGAGTACATGTCCCCAGCGGAGTTAAGCTTCAAGATCCCCCGGCAAAGTCAGTACATTTCAAACTGGATTCCCCGGCCAAGTTAAGCTTCAAAGTTCCCATCAGAGTTCGAACTCCCAATTCCCAGCGGAGCCAGAATAATCTAAACCTCCTTCCCCAACGAAGTCAAATTTCCAACCGATCAAATTCCCTCAATTTCCCCAACAGCTAGGATGATTCCCCAGTAGATTGGTATACAATCCAAAACTCCTGATTTCACCGGCTGAGCAAACATTCTCCCCACAGGGTCATTTCCCAACAGATTGAAGATTCTTAGTCTCATTTCTCCAGCAGAAGTCTCTCAGGTTTTAATTCCCCAGTAGAGGTCGTCAGAGTAAACCCTATTCCCCAGGGAAGTCGTGAAGAATGCTCAGTCCCCGCAGAAATTGGTGAAGCTCTTGTTAAAATCCCCGCAAGTCACCAAGGATTTTCAATTCCCAACAGTGGTCCTAAGATTTCTCATTCTAAACAATCAAAGATCTTTAATCCCCAAGCAGTCAGCAAAGATTTCTCATCTTCAGTAATCAAAGATTTTTTAGAATCCCCAGCTTCGGTCAAGGATTTATTTTCCCCGGTAGCAGTCAAATATTTCATTATCTCTAGTTACCAAGGATTTATTTTCCTCATCAAGACAGCTACTCAGCTTACATGCATAACCATTACATTCATATATCATAAACATGGGTTACGATTCATTGCATCATACATATCATGCAATATAACTTCGTGTTTTAGCTAACATTTTACCCTTTTCAGGATAAGATTAAAGGGATATCATTAACAACTATTCGGATACAGTATGGATACACCCCAGACACGTCGGTCATTCTATTACTTATTCAAGAACTTCAAGTCAAAATACAGTGCAAATACACCCCAGACACGACGGTCATTCTACTACTCATTCAGACTTCAGCAATCAGATACAGATTAGATACGCTCCAGACACGGCAACCATTCTATCTCTCATTCAGATTCAACTATCAACTACAAATTTCAGATACACTCCAGACACGGTTGCCATTCTGTCACTCATTCATAGTTCATCCCCAGCACGCAGTTGCTCCATACACAAATGCTTCTCTGTTACCCAGATACAATACGGATACACTCCAGACATGGAAGTCATTCTGATATTCATTCAAAGTTCAAATACAGTTATAGCTCAGATACGCGCCAGACACGGACGCCATTCTTTTGCTCATACAAACTCAGTCTCCGGATACAGTTCAATGGCATCCCGGACACGGATACCATTTTGATGCTCATTCTTCTGACCTACAGCATTGCAATTCAACAAACATTCTTGGATGGAATCTCTAAGCCCATCTCCAGCAAGATTCTACTATCTCCAAATGGCATCTCTAAGCCCATTTCCTCAGATATATTTTGACGAGTGCAAATTTACGGGCACTCTAGTGTCCAATCCTCTTTTACCTTCGAGTCACGAAAGGCAAACTTGCCAATCTAACTCTTCAGGTTCAAGAAGATTGAACAGGGGCAACTGTTGTACCCAAAAATTTGCCCCCCCCCCCCCCATTTCATCAACATTTTCTCATCACCAGAATCTTGGAACTGAAGATCAAGCTAGGGTTTGCTCTGCTCAAGACACCTCCTTGCACTGTTGACCTAAATTAGGGTTTGAGTTTGCACAGTGGTTTTTTGGCCTACAATACCCAAATTGACTTTCATACTTCATGTTGTACTCACAAGTTTGTCCATACCAAGTTACAAGCCTTGATTCTAATTTTTGTCCAGTCAATTGGACAATTGACCTAGAAATCAACTGTATTGGGGAAAAAGTCAATTGTGGCCAATTGACAGTCAAACCTCATGATTTTTGACCCACTTCAACATAATAAACTCATATATGTCATTTGATCAAGTTTGAATCACAATTCCACAAGAAATATGATCAGATCACCAAAAGGGCAAAATGGTCATTTTTAGGGTTTTGACTGTACAAAGGCAATTTTTGACTGTTTGACCTAGCCAATGGCAAATCAAGCTCATCCATGGACTCAAGGACTCAATTACATTGTCTTGACCCATTCAACAAGTTCAAAAGATCTCAAATGCATAGGATTGACAGATGAATTTTCCAGTCAACTGATCAAAATTTGACTGTATACTGAAAAGTCAAACTTTGACTTTTTGGTCAAAATCAAGTGCCAAGGGTCATTTTTCATCAAGACATGTCAAATTATGAAACTTGTTCATCAAGAAACCCAAAAATGCAAACTAGGGTTTAAAATGGAAAATTTTCATAACTTAGAAATTTTCTAAGTTATAAAATTTTCTTATTTTTTCCTAACTTTGTCCCATTGTTTCACCAAGATGCAAATGGATTCAAACAAAACTTGCAACATGAAAGTTGTATTCCATCACAAAGTATACAACTTTGATTCACAAAGTTTTCTCAGAAGAAGCTTGTATCTCAAGTTATGATTTTTGGAACAAGGGTACCTAAAACTTTTAACTTAGGGAAATTTTACCCTAGTTTAGGCAGAATTTTGACCCATCTTCTTGGCCATTTTTCACATAGTTACACTTAGAGTTTCAAGTTGCATTTCAAATATGGATTACAGTACATGTTCCAAGCTTTCCAAATTATCTAAGAACTCCTCAAACACCCTTGTGGTTAGAGAGAATCGAATGCTTGAAGTTGGCAAAAACTCACTTTTGTCCATGGCCAATACATGTTCATACCAATTTGCAATTCTGATCTAGCTAGCTTGGTTCACCATTACAGGCCTCAAAACCAATTTGTACTCCTTAATTTAATGCATATCCATTGAGTTAAGCTATTGTCTTGGTCATTAGGACATTATACACTAGTTTAAGCCTTAAAAGGAAAAAGCAACAATGCCATTTTTGCCTAAACTTCACTTTATGTCAAAAAAATCCTTGAGGCATGGGGCTAGATCTTGGAGGCAGGATCAAATCCACTAATTCCAGTAACCAAGAGCAAAGGATGCAGCATGATATAGGGCTGGCACAGGCCTGCATTGGGAGGACACACACTCTTGCTTGAAAAGGAAGAAAAGTGGCAAAACATATACAATCTCACACATCTGTTAAAAGAAGCTTGGACAAACCTTGTAGACAAGTTTGATACCTTCCAACAAACCAGAAACACGACCCTTTCATCACTCAAACCTCCTCATACTCAAAATCCCTATTTTACTGCAAAACAGGGCAAGTTCAGCAAACTTGAAGCCATAATCAATTTCCATCGTGCGTTTTGTCCCAAGATACTTCAAATACCTTCCAATCAACTCACCTGAACTATCCCAGGCCCCCATTGCAAGCTGTAACACCTCTAACACACTTTGCCATTTTTGTTTCAAAGCTCTGCAGGTTGAGTTCTACAACATGATTCAAGTTGTTTCAAAACAAGCTAAGCATTGGAAAAGATTCCTTAGACCTCGGGCAAGCTTAAAAGAAGCTCAAACACTATTAAAGGTTGCTACATTGTCCAGCTCGAAGTCAACTGAAATAGGTATTTCATGGACTTCTATCTCTCTATTTAGGAATGGTTAGCCTTAGGTTTGTGAATGAAATATGTTGTACTCATAGCCCTGAAGCCATACATATGCTTAGTTTCCATTTACATTAATCGTGTTAAGAGAATTTCACTCATGAACTTTCTGAAAAAACTAGGTTAGAAATTAGGGCCAGAGAAATTCTCTCTGGTCTTTGAGAGTTAATCCAAGTTTTTTATATGGTTGAATTCGTTGTTTAATTCTCTACAATGTTCATGTTATGAGTTTTGTCAAAAGATCAAAGAATCAGGAGTTACAGTTTGGTACATAGCACGCGCAGGTTTGTTCAAAGGAAGAAGAAGAAGTGGATTCTGGGTTGGGCCTGGTTCCTTTTGCTTTTGATACCCCTTTGTTTAGTTTACACCCCCCTGGCCCATTTGTTTGAATTTTTGTCATTTTGATATTTTTATTTTTTATTCTGACTTTATTATTTTTTGTCTAAATATAAAAAATGCCAAAAAATTATTTTCTATATTTTTCGTATTTATTAGATATTTATTTTTATTTTACTAGTATAAGAATGTAAATAAACTATTTCCTTTTATTAAAAACTCAAAAAAATAATACAAAAAATATACTTATCATCATTTATTATTTTTATTTACACTTGAAAATATTTTCTAGAATATACACATTTTTTGTAAATAATTAATTTCTATTTTTGTATATTTAATATATTTAATACATATATATATATATATATATATATATATATATATATATATATATATATATATATATATATA